>CM032455.1:5800770-6185070 GCA_019049505.1 Pachyrhynchus sulphureomaculatus | reverse complement strand
TATATATATATATATATATATATATATATATATATATATATATATATATATATATATAAATATATATATATATATATATATATATATATATATATTTATATATATATATATATATATATATATATATATATAATATATATATATATATATATATATATATATATATATACATATATATATATATATATATATATATATATATATATATATATATATATATATATATATATATATATATAGTCCCTGGTCAAATTATTAGACGCACTGTATTTTTTTTAGTAATTTTATGTTTCTTAAGAGTTTTTATGCAATGATGGTATATTTAAACTACAATATTATTGATTTTTATTTAAAAGAATTGTTGTAGACTACATATTTGTATTTATTTTTAACATATGGCAACACTGTGTTGACAAAGTGATACATGAACGTAAATAAGTACAAACCTGTATCAGTCGCGATCGGAATCGAGTCAGGTACGGACGTGTTTCTGTGGCTTTATGGACTGTGATTGTTTGTTTAACAGTTTTATACTACTCAGTTATTAGTTTATTTTGTATGCAGTGTTTTAAAAAAGTAATTGGACTATTTTCATTATGGGTAGAAAAGGCGATCTTTCACCACGTAAAAAAGCTGAAGTGAAGGCCCTTGTGATTGCGAAAACATTTACAAACCGAGAAATATCACGAAGATTGGAGGTTTCTGAAGCTAGTGTACGACGCATAAAAAATAAAATTGAGTCAGGGAAGGAATTAAGCCCGAAAAGAAAGAAAAGATGCGGTAGAAAACCAATTTTCACTCCACGGTCAGAGAGATGTTTGAAGAAAATTTGTGTAGAAAACAGATTTGCTACCACAAAGGTAATAAAATCACAACTCCAGGATGCTAGTGTAAATCCTTCTGAGAGCACTGTTCGAAGAAAATT
The DNA here is from genome assembly GCA_019049505.1 of Pachyrhynchus sulphureomaculatus. Lineage (NCBI taxonomy): Eukaryota > Metazoa > Arthropoda > Insecta > Coleoptera > Curculionidae > Pachyrhynchus > Pachyrhynchus sulphureomaculatus. The sequence continues at coordinate 6,184,145 of CM032455.1, read as the reverse complement.
GAAAGAATTAGATTTTAAGGCCTGTCGCCCCGCCAGGAAGCCCAAGTTAACAGCTGCAATGAAAGCAAAGCGCCTGAAGTGGGCCAAACAATGGCAAGACAAAGATGTGGACTTCTGGACATCGGTAAGATACAGCAATTTAATCAATAATTGATACATTATTATCATTTTCAGTTAAATAAAGCAAATAAACATGGAAGTTTATATATTTTTCCTAATTTTGACAGGTCTGCTTCAGTTACGAAAGCACATTCGAAATTTTGCAGAGCTCAGTATGTGCGTCGTCGTCATGGAGAAAAGTTTCATCCTGATCGTGTCGTCCCGACGGTTAAACATCCCACCAAAGTGATGATTTGGTCAGTCATCAGCGACAAGGGCACTGGACGTCTGTACGTCGTCAAAGGAATAATGAGGCAAGATCAGTACAAAGAAGTATTACAAAATCGGTTGATTCCGCAGCTCAGAGAATGGTTTCCAAATGGGGAACCATTCACTTTCATGCAAGATGGAGCTCCCTGCCACACTGCTCGGTCTGTTAAAGCTTTTTTGGCAGAAAAAAATATCCCTCTGTTGGATTGGCCGGGTAATAGCCCTGATATGAACCCCATTGAAAATGTGTGGGAGCTGATGAAAAGAGAAGTGGCTAAAGATGTGATTACCAACAAAACCCAGCTCCTAGAAAAGATTATTCATGTGTAGAATCATCATCCTCAAATGCAGGAGACAGTACAATCTTGCATTGATAGCATGCCGCGCAGAATTAAAGCTTTGATAGCGGCTAAAGGTGGCTCAACTAAATATTGACTTTTACTAACATTAATTTCACTTTTCTTTAAAACTTAATAAACTTAAGCTTTTCTAAATTAATGCTGTTTTATTTATGTCAAATAAATAGGTAATTGATTGGATAATATAAAAATAAAAAACAAATCAATTTAAAATAATAAAACGGTACAATATCACTCGGTAATTAATATTTTACATGAAATCTTGCAGTGCGTCTAATAATTTGGCCAGGGACTGTATATATATATATATATATATATATATATATATATATATATATATATATATATATATATATATATATATATATATATATATATATAATAAATATATATATATATAAATATATATATATATATATATATATATATATATATATATATATATATATATATATATATTACAGTGCCATTCATAAAAATTGGACCATACGGGAAAAATTTTAATTATAAGAGTTTTTGAAAATTTAACTTCGAAATGTGTTAATGCATGTTTTATGTTTGGGATTACACCCAAATAAGGTCAAGATGTCACAAGTCTTGCCTGTCAAATTTGTCATTTAAAATTTTAAAACTACCGAAAAGAGTTATAAAGAAAAAAAGATTGTATTTTAATTTTACGTCCATATGCCAATTTTCCAAAAAATTTGACAAAATTCATTTTTTTCAATTATGCCCCCCGAAAATGATAATCGAAAGTTTTTTCTTATAAATTGTATTTTAGTGGTTAATGTTTTACTAAATGTTACGAAAAAGATTAATTAAGCCGTAAAATTAGGCTGAAAATTTATTTTTTTCAAAAAGTTGTAATTTAACAATGCAAAATTGGTGCAAAGCTGCTTAATATTTATTACACGTCAATTTTTAAGGATTAATATTATAAATAACCGGTCAAGTGCAAGTTGAACTTGCACAATTAGTGTTCCGTACGTTGTTTGCCTTTTAAAATAAAAAATTTTGTTACCGTGGTGTAAAATGATCAGTGACTTCACAAAACAGACCCCAAGTGAGTTTTCAACAAAGTTTGTTTCCAATCTTTACTGAAAACTGATGACCTTAAAATTTTTGTTTTTTTATATTCCAGATAAATTATTAAAGTTAATGCACTCGTGATAATTTTCATTCAATCTACACCCCGTGGAGAATATTTCAGATTTTTTTTCAAAATTTTTCGATCAGTACTTTTCGAGATAAGGTGGGGGGACAGCGATTTTTCGCGATTTTTTAAAAACAATACAAAGAAAAGTGTGCGCAAGTATTACATTATAAAGGGTGATTCATTTAGAGGTACTTTTTTTTAAATAAAAAAAAATGAATAAAAACAATTTTATTTTATAATCTTTATTATCATATTAAAGAACCATTCTTTACAATTATTTCTTAAAGATAATTTCTTTCAAATGTTGTCCGCGACTACGGTTAACAACGTCCATTCTGAAGTTCCAATTTTCAATGACGCGTGTGAGTATTTCGAGTGGTATTTGGCCAATGACTCGAGTAATATTGGCCTCCAATGCCTCAATTGTAGCTGGCTTATCCATGTAGACTTTGGACTTTACATAGCCCCAAAGGAAAAAGTCAAGAGGTGTGATGTGACATGATCTAGCCGGCCAATTCACTGGTCCAAAGCGTGAAATGATCTGTTCGCCGAATTGCTTTCGCAGTAAAGCCATGGTTTCACGGGCTGTATGGCAAGTGGCGCCATCTTGTTGGAACCAAATTTCGTCGAGACCACAATCTTCAATTTCTGACATCAAATAGTCTGTTATCATGGCGAGATAACGGTCACCATTCACAGTAACATTCCGGCCGGCCTCTGTTTTGAAGAAATATGGACCGATTATTCCACCGGCCCATAAACCACACCAAACAGTTGTTTTTTCTGGATTTAATGGCAGCTCTTGAACCTCTTCAGGTTGTTCATCACTCCAAATACGGGCATTTTGTTTATTCACGAACCCATTAAGCCTCATGAACAAAATTTTTTTCGAAAACAGTGGATCTTCTGCAAGCTTGTCAAAAGCCCAACGACTAAAACGGAAACGATTCGGAAGGTCGGTCGGCTTCAGTTGTTGCACTAGTTGAATTTTGTATGCTTTTAAAGAAAGATCCTTACGTAAAATACGCCAAGTTGTTGAATATGACAGGCCAAGCTGTTGAGAACGGCGACGAATCGACACTTCACGGTCTTCGCGTACACTCTCGGCTACCGCCCCTATATTTTCTTCACTACGTGCTGGATGTGGTCTATTCGGTCGAGCATTATCCAATAATGAAAATTGGGTCTCAAACTTATTGATGGTAGAGCGAATTGTGCGTTCAGTAGGCCGATTATGTGGACCATAAGTTGCTCTAAGCGCCCGATACACATTCCTCGTAGAACGCCCATTTTCGTAATAAAGTTGAACAATTTGTAGACGCTGTGCCGGGCTAAGTCTTTCCATTATGAATTGTCAAACACTACTGAATAGGAATGCCACTTCAGTTGATACGAGGCATGCGCAATCTGCAATTAAATCCCCATCACAAAAAGTACCTCTAAATGAATCACCCTTTGTATATATTTTTTACTCGTGTTTGCACAAGCTTTCATTTGACACCACACTCGATGATCTAGTAAAAAAATTTTTTTTTTCACTTCCGATTTCATCCCCCAAAACTAACCCCTTAAGTCAAAATTTAATTTTCGAAACTACACGACTCTGATGAGGCCATCAATTCCTATATTATTACCAAATTTCAACTTTCTATGACAAATAGTTTCGGAGAAAATCGGGTATGACAGACAGACAGACAATACACCGAAGTGATCTTATAAGTGTTCCGTACGGAACACTAAAAATCAATGTTATTCACTAAATAAAAAAACGTTCTTTGGTTTCTACGCTTCTTCCTTCCTTTTCAATGCACATAATAGTTATGTTATAAATTTCATGACGAACATTCGCATAGAACTTCGGCTTGATTTCATTTACAGACCTGCGGATAGTTTCTTCTACGTGTGCGGTATTTTCAAAAGATCTCTGAGCATAAACTAAATTTTTGAAATACCCCCACAAAAAAAAAATCACAGGGCGTAAGATTGGGTGACCGCAGCGGCTAAGGTACTTCATAGGAAAACCTACCAATCCACTTCCCAGAAAAGTTTTCGTCCAGCCAATTTCTAATTACCAAGATACTGTGACTAAGTGCTCCATCTTGTTGGAAGTACATTTTCATTCTTTCCTCTAAACTAAAATCTTCCAGTTCATTGGAAAGTTCGTTGTTTAGAAACTGTAAGTACATCGCGGCTGTAAAATTTTCTCTAAAAAAAAACGGGCCAATAATTCTGTTATTAAAAATGCCGCACCAAACGTTAGTTTTAAAGAAATATTGATCCCTTGTATCTATTGTAAAATTTGGATTGCTATCCGCCCACCATCTACAATTTTACGACGAGACAACACCATTAGAATTAAAAGTTCATTCATCACTGAACAAAATATACTTTGTAAATGACGGGTCTTCTTCAGATTTACTTTGCAGCCAGAAAGAAAAATACATGCGCCTATCATAATCTTATTCCCTGAGAGTGTGGACAAACTTTGGTTTATAAGGTTTAAACCTATTTTTCTTAAGCACTCTTTGAACTGAATTAAAAAATAAACCTACCTTGTGCGATATTTTGGCAGCTGAAGTTCTAGACGTTTCAATCACACTCTGCATAATTGCAAACTTAGCATCCTGATTAGTAACCCAGTGGTTATGTTGACATTTAAAATTGAATCGGTGAGTTCGACAACCGTACATGTCCGAAAATGTCATTTTGAGAAATTTAAGAAAAACTGATAATCTTTTAAATTACTTATTTCTCAGGTTTGGCATACACAGAGAAGTTTTAGATCTGGTGATCTGGGATTTATATCTAGTAATAGTTTTTCTATAAACGAAACGGTCTAATAGTTATAGCTAAAAGAAGTTAGTGGACAAGTACGGTTTTCGAAATCAGTATCGTAAAAAAAAATAAAACAGGTGAAAAATGATTACATTTTTAATAGTTCTAAAAGAATAACAAATAAATACTGATTTAACCATTTTAATCGTCATTTTCTGCCGTTGTCGTATTACAGGATGTTATATGGTAGAAAAATTCTAACATTTCACCAGTCATATATTGCATAACTTTTTTAATATCCTCGACTTTTTTCTCATTAATAGGTAGAGGATCTTTATAAGCGCCAGCAGTCGGTAGAGAAGGACTTTCCTTATGTTGCTTTAATAACTTAAATGTGCAGGAGAGAAAACCGTTTATGTAATTCCACGTTGTCACATAACCTGGAGTTGAACTGTCATAAAGAAATTGCCTATAGTTTGACACAGCAAAATTTTCTTTTCTAGTATTATCACCACTGACTAAAATAGAACACGTTTTTTTATAATCAGTCGGCCACCACTTTTTAAAATCAATAATATCGTTATGTCGAATTAACTTTACAGTAAATGGCTGTTTTTTCCTTGAAGATAGTATTATTTCTTGATATTCTTCTGGAATATAAATTCGATCGTGTTTTTTAATCACCCTCTTGACACAACCAAAATCCCTGTCGCAGGGCAAAAATGAATGCCCTCTTATTGGAAAGTAATGGTATATTTTGTTAAATCTCTTGGTCGCCTGCAATGCTAGCAAAAAGCGAACCATGGTCTGGTTACGATTCTGTCCCGCACATCCATCAGAAAATAAGTGTAACTCAGTGATTTCAGATGGTATGTGGTTCAATATATAATCATAAAGAAATGTGCATACTTCATTAGATCCTTTTAGAGCTTCACCCTCGTGGTAGCTATAAAAATGACCAGTGTTGTCTTTAAGATTATGAATCTGAAATGCATATACCCAAAGTTGCCTCAGATAAAAAAATTTCTCGAACCGGGATATGTGGGAGGGGCATATTCTGCATATAGTCAAAAGCTAGGCCCATTACTTCTGGTCGTTCCTTACACAGAGATTGCACTTCTTTTAGTTTCGTGTAAAACTTTTTTGCGCGCCTTTTATGAACTATGAGTTCCGCTCTCTTTGCATTATCATTAAGATTAACATCTTTAAGTTTAGCTCCAAGGCTTTCACATACCGAGCAGACATCAACCTGTAGTCTTCCAAACCTGAGATTGTAGTTTTCATTATAATATTTTAGATAGAATTCGTATTTAACCAAATTTTCTAGCTGTGGATTTTTATCTATAAACAGATTGTACATTTTCTTCACATTTAAAGATGCATCCAAATAATGAATGGTTTTTGAGGAGTAATGGGAAACTTTAACCGGGAATGACTCAATGTGTTCTTTTATTTTCACAATCCATTCTTCGCATATTGCACGAAGTCTGTTGTTGTGCCGGCCTCTTAAATCCTTTGGTGATTTTGTAGCTAGAAGTAAGGTGTGTTTAAATGCTGAACTTGCCAATGAGATATGGCATGAAGACTGATAAATGCCTGTTTACATACGGAAATTCGATTTGATTGTTTCATAACAAAGTACAAAAAATTTGATTTTCTTTGTTGTTTAGGTTTTACGCCTCTTATCCGATGTCTTTCAATAGGCTTTGCTTCAATAAGCCCCTGCAAATACGTATCTTGTTCATTTTTTTGGCTTACCGTCGTATAATTTTGATATTATTTCTGTTTTCTCTTCATCAGTAAACTGCTGCATGCACTTTTTTTACACCTTAAAAATGTATTCATTAGTTAAAATTAATTAATTTAAAAAAAAAATGTAAACTTACATGCATGTAGGTCCGACAGTTTTCGCTTCAATATGTTTTCCGTTTTTACCAACATATTCCTGACCGTGCAAACGTGCTATTTTTCTTTGGTTATGTTTCCAACTAACAATATTCCTTTTTCTTTTTTTGTTGCCATTGCTAGTAACCACATCTCTGTCACAGGATGACATATTTTATTTAAACAAATTTAAAAACACACGATAATTAAGCTATTTTAATTAATAAAACCCACACGAAGTCAACTCTTTCTTTGTAAACAAATAACTGCAGATATTTTAGTAGCTGAGATGAAAAACCGTACAAGTCACGGACATGTACGGTTTTTCCACCGAACGGCAGCCTACTGTAGAGCGTTAACGTTTAAGTATATCGTACGGTTTTTATGCTCAGTTGATCAAAAAACAAAATGGCTATCTCAGTTTAAAATGTCAAATTTTGGACGGTTGTCGAACTCACCGATTCAATTATTCTCCACACCCAGTGTTTTTAAAATTGGTAAGAATTCTTCCTACTATTGTACGCGTTGTAACTTTTTCCGGATCGTTGGTTAAAAATGACGGCAGCTTCTCTTTGAGTTAGTTGTAGTTATCACCCACGCTCAAAACTATTTCTATTTTATCTTGCTTAGTCACTTTAATTGGCATTTTTATTAAAGGAGAAAATTTAGAAAACATTTATATTGCCTTAATAATAGTGAATAAACTAATGTCAGTTTGATGTTTCGTGTGACAAAGGAACAAAACACGAAATCCATGGCAACTGCGACAAAGATACGTGAAAGCCTTATCATATTATAATTTTGTTTGATTTAATGACAAAACATGAATGTATATTCTTTCCACCAATATTGCGTTACAAAACGTTGTAACAAATTTTGAAAATATTGTTTTTGACCTTTTGAAAATATGTTAAAAAATATTTAGAATAAACTATCCCCAAAGCCTGTATATGAAATTAAGAAAGAGCTTCTCCCGAATGTTCGCCATATCTATAATCTATAATGTATAAAATGCAACGTCTCTCTGTCTTTTTGTCTGTCAGTCTGTCTGTCTGTCTGTCCGTTAGTGCGCTTATCACTGGAGAACCACTTATCCGATTTACGTACTTTTTTTTTTTAAAACATACATATGTTCTCTGGCCAGGTTATAGGCTATATTTTATTATGACAGGTAGTATAAGGAATGAGCAGTGACGATAATAGTGAATGAAGTCAGAAAAAAGTTTGCCGCTAGCGAGTTCCCTTACAATACACAGCCTAAACCATTAAATATGGAACAATATTATATAGCAGAGAATATCTATAATCTATAATCTATAATATACATAAAATGCAATGTCTCTCTGTCTGTCTGTCTGTCCATTAGTGCGTTTATCACGCGAGAACCACTTATCTAATTTATGTGTCTTTTTTTAAATTCATACATATATTCTTTGGCCAGGTTATATAATAATAATAATCTATATCTATAATATATATAAAATGTAGCGTCTCTCTGTCTGTCTGTCCGTTAGTGCGCTTATCACTGGAGAACCACTTATCCGATTTATGTGCTTTTTTTTAAAACATACATATGTTCTCTGGCCAGGTTATAGGATATATTTTATTGCGTTAGGTAACATAAAGAATAAGCAGTGACGATAATAGTGAATCAAGTCGGAAAAAAGGCTACCGTTAGCGCGTTTTCTTGCAATATACTGCCTAAACCATTAAATATGGAACAATATCATGTTGCAAAGAATATAACATATATAAAATCAACGTCTTTCTGTCTGTCTGTCTGTCTTTTAGTGAGCTTATCACTTGAGAACCACTTACTCGATTTACGTGTTTTTATAAATTTATACATATGATATGTTCTATATAATGCGATATAAGCCAAGATAATGGGAGATAAGGTGAGATAATGGGAGATAAGGAGAAATAATGGGAGATAAGGAAAAATATTGCGAGATAAGTCGATATAAGCCTAGACAATGGGAGATAAGGTGAGATAATAGGAGATAAGTATAAATAATGGGAGATAAGCAGAGATAAGTGTAGATAATCGGAGTTATGGTGAGATAATGGGAGATAAGGAGAAATAATGGGAGATAAGCAGACATAAGTCTAGGTAATGGGAGTTATGGTGAGATAATGGGAGATAAGGAGAAATAATGGGAGATAAGGAGAAATATTGCGAGATAAGTCGAGATAAGCCTAGAAAATGGGAGATAAGGTGAGATAATGGGAGATAAGGAGAAATAATGGGATATAAGGAAAAATAATGGGAGATGCGCAGAGATAAACTTAGATAATGGAAATTATGTAGAGATAATAGGAGATAAGGAGAAATAATGGGACATAAGGGGAAATAATGGCAGATATTTTATTACTTTAGGTAACATAAGGAATAAGCAGTGACGATAGTAGTGAATCAAGTCCACGCGAGCGGAGCCACGGGTACGGCTAGTAATTTATAAAATAACTATTTTGTGCATTGAAGAAGGAATTAGGAAACTTAAAAAACTACAAATTTGCTCAAATTTATCACATAACATTAATATTTATTATGTTAGCCCTTAGAAGTTGAGCTGTCATAAAAATTATGCAGTTTTGCACCAAGATTACATTGGTAAACTACGACTTTTTGACAGAACTCGTTTTTCAGCTTAATTTTTTTTTTCTTAACATTTAGCGAAACATCAACTAATAAATAAGTACATAAGATAATTTACGTTGAAAACAGTTGATTATCATTTTAGGGGAAAATAATTGAAAAAAAAATCAATTTCATCAAATCTTTTCGAACATTGGTTATAAATGTAAAACTGCAATACAATCATTTTTTTAGTGTTCCGTACGGAACACTTATAAGATCACTTTGATGTCTGTCTGTCTGTCTGTCACACCCGATTTTCTCCGAAACTATCTGACGTAGAAAGTTGAAATTTGGTAGTAATATAGAAATTGATGGCCTCATCAGAGCCGTGTAGTTTTGAAAGTTAAATTTTGACTTAAGGGATTAGTTTTGGGGGGTAAAATCGAAAGAAAAAAAAAAAAAATTTCTGTCATTTTTTGGGGCCCAATTTCCTGTTTATGCAAGACAATGCTCGACCTCACGTGGCTAGGGAGGTACTCGATTATCTTAATCAAGTTGATATACCGGGCCACCAAAAAGCCCGGATCTGAATCCGATAGAACATGTATAGGATCACCTTAAGAAAAATGTGAAACGTCATATACCTGCACCTAGAAACCTGAGGGAACTTGAAAATGCAGTTATCACAGAATGGGAGAAATTCCTCAAGATTTTCTCCAAAATTTAATTAGAAGCATGCCTAGGCGCATAAACGATGTCATCCGAGGTAGAGGAGGCAACACCCGCTACTAGTGTCCCAGTTACACCATTAATTTTGCTACTAGCGTCCCAGTTTATTTTTTTCATTATTACATAATTTCAACGATTTTGTTATTAGGTCTTAAGAATAATTTTAATTCGAATCTTATAGAGAAATTTGGTAACTAATTCACTTTTAAAGTATCCGAATAAGTTTTTTCTAACTTTTAGTGTAACCAATGTTCATAAAAAATTATTAAAATTAATTCATTATACAGATTTGTATGATTTAATATACTGTTGCGTTAATTTTGTCCAGGAGTGTATATTCTTTCCACCAATATTGCGTCGCAAAACGTTGAAACAATTTTTAAAAATCTTGTTTTTGACTTTTTGAAAATATGTTAGAAAACATTTAAAATAAACTATCCCCAAAGCCTGTAAATTAAGAAAGAGCTTCTCCCGAATGTTCGCCATATAATTTATAAAAGAACTATTTCGTGCATTGAAGAAAGAATTAGGAAACTTAAAAAACTACAAATTTGCTCAAATTTATTACATAACATTAATATTTATTATGTTAGCCCTTAGAAGTTGGGCTGTCATAAAAATTATGCAGCTTTGCACCAAGATTACATTGTTAAACTGCGACTTTTTGACAGAACTCGTTTTTCAGCTTAATTTTTTTTTCTTAACATTCAGTGAAACATCAACTAATAAATAAGTACATAAGATAATTTACGTGGAAAAACAGTTGATTATCATTTTAGGGGAAAATAATTGAAAAAAATCAATTTCATCAAATCTTTTCGAACATTGGTACATAAATGTAAAACTGCAATACAATCATTTTTTTAGTGTTCCGTACAAAAAAACTTATAAGATCACTTCGGTGTCTGTCTGTCTGTCACATCCGATTTTCTCCGAAACTATTTGACATAGAAAGTTGAAATTTGGTACTAATATAGGAATTGATGGCCTCATCAGAGCTGTGTAGTTTTGAAAGTTAAATTTTGACATAAGGGGTTAGTTTTGGGGGTAAAATTGGAAGTGAAAAAAAAATTTTTTTACTAGGTGATCGAGTGTGGTGTCAAATGAAAGCTTGTGAAAACACGAGTAAAATATATATATATATTATATATATATTATATATATATATATATATATATATATATATATATATATATATTGTAACGTGTTCACTTCGCCCGCACCTTGAGGCGCACCTTTTACAGCCCCGTTTTAATTTCTGAGAATGGATTGAGTGAATACTGATTTAAAAGAACTAAAGAAATTAAACATACACTAACTCAGTTTTTCTTGGTAGAGAAATATGGGTAAGAGATAATTTTGTACGTCTTTTTGGAATTAGTTTCTATTGTTGTTAAAAAATTTGGTTGTACTAATTTTTGGGCACCATTCATTTTAAAATAGAAAGGATCTACTTTCAGCTAAAAAAAATGAAAAAAATACTGAAGTGTTATGCAGTTGTTAAGAAAAAGAATTTGTCTGGTACAACCCTTTTATCCTGAAAAGTAAGATAGGTGTACAGTGAAACACTAGCTTTAATCAACAAAAAGAAAATTTATTAATGATTTAAATTAAAAGTTCTAACTCTTGCAGTTTAGTAATTACAAAAACTTTAGCCTAAAAGGTAGTTATTACTAAATAGAGTTCTTAAATCAGACATTTTACTTTTAAAATTTTGCTACACCCGATATTGAAGATTCGTGACGTTCACTTCACGATTTATCAGTTCAATTCGGTGTTAAATCACTTATCTGCGGGAAATAGGTCTACTGATGTACATATTGGTGACTTACGGTTTTCATACGGGCTTCTAGGCCTTAAATTGAACACTTAAAACCGCTTTCACACATTCCATCACTAATTTATCGGTACTGCTTCATGACAAGAAGAGCCTACAACGGCTACTTCGTGTTGAAAAACAAAGCCCACTACGGCTTCACTTTAAAAAACTCGTACTCGACTTGGCTCTCGATAAAATTGACGAAGCCTCTACTGCGGCTGGATGGACAAAGCCTGGCTGCTGCTTGATCGGAGAAAAGCCAACTACGGCTACTGGTTGCAGAACAGCCTTCTGCCACTACATGTTGGAAAAAAGCCTCGGCAGCGGCTTGATGGAAAAGCCTCGGCGGCGACTTGATGGGAAAAAGCCTCGGCAGCGGCTTGATGGGAAAAAGCCTCGACTGCGGCTGGTTGGAAAAAAGCCTCGACTGCGGCTGGATGGAAAAAAGCCTCGATCTGCGTTCTGCAGACCCTTAAATAATCCGTGAGAACTACGTCTCTAAGATGGCTACGCCGGAAACAAACTCCGGAAACAAATATCTGACCTATCGCGACGTACCACGAATTGAATAGATTCGGTCGGAAACCCGCACTGCACATTGTACCACGAGCGGCTAGAAATTTCTGCTCGATACAAAGATAAAAAAGTACATTATAAAGCCAAAAATCAGTAACATTACATGCTCTCAAAATCTAGGAAAAAATGAATGTTACAATATATATATATATATATATATATATATATATATATATATATATATATATATATATATATATATATATATATATATATATTTATATATATATATATATACGAGGCTGGTTTGAAAAGTCCGTGCAAAATTAAAAACTACTTATGTGTTTGGGGTAAACCTTTTTTATTTTTCTACATTAGTCTCCTTTTAGGCTTATACACTTCGTCCAACGATGTTCTAGTTTGTTGATCCCTTCCGAATAATAGGATTTGTCCAAGTCTGCAAAATATCCATTAGTGTCTGCAATCACCTCCTCGTTTGAATAAAATCTTTGTCCCGCCAGCCATTTCTTCAAATTGGGGAACAAATAGTAGTCCGAGGGAGCCAAGTCTGGAGAATGGGGGGATGCGAAACGAGTTGGAATCCTATTTCTCTTAATTTTGCGACCACAACTGCTGAGGTGTGTGCTGGTGCGTTGTCGTGATGGAAAAGGACTTTCTTGTGGGCCAATCGCGGGCGTTTTTTCTTGCAGCTCGGTTTTCAAACGGTCCAATAACGATGAATAATATTCACCTGTAATAGTTTTACCCTTTTCCAGATAGTCGATGAGGATTATCCCTTGCGAATCCCAAAAGACAGTCGCCATAACCTTTCCGGCCGAAGGAACGGTCTTCGCCTTTTTTGGTGCAGATTCCCCCTTGGTAACCCATTGTTTAGATTGTTGTTTGGTCTCAGGAGTATAGTAATGTATCCATGTTTCATCCACAGTGACGAAACGACGCTTAAAGTCCTCCGGATTCTTCTGGAACAACTGCAAACCATCCTTGCAACACTTCACACTATTCCGTTTTTGGTCAAGCGTGAGCAATCGCGGCACCCATCTTGCGGATAGCTTTCTCATGTCCAAATGTTTAAGCAAAATATTATGTACCCGTTCTGTCGAGATGCCCACAGCACTAGCAATCTCACGCACCTTAACTTTTCTGTCATCCATCACCATATCATGGATTTGATCAATGATTTCTGAAGTCGTAACCTCCACAGGCCGTCCAGAACGTTCAGCGTCACTTGTGCCCATATGGCCAGTCCGAAAATTTTGAAACCACTTATAAACTGTTCTAATCGAAGGTGCAGAGTCACCATAATGTTTATCAAGCTTCTCTTTAGTCTCCTGAGGCATTTTGCCTTCCATAAAGTAATGTTTAATGACCACACGAAATTCTTTTTTCGTCCATTTCTGGAAAATCACTCGACTTCCTTGATTCACACGAATGCCAAACATAAAGAAATAGACCAATATGGCTGAAACTTGGTGTGCGTTCATTCAAGAGATGCTACTAACTAAACATGACCTCGATACGCGCCGGTGGTGCCATCTCTCGGACTTTGCACGGACTTTTCAAACCAGCCTAGTATATATATATATATATATATATATATATATATATATATATATATATATATATATATATATATAACATTCATTTTTTCCTAGATTTTAAAATCATGTTATGTTACTGTTTTTCTCCTTATAATTTATATCTTTGTTTATTTTTATATTTATCGCAGTGTTTACTAACTTTTAAGCAGTGTAGTCCACTCGAATTTTTGAGCCGTTTATATTACAGTGTGCATTGCGGATTGTCTGCTGGATTTATTTAATTCGTTTCTAATGCGTCGATTGGCTAGATATTTGTATCGGGGAAGTAGCCATCTTGAAGACGTGATTTGTATGGAAGGGAGAAAGATATTAATGGGTCCGGAAGATATGGATCTAGACTTTTTCCTAACATGAAGCCGTAGTAGGCTTTTTTCCAACATGGAGCCGTAGTAGGCGGTTTTCCATCAAGTAGCCGCAAGAGGCTGTTTCCATCGTCTAGCCGCAACCGGTCTTTTTTCCCAGCCGAGATGAAGTAGGGCAGATATTTTGTGAAGCCAAAATAAGGGCTTTGTCTTCAGAAAGCCGCCCAGTAGGCTTTTTTTTTTTATCAAGTTGCCGTACTGATATATTAGTGATGTAGTAGTGTGAAGACGGTTTTAGTGTTCAGTTCAAGGGCTTTTTCCTTGAAATATCCTGTTTTTTCCCAGACCTTTAGGGGCCAAGAAAAGTTTAGTAGCCCAAAGGGAACTGGGGTAGCTAAAGTGGAGACATCGGTGTTATGAATATCCCACCAGGATAGGCCAAAAACTCACAAGAAAACAAACCGTAAGTCATCAGTATATCAATTCGTAGACCTAGCTTCCGTTGACAAGTGCATTTTACATCGTATCGATAACTCGTGAAGTGAACCTCACGAACCTTAAACATCGTGTGTAACAAAGTTTTAATTAAAAATCTGGATTTAAAGACTCTATTTAATAATACACCTATTAGACTAAGGTTTTTTTTAGCAATAAGAGTAATAGTAGAGTAGCAAAGTTAGAACTTTTAATTTTGTCATTAATAAACCTTTTTTTCTTATTTAAGGCTAGTGTTTCACTGAATCACTTATTTTACTTTTCAGGACAAAACGGTTGTACCATATCAAAATTATTCCTAACAGCTACGCAATCCTTTAGTATTTTTTCATTTTTTAGCTGAAGTTAGATCCTTTTTATTTCAAAATGAATGGTGCCCAAAATCTGTACAACCAAAAATTTTAAACAACTATAGAGACTATTTTCAAAAGACGTACAAAAATTATCTCTTACCCATATTACTCTACCAAGAAAAACTGAGCTAGTGTATGCCTAATTTCTTTAGTTCTTTTAGTATTAATATCCACTCAATCCATTCTCGGAAATTATGAAAGAAGAACGCCACAAATGGTGCAACGTACGGGCAATAGTAATTCACACGTAAGAATATAATATATATATATATATATATATATATATATATATATATATATATATATATATATATATATATATACATATATATATATATATATATATATATATATATATATATATATATATAATGTAATACTTTCACTCACTTTTCTTTGCATTATTTTTCAAAATCGCTGCCCCCCGCCTTATCGCGAAAAGTACTTATCAAAAAATTTTGAAAAAATTCTGGAATATCCTCCACGGAGTGTAGATTGAACGAAAATTATCAGCTTTAATAACACAGGGCAACATAAAAATATTTTTGTTTTGGTGCCTGGGATTTTAGAGCTGATTTTAACTATATTTGGGACGCTAAATCTATACATGCAATCCGTTTTTCTCTATCAGCTCTACTTTTTTAGATACATCAACTTATCTACCAATGTGGTTTTTATTCAGTATATTCATTTATGAGAGTTCTAAAATTATTATATATTCATTAATGTAGGTACAATGGTTTTATTGTCAGTCTGTAATTGAGTAAATTCCAGGTAAATCTATAAATAGTGGAACCATTGCCTATCAGGTACCTGAACTGACCCTTTTAATCACCTAACTCGGGTAAGTCTCGTCAGTTTGTGCGTTCTTACTAATGAGAGTAGATCGAATTCGGCGTGTTATTTTATGTTAAGAAAAGAGTGTTTTTGTGTTATTGAACAGAATTAAAATGAGTTCAGGTTCCAGTTTAAGAAGAAGTTGTGTAAATCAACCTGATGTGTTTTGCTATATATGCGGAGAATACATGTTTCAACAAAACAGACAAACTATTACTGACTTTGTAAAGCGAGCGTATCTTGGATACTTTGGAGTTAAGCTTGGTGATCAGGACAAAACGTGGGCCCCGCATCTCGTATGTAAAACTTGTACAGAGCATTTACGGCAGTGGACTACCGGGAAAAGAAAATGTCTAAAATTCGGCGTACCAATGGTTTGGAGAGAACCAAAAAACCACTTCAATGATTGTTATTTCTGTTTAGTAAATACTAATGGAATCAATCGAAATAACCGCAGTAAGTGGACTTATCCCAATTTAGACTCGGCAATACGCCCTATCCCGCACTCAGATGAAATACCGATTCCAACATTTCATCAGCTACCACATATCTCTGATGACGAATATTTTCCCTCTGATCGCTCTTCTGATGCTAATAAAAGTTCTGATGCTAATGAAACTAACAGTGACTATGAGGGGACGTCATCAGTTCCTCAACGCTTCAATCAAAATGAATTAAATGATCTCACCAGGGATCTCAATTTATCGAAAAAAGCTTCTGAAGTACTGGCTTCTAGGTTGAACGACAAAAATTTACTGGAACAAGGATTCAAAATTACCTTTTACCGTACAAGAGAAAAAGATCTGCTACCATTCTTTTTCTCAAAAAGACAATCTTGTATTTTGTCACGAAATTAGGGGACTCATGAAAGAAATGGGACTTTCTGAATATATTCCAGATGATTGGCGCCTATTTATTGACAGTTCAAAGCGAAGTTTAAAATGTGTCCTTCTACATAATGGGAATAAATATGGTTCAATACCACTAGCTCACTCAACGAAACTGAAAGAAGAATATAATACCATAGCTTTGGTCTTGCAGAAGATAAAGTATTACGAAAATCAATGGATGATTTGTGTAGACTTAAAAATGGTAAACTTTCTTCTTGGGCAGCAAAGTGGTTACACGAAATATCCGTGTTTCTTGTGCCTCTGGGATAGGTAGGGACAAAACACACCACTGGTTAGAAAAGATTGGCCTCAGAGAGAAAACATGGACGTTGGGGAAAAGAATGTCATTAACGACGCTTTGGTTGAAAGAGAAAAAATCAATACTTCCTCCGTTACATATAAAGTTGGGCTTAATGAAGCAATTTGTAAAGGCTCTTGATAAGAATGGGTCTTGTTTTGCATATATAGGGGTAAAAAATGCATCAGTTGAGCACAGAAAAACTCAAAGCAGGGATATTTGACGGCCCACAAATAAGACAATTAATTAAGGATCCTGCCTTCATAAATTCAATGAATCAAGTTGAACGAAAAGCTTGGACATCATTTGTTGCAGTTGTAGAAAAAATTTTCTAGGCAAACATAAAGCTCGAAACTATGTTGAAATGGTTAACAAGATGCTTAATAGTTTCAAATCCTTAGGGTGCAATATGAGTATTAAAATACACTATTTACACAGCCACTTAGACCGTTTTCCAGAAAATTTAGGAGACATGAGTGAGGAACAAGGGGAAAGATTTCACCAAGATATTAAAGTTATGGAGGACCGCTACCAAGGAAGATGGGACATGCACATGATGGCAGATTACTGCTGGAGTTTAAAAAGGGACTGTTTAAAAAAACATTCAAGAATGTCGCGGAAAAGAAGCTTTCCAAGTGTTGAGTGACTATTTCATTTCTTCAATGTTTTTTTTTTGTTTGTAAGTACGACATAATATTGTATTTTGTATAACTAAAATAAAAATTTCGTATCTACTTTTGTTTACTACACTTACGGATTTGAGTTACAATAATGTAACTTATATTTCTCTAAAATTGTATATCTTAAAAATTTGAGCTCCTAGGTACAAATGAATACGTTATTTGAATTCAGGACATCAAATTGATATAGAATCAGCTCAAAAAACCTCGACATCAAAACAGCTGTTCCCCTGTGTAATTTATCTGGTATATAAAAAAAACAAAATTTCAAGGTCATCAGTTTTCATTAAAGATTGGAAACAAACTTTGTTGAAAACTCATTTGGGGTGTGTTTTATGAAGTCACTGATCATTTTATACCTCCGTAACAAAATTTTTTATTTTAAAAGCAATCAACGTACGGAACACTAATTGCGCAAGTTCAACTTACACTTGACCGGTTATTTATTTATAACTTTTTTCGATATTTTCAATAAAAATACGATTTTTTTTTTTCACATTTTAAAATTTAAATGCGCTAACTATGGGTCTAAAATGGTCCTTGATGTGCTCATAACGCGGAAAAACAACGGCCAACATAACCCTCGTATCGAGATCATTCCCGACTCACCGAACCAGACCAGACACGAGACAGCAAGACATTACACAAATCACTAGGGCCCTTAAGCAAAATGGATATAAAGAACAGTCCATACGAAGAGCATTGGAAAGGCAGCGCCATCAACAGACAAGGACAGGAGAACGAGACCTTAACCAGAGTAGAGTCCTATTAGCGAAAGGAGTCACAGATAAGATTGGAAGAGTCCTAAGAAAACACAACATAGGCACAGCATATAAACCACAAAACACTCTGGCAGACATCCTGGGTAACCCAAAAGACAAAAGAAAACGGAAAAACAATGAAGTTTACAGCATCCCATGCGGAGACTGCCACACATTGCCATCATTCAATTTTTTTAGCTCCTTTATTAAATTGTCCAGAGTCTCAATTGTTTTCTTTATCTAACCCAGGGGTGCTCAAACTTGAACTGCTGGCGATCTACCTCAATATTGTTAGACTACGATCGTTCGACTCTGAGAGGCTGCAAGTAAGTGTGATGCAGGATTGTCGTCTAGGTAGGGTGTATCGTGGCATAGATATTAGTTTTTCCGCACAATATGCATTTTTTTAGTCAAGGTAAGTGTAGGTCTGCTCTAAAATGTCAATGAAAAAACTCATAATTATTCAAAATTACGAGTTTATTGGCTCTTACAAAACAAACGAGTTCTAGTGTCTAAACTTAACTAAAGAGTGACTTTGGATGTTGAAGCGTCGCTCTGCATGTCCTCAGCATACTTTTCATAAGATGGTACGTAATTACCGAGTGCTAATCGCAAGCATGATGACATATGTTCGTGAGTTAGTCGATTGCGATATTTTGACTTAATTATCTTCATTTCAGAAAAAGCAGACTCGCACAAGTAAGTTGACCCAAACATTGCCGTCAGTTGAAGGGCGATTTGCCTTAGATTCGGATATTTATCTTCAGATATAAAACACCAGAATTTTGTATCAGATGCTGTGGCTTTGAGATGTATATCTGATATAATCTCCGCTAACTCATTTTCAACAGAACATGAGTCCATGTTAAACTGCCTTGCTAATTCAGTAGCTAATTCCTCAATGTTTTTACACGAAAAAGGATAACTCATAAATGATGCGATATTTGCCAATTTACGAAATCATAAAAACGTATTTCGAATTGGCCCAAAATATTTGATAATTCTGCCTCATAAATATCATAATTCAACTGAGGAATCCTTGCTTTCAAAGACGGAAATTTTTCAGATCCTTTTTCTTTTCAGTTGATATATCATAAGTTGCAATTTACTTTTGAATGCGTTTATTGCGCTAATCATCTCAATAATAGTTTTTCCTTTACCTTGAAGCTCCAAATTAATGGTGTTTGCATTGTGATGTCTGTCAAAAATGCGAAATCAGTCTGCCATTTTCCGTTTTTACAGCATCTGAGTGTCATCACCTCTTTCGTTCAGAAAAGCTGTTATTTCGGGCAATAATTCTTGAAACCTTTCTAGGAATCATTGTCAAAAACTCTTCCTTAGCCGACATGTCATTGAATACCATTCGAATAAAAATACACAGCTGGGCAGTGTCTGTCATATCGGTGGATTCGTCGAACTGTAAAAAAAAGTATGTACATTCCATGATATCATGTTTTAGTTTATCTGCCATGTCCTGACTCATGACTTCAACACGCCTTGTGAGAGTCGGATGAGATAACTGAAGTTCTCTAATAGCAGACATAATCTTTGTTTTATTTTTAAAATCTCCAAATAAAGTCTCACCCGCTTCAATAAGTGCTTCCTTCACAACCAATCCATCATCAAATGGTTTCTTGTGTTTCGCCAATATATGAGATATTTTAAATGACGCGATCGTTGCAGCTTTTGATTGTTTGGCTGGTCTTGTGAACATGGTTTGTTCTTTTTTTCAAACAAGTTATCAAATCACGTACTTTTCGTTTTCTTAATTCACTCTGTGACGGAAAATCCTTTTCATAGTTTTTATGAACCGTTTTATGATGCCTCTCTAAGTTCCCACGCTTAGGTATTGCAACTGACGCACGGCAAATGAGACAAATGCACTTATCCTTTACCATACAAAAGAAAAATTCTTCCTCCCAATCGTTATTAAAATGATATGTTTTACTTTTCTTCGCCGCACTTATTTTGGACTATTTATTAATAAACTTTGTATCGATGTATCGCCTTCAAGTTACAACTCAGACTGACTCCTATTCCTGCAGGCGCAACATTTATATCGGCGCGAACGAAGTCTCGAATGTTCCCGTCAAACACGCCGCCCGAAGTTTCTAGAAAAATCGGCGGGAATCAAGAACGCGACTTTTCTTTGACAAGTACAGCGCGTTCCTTTGATAAAGCCGCCTTTTTGCCGCTAGCAGGGGGTTATTACGATAAAAGAAAGTGTGGATCGAATAAATTTTAGTAGTTTATTCATTACATTTTGTTTTAGTTACCTAAAACAAAATCTGTGAATAGTTCTATATCGGAATTTTTTTCTCGAGATCGACTCAAAAAGCACTCGCGATCGACTTGTCGATCGCGATCGACCGTTTAAGCACCTCTGATCTAACCTATCTTGAACATCCAGGAGTAGGTTATATTTTACGTGGTAAAACCTATACATTTTTGGTATATCTTGATCAGCCTCCAGAAGTAATCGTTCCTTTTTAAGTACAAAGTCAATCAATGAACCAACTATATCATCATCATTATCATCATTAGTTTATTCCATCCACAGTCGAATGTAAGCCTCCCCAAGTTGTCTCCAATGAGCTCTGTTGTCTGATTTTGGCATTCAATCGTGTCCTGCTAATCTTTTTATGTCGTCCGTCCATCTTGTCTGTGGTCTACCTCTGCATCTTTTGTGTTCTCTAGGCCTCCATTCAACTATACGACTTGTCCATCTGTTGTCATTCAGTCTTGCGATATGCCCCTCCCAATTCCACCTTAATATACATATTCGTTGTATTAGATCTGTCACTTTTGATCTTCTTGGTATCTCGATGTTAAGAATACAATCTTGAAGACTAATATTTAGCATTCTTCTCTCCATTGCTCTTTGGGTTACCTGGAGTTTATTCATTATACTTTTATTTAAAGCCGAAGTTTCAGCGCCCTCTGTTAATACCGGCGATTTTCATTTGAAGAAAACTGCTGTTGAATCATACCGATTACTTCGAGAAGCTTATGGTGAACATGCTCCATCGTAAGATACGTGTGAACGATGGTTTCGGCGTTTCAAAAGTGGTGACTTCGATGTTGCAGACAAGGAACGTGGAAAACCGCCAAAAAAAATACGAAGATATGGAATTGCAAGCATTGTTGAACGAAGATGATTCACAAACACAAAAACAACTCGCTGAGCAATTGGGCGTTAGTCAACAAGCTGTTTCCAATCGGCTACGGGAGATGGGAGAGATTCAGAAGACCGGTAAATAGGTACCACATGAGTTGAACTACAGGCAAATGGAAAAGCCCAAAAACACGTGTGACATTTTGCTCGCTCGGTACAAAAGAAGTCGTTTTTGCATCGACCGTAAGACCGAATCGCTTTGGCAGAAAGACGATGCTCTGTGTTTGGTGGGACCAGAGGGGCGCGACACGCTGAAAGCACTCAGCTGGGAACTTTTACCCCATGCGGCTTACTCACCAGACTTGACTCCTTCCGATTACCACTTGTTTGCATCGATGGGTCACGCACTTGCTGAAGCAGCGCTTTGGTTCGTACGAAGATGTGAAAAAATGGCTCGATGAATGGTTCGTAGCGAAAGGGGAAGATTTTTACTGGCGTGGTATTCACAAATTTCCCGAAAGAAGGAGCAAATGTATAACAAGCGATGGAGCATACTTTGAATAAAGCATTTTTTATCATTCTTCCGAATTTAACCTGTTTTTTTTTAAAAAAAAATCCGCATTTCATACTTGTACACTTGGTATATGAATAATTGTACCTTTCCTATTCTTTCACCTTCTATTAATAGTTCCTGGCTGTTATCTTCACTTTTGGTGAAGTTTATTTTTAGACCTGATTCTCGAGACACGTTATTTAATTCCATCAGCATTTCTTGTAATTTTTCTTTTATGTCGGCGATCAGACTGATATCATCTGCGAACCCTAAATGATTTAATAGTTCACCGTCCATTAGTATTCCTTTATTTTCCCACTTTAACGATTTGAACATTTCATCTAGAGAGCTAAAGTGAACAGCTTTGGAGATATCGAGCCGTCTTGTCTAATTTCTCTTTTAATTTCGATTTTATTTGCTTTTTCTTCAAGCATTATTTGTAATGTGGCATTTTTATATGTCTTCAAGACGAGTTGTCTACCTTTCATCGACTCTGCTATTACTTAAGGCGTTAAGGACTGCCCATATATCTACCTAATCAAAAATGTAATAATCTCTCTTATTGACATAAACGTCAAAATATACCTGAACATCTATTTCCTACCTTGACATTAACCTTCCTTGATAATGTCAAGGAAATATAAAACAAAGAGCAAACAAATAAACTCTCTCTATCTCTTTACAGCAAGGAAGAATATAACTTTTTTTAAAAGAAAATCCAGCTTAGTAGCGCCCAAATTAGAAATGTGAAATTTGTTATATAAACACTTTTTTAAAAATAATTCATAACGTAAGGGTAGTAACACCCTCCATTTTATCAATCCGTACAAAAATATCAATTCGATCCGCTTTAAACATAACTTTTATTAAATTTATTAAACGTAAAAAATCCTCAAAGAATATTTTACCCTTATAGAATTGATAAAGTTTTTTTTTTACTGAAATTTAACTTATCTTATCAAATTCTGTCGAAAAGAAAAAATATTTTCTTTAGGGATCATACACATTTCGGATCCCTCTTTGTATTTTTCTCAAGGAGAATATAATATTATTGGATTTTTTAGTATTTACAATAAACAATAAAAAAGTCTTACAGTTGGCTTTATTCTATTTTTTAAGAATTGAATATGTATATATATATATATATATATATATATATATATATATATATATATATATATATATATATATACAATGCCACCTCGATAATCCGGATCTCCATTAAACCGGATTCTTTAATAATCCGGACAAACATTTCTATTGCCTTGTGTACTTTATAATCCGGATTTGATAGTACTAGGTAATCCGGACCTGCGTTTTTAGACATCTACTTAATTTAAACTACATGGGAAGACTGAAATCGATAGTGAAATGATTCCCCTAACTTCCAGTCTATTACATTTGGGATTCACACAAACTGTAGGTGCCTTTGATTTGCCTACAACGCATTGCATATCGCGTCTAAAGGTTAAGGACTTTGTAGTTATTTGTTTATCGTCACAAGTACAACATACCTACGTTCTATTTTACTTTATGTGGTTCATATAAGTATGTAAACGTTTTTTTTTTACGTATATGTACCTACAAATTAAAATGCCTTCTAAAAGAAAACATATTACACTAACAATAAAACAAAAGTCCGATATATTAGAAACACTAGTTCTTGGTGAAAGCGGAAAAGTGTTGGCAAATAAATGCGGAGTAGGAACATCCACAATTTCGGATATAAAAAAGAAGCAAGGGAAAATCAAAAGGTATGTATATATGATTTATTTTAAAGATAATTCTGGACACTCACTATGGACGTGTAACTTCTTTTAGATTTATTTCCAAATGTGATTCCGGTCCTGGCGTCAAAAAAAACCTTACGAAAAGCCGAATATCCAGAAATGGAAACTCGTTTGTATACATGGTTTTGTATGCAACGATCAAGGCACGTCCCAATTTCCTACGATATTCTATCAGGCAAAGCAAAACAGTTTGGCACTGAAACCTACGGGAATGATAATTTTAGAGCTAGCAGAGGCTGGATTTCTAACTTCAGAAAAAGACATGGTCTGCGTGCTTAAAAAGTTTGTGGCGAAAAGCTATCAATGATGAAAGTGCCATCGATCCTTTCCTAACTTTATTCGTAGATAAGATAAAAGAATTAAACCTTGGACCTACTCAAATATACAATGCAGATGAATCAGCTCTGTATTGGAAAATGTTGCCTGAAAAAACGCTGGTTCGCTCTCAGGAAAAGACCGCACCAGGTCGAAAAATAAACAAACAACGCGTTACGTTTCTAGCATGTTGCAATGCTGATGGATCACAAAAATTAAAGTTGTTAGTGATAGGAAAGGCAAAAAATCCGAGGGCTTTTAAAAATGTGAACATACCTGTTGAGTACAAATCATCTGCCAATGCATGGATGACTACAGCAATTTTCTTAGACTGTTTTCATCATTCTTTTATTCGTCAAGTCAAAAGTCATTTAAGAAGTCTCAACTTGCCTGAAAGAGCCCTGCTAATCGTTGATAACGCTTTGAGCCATGGAACTATAGAAGAGCTGACTAGTGAGGATGGACAGTTTACAACATTATTTCTTCCACCAAATTGTACTGCACTTTTGCAGCCTATGGACCAGAATGCAATCAGGCTGACAAAATTATTTTATCGGAAAAGTCTTTTAGCCCATATTTTATCAAATAATAAAGAGAACCTTATTAGGATATTAAAAAGCATTAACCTAAAAGATGCTGTATGTCTACTATGCAATTCATGGGAAAAAGCTCCTCTCCCCTGAAGTCTTGAAAAAGTGCTGGCACTAAATTATGGCTTATGTGGCATATACCAACCCAGACACTGAATATGATGCTGAAGATCTGATTCCTCTGAGTGAATTGCGGCACAATTTGCTGTGCACGAATGAAGAAATGAAAGCTAAAGCCTGAAATTTTTCTTTTAGTATTTTTTTGGTTAATTCATAAATATTTAACAGATGTTTCAGATATGCTGAATGTTCTCACTAAGCAGAATCTCACGAACGTGGAAATATGTAATTGGCTTGAAAATGATGAAGATTTATTACCACTGGAAGACAGATGATACAGATGAACAACACGAGAGTGATAATGAAGGTTCAGAGTTAAATACTAATACAAACCAGACTATTAAGAACACTGTGAAGAATGATGAGGCAGTTAAAAGTTTCAATGTGTGCATGAGATGGGCAGAAGAAAATGATATCCCTCTAAGTGATGTTCTTGTACTTCAAAGATTAAAAGAAATTCCTTTTATGATGAACCAAAAAAGGGTCAAGCAAACAAAAATTACAAATTGTTTTTACAAAATAAGATAAAACTTGATAAGATATGCTTCTATTTTAAATATTATTCTATGTATGTACTATTTTTTAGTTGTTTCGTATTAAATGATTCGTTTTTTAATATAAATAATGTTCTGCTTCAGTAATTCGAATTATTTACTAATTCGGATCACCAAGGTTTTAATTAGTCCGGATTATCGAGGTCGCACTGTATATATCTATATATATATATATATATAATATATATAATATATATATATATATATATATATATATATATATATATAAATTGGGTTGAATTTTTTCTTGAACCTTGGAATATTGAATATATATTTTTTCAATTTCTTGGGCTTTATGGTTCTTTTGTTTTAAGGATAGAGAAATTATATCATGTTCTAGTTAGAATTTATTGAAAACGTTTCGCCTAATTTTTAGGCTTCTTCAGTTCATCTAAAAATTGAAATTTTCTGTTTTGGATATTCAATAGGACGCACAAATTTTTTTTAATTATGAATATATAAAATTCTTAAACTTACAATACAATGTAGAAGGTGAAAATAATAAAAATACAACACAAAAAATATATATAAAAACTTACATGTGTGGGTTGAAACGAAGACACACTTAACATTCTTTAAAAGGTGTTACTAAGACGGTCACATTTTTTAAAATAACTTTAGATTTGTATAGGGAACGAAAGTCATCCTTTGGTTTGTTTATGTGTTTTTACTCATTATCTGCTATTGAGTTATTATGAGAAGAGTCCGAAATAAATATGACTCAGACCCTTAACGTAGCTTTTGTCGTTTATATTGTTTTTCTCTTTATTAATACAGATCATTTCATGCATTGATCTTTTAAAAAATAATTTAACTTTTTTTTAAGATTTTTGTATTTTTAAAATCGAACGAGTGTTTGGTTTGTTTAACGTGTTTTGATAGAGCTGTTGGGTTATTCTTATCATACTTATGGCCATTCAGTCTAGTTTCTAGATGTTGTTTAGTCATGCCGATATAACAGCCGTTGCAGTTTTTACATGGAATAGAATATATCAGGTTTGATTGTTTCAGTAGTGGTGTTTTGGATTTTAGGGGGGTATATATATATATATATATATATATATATATATATATATATATATATATATATATATATATATATATAGAACACACATATAATAAATCATGACCGATTTGTGGAATAGAAAATATCAAACTTTATTGGGGATGCGTCCAAATGGAGGCCTGGGAGGTAGAAATTAAACTCTTGGTGTTTAATGTGAAGCTTTCGATAATGTTTATTATCTTCTTCAAAGACATGTTTCTGGAAGCAATGGTGTGTGTTAGAAACTCATCTGCAGTTTCCAAAATACATACTAATATGCACGTTAAAACTATGCTATATAATTACAAGGAATATAACATTATGAAAAATTAAGCTAAAAAACTTAAGTTAAAAACTACTTACAACACATAAGTGTTAAACTAAAAAATATTGCATTTTCACTGGAATGGCCGGAAAAAAATCAGCAAACTCACATGGATGATTATTGATTTACATTTTCAAAGAATGTAAGCCGTAACAAAAGTGACAAGAAAAGTACAGACTAAAGTTAAGTTATGGTCGTGGTGACGTCACTGAGCTTCAAGGAATTTTTATTTTGTTTAAAAAAGTTGGCTCAAAAATGCAAAACAGTAGTAGTTATTGAAAGAATACTAGGGGATATCAATTCGTGAAGTCGTAAGGGACGAACCATTTTAGGAGAGGGGTAGAATTAACTAATGTCTAAGAGATTGCCTTAAAGACGATAGTAATACATCCAATGTGGAAGTGATACAACTAGTGACGATTCTGAAGTAGGCTACGTTAAGGAGGGTATTGATAAACCCAGCCACTGGAAAACACAAAGGAGGGAAGGTGTTACGAGAAATAAAAACCGGTCAAGTGCAAGTTGAACTTGCACAATTAGTGTTCCGTACGTTGATTGTTTTTGAAATAAAAAGTTTTTGTTAGGGTGGTATAAAATGATCAGTGACTTCACAAAACACACCCCAAATGAGTTTTCAACAAAGTTTGTTTCCAATCTTTACTGAAAACTGGTGACCTTGAAATATTGGTTTTTTTTCTATACCAGATAAATTATTAAAGGTAATGATAATTTTTCGTTCAATCTATACCCCGTGGAGAATATTCCAGGATTTTTTCAAAATTTTTTGATCAGTACTTTTCGAGATAAGGTAGGGGACAGCGATTTTTTCACGATTTTTTAAAAGGAATACGAAGAAAAGTATGGCAAGTATTACATTATATATATATTTTTTTTTACTCGTGCTTTCACAAGCTTTCATTTGACAACCACACTCGATGACCTAGTAAAAAAATTTTTTTTTCACTTCCGATTTCACCCCTTAAAACGAATCCCTTAAGTCAAAATTTATGTTACGGTAATATAAAATAATCAGTGACTTCACAAAACACACCCCAAATAAGTTTTCAACAAAGTTTATTTCAATCTTTACTGAAAATTGATGACCTTGAAATTTCTGTTTTTTTATATAACCAGATAAATGATTACAGGTAATGCACTCGTGATAATTTTCGTTCAATCTACACCCCGTGGAGAACATTCCAGAATTTTTTCAAAATTTTTTGATAAGGACTTTCCGAGATAAGGGCGGGTGGACAGCGATTTTTTCGCGATTTTTTAAAAATAATATAAAGAAAAGTGAGCGGAAGTATTACATTATATATATTTTTTACTCGTATTTTCACAAGCTTTCATTTGACACCACACTCGATTACCTAGTAAAAAATTTTTTTTTTTCATTTCCGATTTCACCCCCCAAAACTAACCCCTTAAGTCAAAATTTAATTTTTCAAAACTACATGGCTCTAATGAGGCCATCAATTCCTATATTGCTACCAAATTTCAACTCTCTATGACAAGTAGTTTCGGAGAAAATCGGGTGTGACAGACGGACAGACAGACGGACAGACACCGAAGTGATCTTATAAGTGTTCCGTACGGAACACTAAAAAATGGGAGAAATATGTGACAAAAGAGACATAGTAATAGACATATTAACTAGGGAGTGTTTTCGGTTAGCACTAATGGGAAATAGTGGGTATTAAGAATAGGATTGGAGAGAAAAGCAAAGAAAACTAAGAACAATATTGTGGAGATAACTATAGTAGGGTGCCATAATGTAGAAAAGGCTTGGAAAGGGGTGGATCCTGAAGGTATGTGAACAGGTCTAGAATTGGTGAGAGGTGATAACTAATGAACATCATGCAGGTATTGCTATAAACAAGAGTCATTGGGAAAAGAAAGGAGAGAAAAGTAAATGGAAAGTGGGGATATATATATATATATATATATATATATATATATATATATATATATATATATATATATATATATATATATATATATATATATACGAGGCTGGTTTGAAAAGTCCGTGCAAAGTCCGAGAGATGGCACCACCGGCGCGTATCGAGATCATGTTTAGTTAGTAGCATCTCTTGAATGAACGCACACCAAGTTTCAGCCTTATTGGTCTATTTCTTTGTGTTTGGCATTCGTGTGAATCAAGGAAGTCGAGTGATTTTCAAAAAATGGACGAAAAAGAATTTCGTGTGGTGATTAAACATTACTTTATGAAAGGCAAAACGCCTCAGGAGACTAAAGAGAAGCTTGATAAACATTATAGTGACTCTGCACCTTCGATTAGAACAGTTTATAAGTGGTTTCAAAATTTTCGGACTGGCCATATGGGCACAAGTGACGCTGAACGTTCTGGACGGCCTGTGGAGGTTACGACTCCAGAAATCATTGATCAAATTCATGATATGGTGATGGATGACAGAAGAGTTAAGGTGCGTGAGATTGCTAGTGCTGTGGGCATCTCGACTGAACGGGTACATAATATTTTGCATAAACATTTGGACATGAGAAAGCTATCCGCAAGATGGGTGCCGCGATTGCTCACGCTTGACCAAAAACAGAATCGTGTGAAGTGTTGCAAAGATGGTTTGCAGCTGTTCCAGAAGAATCCGGAGGACTTTAAGCGTCGTTTCGTCACTGTGGATGAAACATGGAAACATTACTATACTCCTGACACCAAACAACAATCTAAACAATGGGTTACCAAGGGGGAATCTGCACCAAAAAAGGCGAAGACCGTTCCTTCGGCCGGAAAGGTTATGGCGACTGTCTTTTGGGATTCGCAAGGGATAATCCTCATCGACTATCTGAAAAGGGTAAAAACTATTACAGGTGAATATTATTCATCGTTATTGGACCGTTTGAAAACCGAGCTGCAAGAAAAACGCCCGCGATTCTCCCACAAGAAAGTCCTTTTTATCACGACAACGCACCAGCACACACCTCAGCAGTTGTGGTAGCAAAATTAATGGAAATAGGATTTCAACTCGTTTCACATCCCCCCTATTCTCCAGACTTGGCTCCCTCGGACTACTATTTGTTCCCCAATTTGAAGAAATGGCTGGCGGGACAAAGATTTTATTCAAACGAGGAGGTGATTGCAGACACTAATGGATATTTTGCAGACTTGGACAAATCCTATTATTCGGAAGGGATCAACAAACTAGAACATCGTTGGACGAAGTGTATAAGACTAAAAGGAGACTATGTCGAAAAATAAAAAAGGTTTACCCCAAACACATAAGTAGTTTTTATTTTTGCACGGACTTTTCAAACCAGCCTCGTATATATACATATTCACACAATATTCATTTAGCCAATATTTCGGTCTTAGGTTGCGACCTTCATCAGGGCACAAAATGCAGAGTGCGAATTAATCTAACAAGAATGACCATAAATAACAATTGTCATAACAAAGACCGACACTGAAACAAAACAGCCACTATTCACTAACATATTAATTTAAAAATATGGCATTTACAGCAAGGATGCCATTAGAAACCTTGGATGCTGAAAAATCAAAATACAAAATTAGATTATTTTGATCTTTACGGCAACTTTTACTTTCTCTCTCTTTATTATATATATATATATATATATATATATATATATATATATATATATATATATATATAAATGTACTGATAAATTCAAATAAACATCTTTGGTAAAAGTAAAATTTCTGAAAGGGAATATTTTGAATTGCTTTAAAAGAATTTTACTTTCGAAATCGTTCGCCTTTTCATGTTATTGAGAATATATATTAGACTATTTGTTACTAAACTGGAATTTAGGCGAATTTTTTCCATCAGGATTAGAGGACAACATAGCCTAAAATTAAATCGAGTTATTTAATATTGTTATTGTTGATTGCGATTGGCATAAACTAGTTAAGTAATTGGAATGCACTGAAATTGTTAAAAAATCGATTTTTTTTGGTTAGGTTTATTATTTTTGCTTTTAAAAATACGAGGATGGATTGAAGAGTTCGCGGCCTCACCAAAAAATAATTATAATATTTTTATTATAGTACCCTCAATAAATTCATACTTTCTTTGGTTGTCACAGTGTAAAATTTTGTTGCTGTAGAATATGTAGTTTTTACGTTAGAACGAGTTTAGTAAGGCCAGGTGCAGCATTTTTGGAAAAATGGAAAAAATTGAACAACGTGCGGTCATCAAGTACTTGTTTAAAAAAAGATTAACACCAAAGGAG
Organism: Pachyrhynchus sulphureomaculatus; assembly: GCA_019049505.1. Lineage (NCBI taxonomy): Eukaryota > Metazoa > Arthropoda > Insecta > Coleoptera > Curculionidae > Pachyrhynchus > Pachyrhynchus sulphureomaculatus. Next base: position 6,153,082 of record CM032455.1, on the reverse strand, counting down.
ATCCACCAGTATACGTAGTAAGGCCAGATAAGTTTTACTATGTGACTGTGACTGAAAAACCGATTAAGATAGGACATTCCGGTGCGACTGGGATTGTTACTGGGGAATGTCTAGCGCCATTTGAATAAGGTTACCGACCGAGGTAAGGCATTCTGGTATATCCGCCTACGACTCGCGTCCATCGTGATCAATGAAAACGTTTGTCACCATAAGCATCACTATCCCTTGTACGCATTCCGCTCGATTTCGTGCCAATAATAACGCATACACACATACTGTCTCACTCCACACTCCTCATCTTCATATTTTAGAGAATGCTCATTGCTTTTCCTATGTTTCATTGTCTTGGAGCGTGCTTTTCTTGGTAGCGAGACTCATCAGCTGTGTTGGGAATGGCAGGCAAGTAAACCAAAATTACTCTTTTATAGACTTAGTCAGAGATGCAACTTTTATCTTATAACTGTTTTATTGAATTTGGTTTGCCTTTCCGCCGTTCCTAGCTCGGCTGACGATATGATATATCAAGAAACGCACGTCCTGGGACGACTCAACAGAAGCATACAACATTTAATTGTCGGAATAACGGACCTGGTTATGGTAGTTATTAATTATTATTATTAAGTCCTTATTAAAACTAAACTTTATTAACTACAGTAGAGCCCCGATTAACCGAGTCGCGATTATCCGAGCTCCGGATTAACCGAGCCAATCTAAGAACCTGATTATCCGAGGTACGCGCGTCTATGCTGCGTATTAACCGAGCTTCTAAAATATGTATGTACATATTTCCATTTAAAATCATCGGGGCCTTTGGGGAATCCCCCTGGCCCATGTGAGGGGTTTCCCTATTTATGTTTTTGGACTCTTTCAGCACGTAAATTTGCGTGAATGCAGTGAGTTATAGCGTTTACTACGGAAAAGTACGAGTATACTCACATAATTTATTTGGTTGGAGTTCTGGTAGTTAAGTGTAATTAATACGAACTGCTTTGTTTGAATTTTTGTTTGTTGTATTATAATGGAGCAAAACAAGCGTAAAAGAATCGTCGTTTCTGTTGAAGAAAAATTAAAAGCAGGAGAGACAATTAAAGTTGTTGAACGAGATTATGGAGTAGGTGAGGTAACAATTGGAGATTGGAAAAGAAAACGCACAAAAATGGAAGAGTGGTGTATAAATCAAGCCTCCTCGTCCTCAGGAAGAAAATCAATGAAAACCAGCGACTATGGAAAGGTTAACGAAGCTTTACTCATGTAGTTTAACCAACAGAGATCAAAAGGTGTGCCTCTGTCAGGTCCAATTTTACAACAGAAAGCAATAATGATTAGTAGGCAGTTCCCAGAGATAAATCAGTTTACGGCCAGTTCTGGATGGCTTCACCGCTGGAAAAAACGGTACAGTGTACGACAACTGACTGTATGTGGTGAAAAACTTTCTGCTGATATGTCATCAATTGAGAAGTTTCAGCAGAACTTTAAAAAGCAAATCGAAGATTGTGGATACACATGTGATCAAATTTACAACTGTGACAACACTGGTCTGAATTATAAAATGCTTCCATCAAAAACCTTGGCATCTCGACAGGAAAAATCAGCTCCTGGGCACAAACGAAGTAAGGAAAGATCAACTATAATGGTATGTTCCAATGCATCTGGCAAGCACAAAATCCACTGATGGTGATTGGCAGGTCTACACGTCCAAGAGCTTTAAAAGACATCTCACCCAAAACCCTACCAGTCTATTACAAAAGTCAGAAGAGCGCATGAATGGATGCGACCTTATTTACTAACTGGTTTCACGAAGAGTTAGTGCCATCTGTGACTAAATTTTTGAACAGAGACCGTCTTCCTGTTAAAGCAATTTTGTTAATGGATAATGCCCCCTCTCACCCTGGAGAAAGACTTCATGTGGGCGAAATTGTTGTAAAATTTTTTCCTCCAAATGTAACCAGCATAATGCAACCAATGGATCAAGGCATCCTCGAAAACATTAAAAAAAGTTATAGGCAATTATATCTTGAACATCTGATAGAATACATAGAAAAGGAGGATATTATCAATGGGATGAGAAAGGTTACACTGAAAAATGTTATTTACTGGGCAAGTCAAGCTTGGGATTCTGTGCGTACTACCACTATTCAAAAATCTTGGTCAAAAGTTATTGATTTTGAGGACTATAATGACAGTAAAGATGATATTCCATTAAATGAATTAGCTTTGAAATTGAGAAGCCATGGAGAAATGTCCTGTTCAAATTTTGACAGCGAGATAGAAGAAAAAGAAAAAAGTTTATTTGAATTAAAGGTTGCGAAAATGTGACAAGAGAAGATGTTGTTGAATGGATTACAGCAGATGATTTAGAAGAAGACATGAGTATTGAAGAAATAACGAATGCCTTTCAGGAAACCGAAAAATCAGATGACGATGACGATGACGAAGCGGCGGTGGATGAACAGTCTCCCACTAAGATCTCTCATCAAGAAGGTTTTGCTTCTTTGGAAAAAGCTTTGATGTATATCGAACAACAACCAGAGGCAACCCCAGCTGATTTGCTTCTTCTTATAGATGGAGAAACATGGCAGCTAGAAAAAGAAGATGCAATATGAAACAGGAGCGCATAGATACCTATTTCACTGTTTTATAATGTATGTACCTATTTATATGTTAAAAACGTTATTACATCGGTTTTAAAGTATTGGTGTTTATTTTTTGAATGAATAAAAAAGAAATCCGGATTATACGAGTTTTCAGTTATCCGAGGAGGGTGCCCCCCACGTTACCTTGGATAACCGGGGTTCTACTGTACTTATATAATAAAAAAAATCATCCTTTTTTACTTGCTCGAAGACTTTAAACGTTTTTTGGATGAAAAAATTAAATAATTTCTAATACCTACAATGAATAATGGAAAATTTAACAAAAACTCTCCATTATACTTCTATAACCAATGTTAAGGGAACTGAATTTAATTATAAAGGAAAGATTCATTGTGAAGATTCATTGTGAGCTTGCGGAGATAAATGATTGAGTAGAATATTAAATACTATAAATGAAATGTTTTGTTAACATTGGTTGACAGCTTTTAGCTGTAGCAAGTCTCATAATAAAACTTCCTGTTTAGTTGTTTTTGTCGTTTTCTTGTCATACTGTTGCATTCAAATGGGAAAAAAGCTGGTAAATAATAAATATTTGTCAAGTACCTCTCTAAGACAAGAAAGTCATAAAATAAATACGGAATTTGATTTAATATATGCATTATATTTATATATATATATATATATATATATATATATATATATATATATATATATATATATATATATATTTACGTGTTCTTGGAATTAGATCATTAAAAGGATTCTTGGATTTGTTATATATTTATTGCCGTTTCGACCTTCAGAAGAGGTCTTCTTCAACATTTTGGGGTATTAATTTTAAATCACTGTCAAAAACACATTTTTACATTCTACAAACAACCACTTAACGTGAAGGACTTTATATGACTGGTAGGTAGATACGATTTAGGTAATTTACATCTGTTTTTTTTTTCGTTTATTGCAGTGGGTGTCATCTGTATGTGTATGGATTCCAGTATTTCTCTTTTTTCGGTATTTATTTCGGTTTTGATTATTTGGATGTTTTAGAAATCAAAGGTATGAATTTTATTCATTTCATGATTCGTAAGAGCTGCACTGTTTTTTTTTTTGTCGTATTTATAGCCTTTGATTCTATTTTCTAAGTATTGTCTTGTTTGCCCGATGTATATTCCTTCGCAGTTATTACATTTGATTTCGTAGACTATGTTACTTTTTTATTATTTGAGGTTTTGGTTTTAATCCTGGAGAAATTGGATGAGAGCAGATTATATGATCTGCGACATAACCGAATTTTGTAGTTTTCAAAAAGTTTTTTGAGTGGTTGGGATAGTCCATAAAAGATAAAGCAATATATGTATTATGGTTGTTATTAATTGGTTTTTTTACTTATTATGGTGTAACATTCATTTTTTCCTAGATTTTAAGACCATGTAATGTTACTGATTTTTCCATTTCAAATTGTACTTATTTTCATTTTTGTTCCGAACGGTATATTAAACAGGGATTCCCAGACGTTTGGTATATAGTGAGTTGTGCGGGTTCCTGACTGAACCTCTCGCTACGCCGCGATTGGTGGAATGTTTGATCGGCAGTTTTGATTGGAGCGTCGTGATATTACTGGCAAAAGTCGCACGATTATTTAAGGCTCCGCAGACCGTAAATCGTGGTTGTTTTCCATCTAGCCGCAACCAGGCAGTACCATCAAGCCGCTGCTGGGCTGTTTTTCCATCCAGCCGCAGCCAGGCAGTACCGTCTAGCCGAGAGGCTATTTTCCATCTAGCCGAAGTAGGCTAATTTTCATCAGAGCCGCTAAGTAAAAGCACCAGTGTCTTAACTAAAAGCCGTAGTGAGCTTTCTAAGTGTTTGTTAAGAAAAAGTGTGAAATCGGGCGTAGTCGATCACAGCAGGAATAAAAAACAGTAAGTCAACAAAACTTCCTTCAATAGACTTATTCGAGAGTAGCGCCTTAACTGCAATGTAAAACAGACTAAAAAGTGAAGTGTAAAGCACGATTTCTCGTCTTCGGGGGTTATAATAGTCTAAAATTTTAATGTAACAACTACTAGTTAGGCTAGAATTTGTTAGGTAAAACTGTAAAGGTTAGAACTTTTCATTTTAAAAACAAGAATAAATTTTCTTTTTTTGATTAAAGCTAGTGTCTCACTGAATATTTATTTTTCTTTTCAGGATAAGTTGTACTAGACTAATTCTTTTTAGTAATACCCATAAAACCCTTCAGCATTTTTCCATTTTTTTTAGCTGAAGTTAGATCCTTTCTATTTTAAAATGGATGGTGCCCAAAATTTCGTACAGCTAAAGCCTTTTAAAAAATAGAAATGAATTCCAAAAAAGACGTAAGACAATTATCTCTTACCCATATTTCTCTACCAAGGAAAACTGAGCTAGTGTTTGTTTAATTTCTTTAGTTCTTTTAAAAATCAGGATCCACTCAATTCATTAGCAGAAATTAAAGCGGGGCTGCAAGAAAATTGTGCTCAAGCTTGGGGCAACATTTTTTCACACGTTACAATGGTATTATGAAAGTTATGTATTCGTTGTTTGAAGACTTTGTTTATAAGGTACATCGGGTATTTATTAAGTGTTAAAGCTTCTTTAGCTCTGGTTATTGCACTCTGTCTGTATGTCAAAAAGCTTGATTGCTTTATCTGCTAGACCTATGATTACAAATTTTTTTTGGGAATTCGGGTGGTGTGATCCATAATTAAGATATCTAGAAGGCCATCTATTTTTTGTATACCATTTAGTTTTTTATATTTCCATTAATGTGGTGTAAAATTATATCTAAGAAATTTATCATATTGTTGTCTTCTGTTTCGAATGCGAATTGAATATTTTTGTGGTATCCATTGAATTTTTTGTAGGATATAATTAATTTGGTTTTTAGGTACAGCAGTCAAACAAACATCAAAGTATCTGTAAAAAAATGGAATGTTGAAGTTTAATTTTGGTATGACATCAGTTTCTAAGTCTTCCATTACTAACAGTGCAATCACGCTAGAAATAGATGCTCCCATTGCACACCCATCTATTTGTTCATAAATTTTATTTTCGTACCAAAATTATCAAAACCGTAACAAATACCAAAAAAATAGAAATACTGGAATCCATACACATACAGATGACATGTATATCCACATACTCGACACAAGTAAAATTTGGCATAATGAAATCGACCACAACTTTTTTGAACTTTCAGATTTGACTTGTGTGTTGACATTTGATTAGTTATCATTGCACCTGGCAGAAGCCAGGCAATAGGCTCTTTTTTGACATGGCAATTCTTTATCGATTTTAACTCGGAATTGGTGCGTCTAATCGTGTCAAACTAAGAGTACCTTTTTTTCGCCAAAGATCTCAAGCTTCCCTAATCCGACGCGAAAATGCAATAAAAGTTATTACAAAAAAAAAGTTAAGTCCATTTTACCACGCCCTCAGCTACTTTTGACACACCGGTTGAATTATCTACGATTATAAGTAAGTTGGGAACGTGGAATCTTTGGCACAATGATACTACTCAGTATATATCACCACTACACCAAACACTTTATTTTTTGCACTCGACGCACGTTTACTTTCGTATGCGTTCAACAATCTCCTATCAGATAGATTTTTTATTAATCTTAGATTATCTAATGTTACAGTATGATCAGCTTCAAGGCCATGTTCGGCAATGCTAAACTTTTCTGTTCTATTGTATTTTAAGTGTGCTAAATGTTCTTTAAATCATGTTTTAATTGACCTTTTAGTTTGCCCAACATACTTTTTGTCACAATCATTACAACTAATTTCATCAATTCCACTTTTGTCACAATTAGGAATCTTATCTTTGGGATTTCCTAAGATATTCCTCAGATTGTCTGATAACTTATAGGCTAAGGTGAGGCCTACCTTATTAAATACCTTATTGAGTCCCTTGCTATATTTCGGATTATATGGTATGGAGACATACTTGGTGTTATTTTCTTCGCGTGTAAAAAAGGTGAAATTCTGAATATTAAACCTAAACTTATGTCTGTTTATTAGCTTATTTACTAAGTCATCGTCATAACCATTAACTCTAGTTATATTTCTAATACGATTCCTTTCTTTATTAAAGTTTACTCTATTCAGAGGCAAAGTACCCAACGATGAACTAAAAAATGTAATGAGGCTAATTTATGTTGTTTGCAATGAAATAAATGATTAGGAATATATCTTTCTGTTACTGTGTCCTTCCTATAAATATCAAATTCTAATCTATTATTATTTTTAATAATTAAAATATCTAGAAAAGGCAATTGTCCTTTGTTCTCAACTTCGTAAGTGAATTTAATGGAATCATACCGGCTATTTAAGTTAGAAACAAAATCATCAATATTTGCTTTCTTTGTATCAAAAATCGCGAAAATATCATCCACATACCTATACCATACCCTTGGGAAATAATCGAATTCTTTACTGGCTTTCCCAAGGGTATGGTATAGGTATGTGGATGATATTTTCGCGTTTTCGGATACAAAGAAAGCAAATATTCTTGATTTTGTTTCTAAATTAAATAGCCGGTATGATTCCATTAAATTCACTTACGAAGTTGAGAACCAAGGACAATTACCTTTTCTAGATATTTTAATTATCAAAAATAATAATAGATTAGAATTTGATATCTATAGGAAGGATACAGTAACAGATAGATATATTCCTAATGATTCATTTCATTGCAAACAACATAAATTAGCCTCATTACATTTTTTTAGTTCATCGTTTGGTCACTTTCCCTCTGAATAGAGTAAACTTTAATAAAGAAAGGAATCGTATTAGAAATATAACTAGAGTTAATGGTTATTACGACGACTTAGTAAATAAGCTAATAAATAGACATAAGTTTAGGTTTAATATTCAGAATTCCACCTTTTTTACACGCGAAGAAATAACACCAAGTATGTCTCCATACCATATAATCCGAAATATAGCAAGAGACTCAATAAGATATTTAATAAGGTAGGCCTCACCTTAATCTATAAGTCATCAGACAATCTGAGGAATATCTTAGGAAATCCCAAAGATAAGATTCCTAATTGTGAGAAAAGTGGAATTTATGAAATTAGTTGTAATGATTGTGACAAAAAGTATGTTGGGCAAACTAAAAGGTCAATTAAAACACGATTTAAAGAACATTTAGCACACTTAAAATACAATAGAACAGAAAAGTCTAGCATTGCCGAACATGCCCTTGAAGCTGATCATACTGTAACATTAGATAATCTAAGATTAATAAAAAATGTATCTGATGGGAGATTGTTGAACGCATACGAAAGTATGAAAATCATAAAATGTAAAAGTAGTTTAAATAAAGACAGAGGGCCTATTCCTCTACTGGTTACTTGACCGGAACTGATGACCTTGCCTATGTCATTAGTTCCGCTTGAGTAATTCAAGGATTAGGCTAAGTATAAATAGGGTAGATTTGTAGTTTAGCTTTAGTCAATCATCGCTCCTGATGAAGCTAACATGGTTAGCGAAACGCGCGTCGAGTGCAAAAATAAAGTGTTTGGTGTAGTGGTAATATATTCTGAGTAGTACGATTATAAGGTAAAATTCCGATTCACCACATAAACTTTACTTTAGAACCTGAATTTCATGTTTTTATCTTTAACGGTTTCTGAACTGTTCAATGAAAACCCATCTTCAGACTTCCCATTTGGGTGGCTGTAGCTCCTTAACGGGGGGAGATAGGACACATTTTTATAGGAACTTCTGACCTTATTTTGGTTCAATCTACTTGATCCTTCATTTTTGACCATACCTTTTGGGACACTTATATATACCAAGTTTAAAATTGATATCTCATTTCATTCGAGAGTTATCATGCCAACGACCGATAGCCCGACAAGAATGATCTAAGAACCCTAAAACGTAAAAAGAAAAAAAAATATCGGATTGTAATTTTTCACGATTACAACACTTTCCTTCCGCAAGGAAAGTAAAAAATGAACTAAAGCCACTTATTTGAATCCTTCATTTTTCCCGTTAGAAATTGTAGAATTTAATTAATTCTTTTAAAACTTACAAAACAAAAAAGTCCACGAATTTGCTAAAAAGTCTTAAGAAAAAATCTTTTTATTATCAGTAAAATTTAATAAGATCCAAGTTAAAGGACTCTTAATAATGAACTTTGTCAATTTTTGAGAAGAATAGAATTTACTTCGAGGATTTCACTTAATTAATAAGTGTCCCTCTTTTATCATTTAACTTTAAAAAAGTTTTATTAGAGATGACGTCGAACATTCTTTTTTATCAAAGTGGGACTTCGGAAGCGTAGGTGATGAGTCGGCTATTTAGTTTGGTCCACCCACACATTTCCTACTTTATTTATAAGAAATTACCTCTACCCACGGATCCACCTCCGTGGGTTATGCAACTTGTACCGTTAAGATAGTAAAAGACATAAAAAAGACATAAAAGACCCAATTATTATTTACCTACTAATAACTTAAAGTAATTTTTGCTATAAAAGTTACATAAGCAAGTTTCTACGATTACCTTGAAATGGTTTTGGGTCCCTAATTTTATTTTTTTGAAGTTTTGTTTTCCTTGGTGATTTGCCTTGGCTTTCCAGTAACCGTTCGCTTTTTTTTTTGCAAGAAACAAGAAACGACGCGTATCCATGACTTATTTTTGAAATCACTTTAAAATTACGTCGATGAGGTAAAGTTATCAGAAAAAACTCAAAATCTCTTCAGGTAGTATAATATTTTTTCCTTTCTTTACGAAAGTTTTCTTTTAATTATTACTGAAGCTCTTGCTGAATTTTACTATAAGAATCTTAGGCTACAATTTTTTCGAAAATAGTTGTCGTAGCATATATACTCGTATATATATATATATATATATATATATATATATATATATATATATATATATATATATATATATATATATATATATATATATATATAATATATATACATATATATATATATATATATATATATATATATATATATATATACATATATATATATATATATATATATATATATATATATATATATATATATATATATATATATATATATATATATATATATATATGTATATATATATATAGATATATATATATATATATATATATATATATATATATATATATATATATATATATATATACTGTTTATAATGAAACTCTATGTAGTGAAAAACTCTTTTTTCAAGACCTAGATTATTTTAATGAAATTTCATGTAAAAAGCCCTGCATATAGTGAATCTGTAAAATAGTAACACTCTATAAAATAAAATTTTTACCGGAATTTTATGTATACTTTTTTATGCATTTATTGAGATCTTGGCCATTTCGGGTTTCCCATTTTTATCTATCATTAGCACGAATTCCATTTTTATGACGCAATCTTTTGAAAAGGTTCTTAACGCGTTTATAACGCCGAATGGTTGGCAATAAATCAGGTAGATTTCTGTGAGAAACCCGGGGAATAACCCTTTTTATAGAAACCCGGGAAAAACCCATTTTATAGTCGAGGCCTAATAATTCGCAAATTCAGGTTCAGTTTCTTTTTGTTTAAGAATCAGGTAAGAAGTCCAAGCGAATGTGTTTAAGTTTAGCTGAGAAAATTAAAGTTTTGGAGAAAGTTGATAAAGGCTGCAAAATAATTGATGTTGCTGCAAAATTTGATGTTTCTCCAAGTTGCGTCTCTCTGATAATAAAAAGTCGCGACAGTATCATCAAGAAACCTAGTGTTCCAAGCAGTCGAAAACGAGTACGGGTGAGTACTTACGAGGATGTAAATGAAGCAGTTTTACGATGGTTTCAAGTGGCCCGTACGCATCAAAACGTACCAATATCGGGAAATTTACTAAAGCAAAAGGCTCTATAATTCGCTAAAGAATTTAACTGCGTTAATTTTCAAGCTAGTGAAGGGTGGTTGAGTGCCTGGAAGACTCGCAATTCAATTGTTTTCAAGACGGTGTCTGGCGAGAGTGCAAGCGTTAGTCAGGAGGACTATGACATTTGGACTGAAACTGTTTTAAAAAGTGCATTGAAAAAGTACGAGCCAAAAAACGTTTTCAATTGTGATGAAACAGGTTTGTTTTTTAAATGTTTGCCAAATAAAACTTTTGCTTTTAAAAGTGATAAATGTTTTGGTGTTAAAACAAGTAAAGAAAGGGTGACATTTATGGTTGGAGCAAACATGGATGCCCCAGAAAAACTGAAATTACTGCTCATAGGTAAAAGCAAAAATCCCCGTTGTTTAAAAAGAATTAAATCTATGGAGTTAGATTACGCCAATAATAAAAAGGCATGGGTGACTTATGAGATTTTCGAAAGATGGATCAAAGAACTGGACACGAAAATGAAAAGCCAAAAGCGAAAGATTGTGATGTTTATAGACAATTGTCCTGCACATCCAGTTACTGTAAGTAAAAAATTAAGGAATATTGAATTGATCTTTTTTCCACCAAACATGACCTCCAAATTGCAACCTATGGACCAGGGTATTATAAAAAACATAAAACATCATTACCGAAACAGAATTGTTCACAAAATTGTTAATGCGATTGTTACAACCTTGCAGTCCAAAAATTGATTACCCTTAAAGAGTGTATAACCGAAGTCGCTAAAGTATGAAGTGAAAATGTTTCTCAGAAAACTATCAAAAACTGCTTTTCTAAAGCAGGTTTTACTGAAAAAATTGACGAATGGGAAGAAGAAGACAAAATGGATCTCGCTAGCTTAAAAAGGCGGTGGGGTATTCTACAAAAAACTGCTACCGTCGACGCAGATTTTTTACTTGAAGATTTCTTAGAAATCCACAATGATCTCCCAACTGACCAAGACATAATTGACGATATAAAAAGTATAGAAGATCATGAAGAAGAAACTGAAACCGGGGAATGTCCTGCTAAATTTAGTGAAAATGAAATAAGAAATGCATTTGCCATTGTGCGAACTACTCTCAGGGGCCAGGAAAGTGTACCTGATCAAATCTTTATGCATTTGAATAAATGCGAGAATTTTGTTGAGCAACAATTATTTTTTAAAAGTAATGTTCAAAAGAAAATAACTGATTATTTTTCCTAGTACCTATGTACGTAGTATGTACATATGTATTAACAGATTTTGAATTATTCTTTTTATTTCGTATGTAGTACATACATATATAAAGTCCGTACGTTATATCTTTACACGTGCGTCATAGTTTTCAGGCAATATCCCAGACGACCATTATATTTTTTGTCTCTTTTTACCAATACCTACGATTCATTGGTGAAAAGAGACAAATAATATAATAGTCTGTTATATGGTCTGAAAACTATGACGCACAGGTAAAGATATAACGTACGGATTTTATGTATGTATTTAGCCCTGTACATGCTATGTACTATTTAAACTTTCAAATGTTTAATAAAATCTTTTCTAATAATTCAATTTTGCAATTTTTTTTTCTTGCTTGTACCTTATAAAATACAAGTAAATGATTGCCAATATAAAATACATACATATCAATATATACGGATTTTTTCTTTATATAGTGAAAAACTTTCTATAGTGAAATTTCAGTCAACATTTTGGTCTTTCACTATATAGAGTGTCGACTGTATATATATATATATATATATATATATATATATATATATATATATATATATATATATATATATATATATGTGTATATATATATATATATATATATATATATATGTGTATATATATATATATATATATATATATATATATATATATATATATATATATATATATATATATATATACATTAATTGTTACAGACCGCAAACGTGAACAAACCCACTTTTTTGCTATATATATATATATATATATATATATATATATATATATATATATATATATATATATATATTATTTATTTTCACATTATTACAGTCTAGAAAATCAGAAAAATATTCATGATTTTCGAGGATTTTTCTCATCAATGTAACCTCCTTTGTTTTTATTGCCACCTTACAGAGTTTCGGCATTCTGTCCAGTAGTTTCTTCGATTATTTTAACCCATTCTGCTTGTAAAAGTTCCTACAAGTGATTTTCTGATGTTGGATTGTGTTTTCGAACACACCTGTCCAAATGGTCCCACAGCAATTCGATGGGGTTCAAGTCGGGTGATTGTGGAGGTCAAGTCATCACTTCCAGGACGTCATCGGATTTCCATTGGTCATTGTCATGCTGAAAAATAAATTTCCCCTGAAAAATATCTCTTCCAGAAGGAAGCATTTGAGTTAGCAAAATTTCTTGATACTGTTCTTTTCGCATGATTCCTTCTATCCTAAAGATTTTTCCAACTTTACCGGTGCCAAAACAACCCCAAACCATTACTGAATCTCCACCATGTTTTACTGTAGGCAACTGACAGGCTTTCCAACATTCTCTCTCCAGTTGACCGCCGCACGTAAACTCGCCGATTTGAACTGAAAATTTCCAATTTAGATTCGTCGCTCCAAAGGACGGAATTCCATTGTTCTGATTTCCAATTTTTCATGTTCTCGGGCCCATTCTAATCGTTTACGTTTATTCACTTTCCCAAGAAGTAGTTTCCTTACTTCAACTCTCCCGTGTAGTCCACCTTCTGCTAACCTGTTCTTCACTGTTGTCACGCTGATGGGGATGGGCTGCTCCAGGTTTACTTGAGCCGTGATTTCTAGTATGGTTAGGCGGCGATTACGTCTGCTGGACATTGTTATAGCTCTGTCTTCAGCGGGAGTTGTTTTTTCGAGCTCTCCTGAACGGTTTTGGTTGAGAATTCCATGTCCCGCAGAATTTTTTTTACAATATAATCCATCGTTCTCCTTGGCATCCGCATATCACTCGCGATTTGTTGAGTCGAGTGATCATTTTGATGCTCACAATTATCAGAGCCCGATTTTCAACAGAAACTTCTTTCGTTTTTTGGCATTTTCACAAAACAATTGAGCCTGTATCAATGACAAAACACTATTTGGGAATGGTTAATGGTATTTATAGTTTATATCATAAAAGGTCACTAGAAATTTCCATAATCTCTAGAAACTTGAAATGAGTTCTTATTTCAACTGGAATTCTTAGAAATTGCCTCAAAATGATTATCATGCAAAACTTGGAACTTTGTTCTAATTAGTTTTTAAATTTGTGATTTCACCAAAAAGGCTTATCTATACAATAATATTGATTTAAATTTATTAATAAAAAGAGTTTAATTAGGTATTAAATTTTGGCAGTTACATTGAAATTTCTAGGTGGGCAAATACGTTCTGACGGTAGTGTATATATACAGTAATACCCCGCTTTACGCGAGGGATACGTTCCGAAAAAAATCGCGTTAACTGAAATTCGCGTATATCGAGGTTTATGATTAAACATAGTCAAAATTTAATACAAAAAAATACAAATCATTTTAATCAATCACTTTAATTCTAAGAACACTTTATGCAATACATACTCTTATTTTTTACGGAAAAATACATCTATTGTCTTTTGGGTAACGTTTTGTTTACGTTCTTGTAAAATACGTTCATAACACCCAACACTGTTTTTAATTGTTTGACACACGGTCAAGACACGGTCATCATTATTGTCTATACTCTGCAATATGTCCAAACCTGAATAAATTTTTGAAAGTGCATTTTGTATTTCCCCTGAAGATAAAACTTTCTCTTCTACTTGTTCTTCCTCATCGTAGATAGGATTATTCTGTAACTCGATCAGATCTTCATTGCTAATAGGATCGTCGTGCGTTGCTACAAGTTCTACGAGATCTTCTACCGTGACATCTTCAAGTTCAGACCCCTCAATCATTGCAGCAATGTCTTCAAGCACTTGTCTCTGCATCTGGACAATTCTTCTAGGTGCTTCCACTACATCTGGCCAAAGATTACGCCACACCCCATTCATACAACTCATTTTAACTTCCTTCCAAGCCTCTTCTATGTTGTGAATAGACTTCATAATGTTGTATGACTTCCACCACTCTCGCATAGACTGTCTTCCTTCCCCGTCAGTTTCATGAATTAGTTGGCTAAAAGTGCGGCGATGGTAATAAGCTTTGAAGTTTGCTATTGCTCCCTGGTCCATAGGTTGTAATATTGACGTAGTGTTTGGTGGAAGGAACTTTACGTACACTTTTAAGTCTCTGGGCGTATCAAGTGAGGTTGGATGTCCTGGGGCATTGTCTAAGAGTAATATAACTTTAGGTTCAAGCCCATTTCTGTCACAGTATGATTTGACTGATGGGCAAAAACTATTAGAATACCATTCTTGAAAAATTTCCCGTGTAACCCACGCCTTTCTGTTTGATCGCCACACAACTGGTAGACTTGTCTTGTCTGTGCCTCGCATTGCACGGGGTGTTTCTGAATGGTACACTAGTAAAGGTTTTCAGTTTGAAATCACCAGTGGCATTACCACCCAGCAGAAGTGTTAGTCGATCTTTCGCAGCTTTGAAACCACTGGCTTGACGTTCTTCCTTAGAAATGAATGTTCGAGATGGCATTTTTTTCCAGTAAAGTGCGGTCTCATCAACATTGAAGATGAGACAAGCAGGAATTTTCTCTCGTCTAACGAAGTCTTGAAACTTGTCTGGAAACTCAGCTGCAGCTTGAATGTCCGCGCTGGCCGCCTCGCCTGTTATGTGGATATTGTGAAGATTAGAACGCTGCTTGAACCGATGGAACCAGCCTCTGCTGGCAGCAAAAGTCGGAGTGGCACTCCCTTCTCCTTCTTTTGTTTTCAGCATCTCATACAAAGATTTTGCTTTTGTGCATATGAGATCTTGACTTAGTGGTGTGTTCTTCTTATTCAAATCTTCGATCCAGACTGACAGTAATTTCTCCATTCTTTCTAAGATAGATGATCTCGAACGAGAAAGTTTTGTTGCACTTATAGGTGTTGAACCTTCGCTGGAGATTTTAATTTTTTTCCCGATTTTTATAAATCGTTCTCACAGTCGATTCTGAGAGTCCAAAATCTCTCCCAACAATTGTTGCTTTGCCTCCATTTTCCATTCTTCTTAACACTTTCATCTTCAATTCCAAAGTGACGCTTTTACGCTCTTTTTTTCTTTACAGGCGGCATTTTTAACGTAGGGTTAAATTATGTATGTATGTATCTCCAATAAATATTAAAACAAAACTGCCAGCCGACCGAACTAACATTACGGAACAAATGAACACACGAAACGAACGAGGAAATCCCCATAGAACAAAGTCGAAGGACAGGGAATTCCCAATTCTTCAAAGAGAATATTCAGAGAAAGCGGGGATCCCCCCGCGACCATAGAGAAGTTAATGACTACATGAGCGCGAAATTTGAAATTCGCGTTATAGTGAAACCGCGCGTAACGGGGTCGCGCTAAGCGGGGTATTTGAAATTCGCGTTATAGTGAAACCGCGCGTAACGGGGTCGCGCTAAGCGGGGTATTACTGTATATATATATATATATATATATATATATATATATATATATATATATATATATATATATATATATATATATAATTTGAGCAATTATGGACACTACAGACCAACTCAGGGGAATCAAAATTGATCCTATGGTCTAAGTTTGAAGAGTGGCTAGCCAAAGCACAAGAATGTACTTGTCTGCGGTAGTCACTCTTGTTTAAGGATTGTACAACCTTTTTCCATGTTATCTTATATCTTTATTCAAATTTTTCCTTTTTTAACTTCATTACTTGACACTCCCCTTCAATTCCTCTTTTAGTTGTTCCGGATCAAAATCAAGTACCTCTAATTCTTCGCCGGTTTCTTTCTTTTTATGGCTTATCTGCAACCTCTCGTATTCTCCAGTTTCTTTTGAACTACTTATCCATTACGCAGATGCGGTTTTATACCGACTGCCCGCCTTTTGAGATTTTCTATCCTCACTTTCTCAAGACATGTTGCCTTTGAAGCACATATAACGATGTATGTTAATTTTTATTAATTTTTATGAAATTTCCACCATTAATAATTCTTCCATGGCTGTTTGTAGGCTGTCTCAACGATGTAATGCTTTTTCTTTTATTACTCATGTTTGTAAGTACAAGTTTAAGTTTTTTCAAATAAAATTTTGAACTATATATGTATAGAGTTACATTCAAACTTTTTTGTAACTTTAGTGGCTAACACATTGTAATTCTTTATAGATTACTAATCCCGATGAAGGAATAACTATAATTCTAAAAGCTAGACAAGGACGAAAAGAGTTTTATTTTGGCCGACATTTTGACCACATCCCCACCCATACTAGTGTTTTCTTTCTTACTAGTCGATTACGATTACCTTCTCTATTATATACATATACATATATCTATATATGTATATATATATATATATATATATATATATATATATATATATATATATATACATAAATATATATACATAAATATATATGTATATATATATATATATATATATATATATATATATATATATATATATATATATATACATATATATATATATATATATATATATAATATATACACAGGGTGTTATGGAGTTCACTGCACATATTGGAACTGACAGGCCCTTGTAGCACGACCGATTGCAGAAAATTCACCTTAAATAGCAGATCTCAATAATAAAGGAAAAATCGACCCTAAAGACATCAAGACATGAATATTTTTTCCCACCGTCCGTCACTGTTGTAACATAAAACTCGATATTAAAAAATCTATAAAAATTGTTACTTTTTAAAATAATTACTTCCTGACACCAAATATTAATTACACAAATTTTATATTTCAATATTTTATTATAGTAAGTAAAAGTTTTAACATATGTAATTCACTAAAATTTTATTTGCTTCGTTGTAAAAACGACGTCATAATAAAGAAATTGTTTACGTAGGTTACAAAGATTCTAAAGCCAATAAGGGATTTGTTGTCGCCGTTCGACGCCGACGGCAATTGATTGTGTCAGCGCCAGCTAACTTTGTCGGTAGCTTTTTAGTGGCTCTCTCTCTGCTTGGCGGTGGCCAAGTGACAACACACTTTACTAAAACGTCAAAATCAATATTATTGCAGGTTTTTATAAAGATATCCATAGACTGATATAGCGGGGTTATTTAAGAAATTTGTAGAAAGTGTAGAATATAGCAACAATTGTTGTAGTTCATGTCACTTGGTACAGTTGGTTTAGTAATAAATATATCACGCACAACTTAGGATATGTTATATGGAGATCGACTGCACATTTAAGGTACATAACGTTTTTAAACCTACTTTGTTTTTTTACTTTAGCACTAAAAAAAAATTCCATTAAGAATCTATTTGAAACTATGTTTTTATTTTACCCAAACCCAAACAGCTGTTAACATAAATGTCAAATGAGCTTTTTAGGGGGCAATGATTCAGTTGTTCTCGTGCATTACCAATAATTTAAATAATAGATAAAAAATATCCTTAATTATTGTTACATATTAGTTGTACTAGGTGGTTTCTATTATTATTTTCAATTGTTATTAGATTAATTTTTACCTGAAACTTGAAAATATGTAATCCTTGAAAAAATCGTATGTTTGGCAACATAGGCCTGGGGTTGAGCTAATTCGTACAATGCCGGCAGCGGGTAGGTTAGACTGGTAAAATCCAGTTGTACCCTTTTATTAATGTTTCAAAACTTTCCGAATTTGAAAAAAAAAGTATTGAATATACTTCTGCATGACCCCACGGGTCACCCGTGTGAATATATGCAGTGAATTTCATAACACCCTATATATATATATATATATATATATATATATATATATATATATATATATATATATATATATGTATGTTACAATAGAGGTTTTCACGGATGGTGGAATGTAATACATTAAAATTCCGGATTTCAATCCGTTCGTCTAACAATGAATTTGAACGACGTTTCGCCAAAATCTCATTTGGCATTGTCAAGTGCTCCCGCTGCTGCTGCTACTCGATACTGTGATCCTACTACTGCTGCCGCTCGAAGCTAACTGAGAAACCGACGTGAGGTCGCCGTCTTTTATAGGTCAGCGTCTACGCAGATTGCAGGTGGGGGGGTCGGAAGTGTTCTGTTTGTTTGTCCTATGTACAATATGTGGCAGTCTCCGCATGGGATGCTGTAAACTCCATGGTTTTCCAGTTTTTTCTTGTCCGTGGGGTTACCCTACTCTGGTTGAGGTCGCGTTCTGCTGTCCTTGTCTGTGGATGAAGCTGCCTTTCTAATGCTGAAGTAGAAGAGGAAAAAAAAAGCCTTCCTTTCCTTGATGTGCTCATAACTCGGAAAAACAACGGTCAGCTTCAGTATTCAGTCTACCGGAAACCCACCCACACCAACAGATATTTAAACGCTGGCTCATACCACCAACAATCACAAATCCCGTCGGTAGCCAATGCCCTCGTGTCGAGATCACACCGACTCACCGAAGCAGACACGAGATAGCCAGGAATTACACAAATTACTAGGGCCCTTAAGCAAAATGCAAAGACCAGTTCATACGGAGAGCATTAGAACGGCAACGTCATTCACAGACAAGGCGAAACGTCGTACAAATTCATTATTAGACGAACGGATTGAAACCCGGAATTTTAATGTAATATATATATACGAGGCTGGTTTAAAAAGTCCGTGCAAAAATAAAAACTACTTATGTGTTTGGGGTAAACCTTTTTTATTTTTCGACATAGTCTCCTTTTAAGCTTATACACTTCGTCCAACGATGTTCTAGTTTGTTGATCCCTTCCGAATAATAGGATTTGTCCAAGTCTGCAAAATATCCATTAGTGTCTGCAATCACCTCCTCGTTTGAATAAAATCTTTGTCCCGCCAGCCATTTCTTCAAATTGGGGAACAAATAGTAGTCCGAGGGAGCCAAGTCTGGAGAATAGGGGGGATGTGAAACGAGTTGGAATCTTATTTCCATTAATTTTGCGACCACAACTGCTGAGGTGTGTGCTGGTGCGTTGTCGTGATGGAAAAGGACTTTCTTGTGGGCCAATCGCGGCGTTTTTCTTGCAGCTCGGTTTTCAAACGGTCCAATAACGATGAATAATATTCACCTGTAATAGTTTTACCCTTTTCAGATAGTCGATGAGGATTATCCCTTGCGAATCCCAAAGGACAGTCGCCATAACCTTTCCGGCCGAAGGAACGGTCTTCGCCTTTTTTGGTGCAGATTCCCCCTTGGTAACCATTGTTTAGATTGTTGTTTGGTCTCAGGAGTATAGTAATATATCCATGTTTCATCCACAGTGACGAAACGACGCTTAAAGTCCTCCGGATTCTTCTGGAACAGCTGCAAACCATCCTTGCAACACTTCACACGATTCCGTTTTTGGTCAAGCGTGAGCAATCGCGGCACCCATCTTGCGGATAGCTTTCTCATGTCCAAATGTTTATGCAAAATATTATGTACCCGTTTAGTCGAGATGCCCACAGCACCAGCAATCTCACGCACCTTCACTCTTCTGTCATCCATCACCATATCATGGATTTGATCAATGATTTCTGGAGTCGTAACCTCCACAGGCCGTCCAGAACATTCAGCGTCACTTGTGCCCATATGGCCAGTCCGAAAATTTTGAAACCACTTATAAACTGTTCTAATCGAAGGTGCAGAGTCACCATAATGGTTATCAAGCTTCTCTTTGGTCTCCTGAGGGGTTTTGCCTTTCATAAAGTAATGTTTAATCACCACACGAAATTCTTTTTCGTCCATTTCTTGAAAATCACTCGACTTCCTTGATTCACACGAATGCCAAACACAAAGAAATAGACCAATATGGCTGAAACTTGGCGTGCGTTCGTTCAAGAGATGCTACTAAGTAAACATGACCTCGATACGCGCCGGTGGTGCCATCTCTCGGATATATATATATATATATATATATATATATATATATATATATATATATATATATATATATATATGTTAGCTTTTATTTAAAAAACAAAAAAAATTTAAACACTTTTGGGCAATTTCGACAACAATAACTTTTATTAACAATTGCATTCAGACATCTAACAAAGCTGGCCGACTACTTCGGCTCTCTCTAAAACTCTATTTCATAGTGCGTACCAAAATATCCCCATACCTAAATCTCATTACGGTTACATAAACACTTTTTATAATGTGTGACAGATATTGCCTACCTGTCACATAAAACAAACTCAAGGGTTTAGTGATTTGAGACATATCAATAACAGTAACTTAAGTATAGTTTAATCTACGTAATGAAACGAATTATCAATAATTAATATTCTCCTTCTCATATTGCATCGTTCGGCCAATCCTCATTTTTTTCTACTAGGCCTGAAATGGGGGTTTTCCATACAGAAAATGCTGACAGCTAACATATATATATATATATACACGTATATATAGGATCCCATTATAGGCAATACTATCATTTTTCGGACGTGATGCCTGGAAACTGTTTGTACATTGATGTAATTTAATGTAAACAAAAAAATAACAATCAGCAATTAATTATTTGTCAAAATATGCCTTACAATCACAACATATTGATAAACACAACCCATGATATTTCTCTACCTGATAAAATCGTACACAAAATTCTGTTTTCCGAATTAATCCGGAAAATAAAATTTTCTGAAAAAGAAACTCTTCAAGAATGCACAGAATAGTTACCTACCTGACTAGTTCGGAAAGTGACAATTTGCAGAACGAGTAAACATGTTAGATTGTTTAAAAAATTTAAAAAAAAAAAACAATTTTTAAAGACATTCAGTAACCAACGCTACTAATTGCCCATTACGACACAAACACATACAACGGTAATCTGTCATTCCAGACATTCCAAATAATATATTTGTGTTCATATTGCAGACGGCGAGACTTCCTGGCTAAAGGCCAAATTCTATCTAGAAATTTGGCCTTAGAAACGCCTATTTGGCCTTTTAAAACGAGCCCGTGTGCCGCTTTCATTTGGAATAAATGGGGATATTAAAATCGTATATTATTGGAATGCATACAGTCGCTTGTGTATTATAGATAGTGTAACGGCTGTAACATACTAATATTTTTGTTTTTAATTTCCCAGGACTTTCCTGTAAATAAAGTTATATTTTATGTTTATTACGTGTATATCGACCTACAGATAAACTAACAAGATTTCTTCATGTTTTGTGTGAGAATATTCGCCGGGAAAGGCAGGATGTGTGAAAAAACGATTCTTGGATAATTTACGCAAATTTTTAACTAAAATTTCAACAAATATCGTTGGCCAAGAACTGCGTGACTTCTTGTGTCCTGAACACAAGTTACCACATCTTGAATCGATGGAATCCGTAAAGGAAATTCGCAGAAGGGGCGCACATTTAGCATACGAAAAATGTTTTGAGTGCAGGGTTAAGCATTGACACATCCGAAAGTTCTTATATTTTTTTGATATATTGGATTTGTGAAAAATAACTTTCAGATGGGCGAACGTTCTGCTCTAATGTAGGAAGAGACTGTAGTTTCGGGTACTACAACCTACAATATTTGTTTTTAGTGAGAAACTTTATTACTGCGCGAAGCTTATTACCACCGCTCATTTTTCGGAAAAAAAAGAACATCTTAACAACTGCAAGACAAAACGAACTCGTATAAAATTTCGCCAAATGGCGTCATATTCGTGCCTAAATCATCATCATCATCGCCATTATCTTATACCGTCCACTGCTGGACGAAAGTCTCCCTCAAGTCTTGCCGACTTTTTCTGTTCTGGGCCACTTGTACCCAATTTCCAACCACTCTCTTCAAATCATCAGTTCACCGACTTGATGGTCTACCTCTACTTAGACAGGCTTCGAATCCTAGTCGCCACTCTATAATATTTTTGTCCATCGTCCATCCTTAAACCTAGGAACATGTAAGAACGGGTAGTACGCGTCTGTCAAAAACTTTTCTTTTTTAAACACATCGGAAGATTGGATTTAAATATATAGTCCAGTTTGCTATATACCGTCCAGGAGAGACTTATTATCCGCTGAAATTCATGTGTCTGGTTGTCTAGTCCTACGTTGACTTCATGCCCTAGATATTTATATCGGTTTACTTACTCGATCTCCACGTTATTCAGTTTTATAATGTCGTTTAATACAAGATTTCTCATAAACTGAGTCTTGGATAGATTGATTTTTAAACCGACCCTTTCTGAAGCTTCTTGCAGCATGAACAGCATAGTGCTTCTGGCATACTGTCTGTTATTAAACCAATTTCGTCAGCAAAACAAAGGTGATTTAACTTTTCACCGTCGATGTGAGGCCCTATTTATTCCCAGGTTAATACTTTCTAGAAGTATTACGAAAAGCTTGGAAGAAAGCGTATCACCCTGGCACATTCCTCTTTCCATTTGAAATTTGCTGGTGGATTGGTTAGTTTCTGTTTTGACATTAGCAGTGGCATTTTCATATATGTATTTAATTACATTTTTTCGCGGTCCACGAATATGAGCATCAGATGTTTATTATATTCTATACATTTTTCGATGAGGACTTTAACTGTAAGCAGATGGTCGTTTGTTCCATACCCTGTACGGGTACGTGCCTGCTCTTTTGAAAGAAAAAACTCAAATTTATTTGTTATACGTTTGGTAGTTATTTTAGTGAAAAATTTGTATATATGTCTTAGGAGGATAATGGGTCGATAGTTTGTAAGGTCTGAAGAATCTCCTTTTTAATGTTCCGTACGGAACACTTATAAGATCACTTCGGTGTTTGTCCGTCTGTCCGTCTGTCACACCCGATTTTCTCCGAAACTATTTGTCATAGAAAGTTGAAATTTGGTAATAATATAGGAATTGATGGCCTCATCAGAGCCATGTAGTTTTGAAAGTTAAATTTTGACTTAAGGGGTTAGTTTTGGGGGGTGAAATCGGAAGTAAAAAAAATTTTTTTTACTAGGTAATCGAGTGTGGTGTCAAATGAAAGCTTGTGAAAACACGAGTAAAAAATATATATATAATATAATACTTGCGCGCACTTTTCTTTGTATTATTTTTAAAAAATCGCTGTCCACCCGCCTTATCTCGAAAAGTACTTATCAAAAAATTTTGAAAAAATCCTGGAATATTCTCCACGGGGTCTAGATTAAACGAAAATTATCGCGAGTGCATTACCTGTAATAATTAAAAAAAAAAAAAAACAGAAATTTCAAGGTCATCAATTTTCAGTAAAGATTGGAAATAAACTTTGTTGAAAACTCATTTGGGGTGTGTTTTGTGAAGTCACTGATCATTTTATACTTCCATTACAACATTTTCTATTTTAAAAGCAATCAACGTACGGAACACTAATTGGGCAAGTTCAACTTGCACTTGATCGGTTATTTATATATGATGACTAGCCGGGCCACGGCTCCGCTCGCGTGGACTTGATTCACTACTATCGTCACTGCTTATTCCTTATGTTACCCAACGTAATAAAATATCTCCTATTATTTCTCCTTATCTCCCAATTTTTCTCCTTATCTCCCATTATCTCTACCTAATCTCCATTATCTAGGCTTATCTCTGCTCATCTCCTATTATTTCTCCTTATCTCCCATTATTTCTCCTTATCTCCCATTATCTCACCTTATTTCCCATTATCTAGGCTTATCTCGACTTATCTCCCATTATTTCTCCTTATCTCCCATTATTTCTCCTTATTTCCCATTATCTCCCCATAACTCCCATTATCTAGACTTATCTCTGCTTATCTCCCATTATCTCTCCTTATCTCCCATTATTTATACTTATCTCCCATTATCTCACCTTATCTCCCATTATCGAGGCTTATCTCGACTTATCTCCCATTATTTATCCTTATCTCCCATTATCTCACCTTATCTCCCATTATCTAGGCTTATATCGAATTATATAGAACATATGTATATATATATATATATATATAAATCGGATAAGTGGTTCTCGAGTGATAAGCGCACTAACGGACAGACAGACAGAGAGACGTTGCATTTTATATATATTGTATTCTTTGCTACATGATATTGTACCATATTTAATACTTTAGGAAGTATATTGCAAGAGAACGCGCTAGCGGTAAACTTGTCTCCGACTTGATTCACTATTATCGTCACTGCTTATTCCTTATGTCACCTAATAAAATATATCCTATAACCTGGCCAGAGAACATACGTATGTTTAAAAAAAAAACATACATAATATTATTCCATATTCCATATGGTTTGGACTGTGTATTGCAAGAGAACGCGCTAGCGGCAATTTTTGTCCGACTTCATTTACTATTATTGTCACTGCTCATTCTTATGTTACCTATCGTAATAAAATATAGCCTATAACCTGGCCGGAGAACATATGTGTGTTTTAAAAAAAAGTACGAAAATCGGATAAGTGGTTCTCCAGTGATAAGCGCACTAACGGACAAACAGACAGACAGAGATACGTTGCATTTTATATATATTATAGAGGTAATAAAATATATACCTATAACTTGGTCAGAGAACATATGTATGAATTTAAAAAAATCACGTAAATCGGATAAGTGGTTCTCAAGGGATAAGCGCATTAACGGACAGACAGACAGACAAACAAACATTGCATTTTATATATATTATAGATATAGATTATTATTTATTACAAAAAGTTCTTCTTTCTCACATTTGATCAATGTGGTTCCATGTTTGGCTGACGGGCCAAAACCAAGTCAGCACAAACGCTATTACCATTCCGTATTAAGGAATGACCTGACAATGTTACATGTTTTCAAAATCACTGACTTCTGAATGTTTCTGTGTATGTCCGTGTTGAGTCCCAATTGCACTAAATGTGGTGTGAATGTTATTGGTGTAAGGCCTGTGGCTGATATAATGAGGGGGACAATGATGACTTTTTCCTGTCTCCATAGTCTTTTTATTTCCGTTGCAAGGTCTGTGTATTTGGAAATTTTTTCTGTGTATTTCGCTTGGATGTTTGTGTCGTTGGGGACAGCTATGTCAATCAGATAGGTGACTTTTCCTTTTTTGCACTGAAAAGTAATATCGGGTCTATTGGCGGAGACTGTTTTATCTGTATGGATACCGATATCCCAGTAGAGCTTGTAATCTTCATTTTCAAGTATGGATGTTGGCGTGTATTTGTAGTAGGGATCTGTGTTTTCTATGAGTCTGTATGTTGTGGCTAGTGCTTGGTGAACCACTTTGGCAGCTGAATCATGCCTGGCTGTGTACTCCGTTCCGGCCAATATTTTACATCCGCTCGTTATGTGTTCGATCGTTTCTTTCTGCTGGTGGCATTTCCTACATCTGTCCTCTGCAATAGTCGGGTCTTTGATGATATGCTTTTGGTAGTTTCTGGTTAATATGACTTTATCCTGGATGGCAAGTAAGAAGCCTTCAGTCTCAGGGAATAGCTGCCCATCCCGTAACCAGGTGTATGATTGTTTTTTATTTACGTGGTCTTGTTCTATGTGGTATCTGTGTTTTCCGTGGAGTGTTTTCTCTGACCACGTTTTCATCTTTTCCTGTTGTAATTGGGTGTGACTGTGTGTGTCTGCTGAGTGGTCTGCCCGGGCTAAGTCGAGAGGTGTGTAGTTTTTGTCTGCTTTCACTGTCGCTGTGTGGAGGCTGGTTTGCTTGCTGTGAAAGAATTTCCTAAGTGTTTGTATTTGTTTTGTGTGTAATGATCTGATGTCTATAATTCCTCTTCCTCCTGCCTTCCTCTCGATGGTAAGTCTTTCTTTGCATGCGTTGTAATTTCCTGTATTTGGTGAATTGAGATCGTATAAGGATGTGAATATTTTCTATGTCTGTTTGTGACCATTTGATGATACCAAATGAATATGTGAGTATAGGTATAGCGAACGTGTTGATGGCTTTAGTGAGATTCTTAGAGTTGAGTTTTGTTTGCAAAGTTTCGTCAGTCTGTTTTTGAATTCGGTTCTGAGCTCTGTTTTGATGTGAGTGTGGTTGAGTTTGGTGCTTTGTTGGAAGCCTAGATATTTGTATGTTTCTTTATCGAACATGTTATCGAGCGTTTCATTGTTGATGGTTTCTGTCTCATGGTGGTGCTTCCATTGGCCTTTGTTGATGTGGAGCACTTTGCATTTACTTATACCAAATTCCATATTAACATCTAAGGTGAATATTTCTGTGATTTTGAGAAGTTCTTTCAGCTGTGTTTGTGTGGCAGCGTAGAGTTTTATGTCGTCCATATATAGGAGGTGGTTTATTTTATGTTGATTCTCTTTTTGGTGTCTGATATTGAAGCCATGCTCTGTTCTGTTTAGTATATTTGAGAGTGGATTGAGACAGAGGCAAAACCATAGTGCACTGAGCGAGTCCCCTGAAATATACCCCGTCTGATGTACAGCTCTTCTGTTTGGATCCGTTCGGTTTGTGTTTCTAGGCGTATTTTGGTTTTCCATGTTTTCATAATTTGCTCGAGAAACTGCCTGAGGTGTTGGTTGATTTTATAGATTTCTAGGGCCCTGATTAACCAGCTGTGGGGTATGGAGTCGAAGGCTTTTTTATAGTCTATGTAACCGATGTGAAGGTTTCTGTGTTCTTTTCTGGTTTGTCCCATAATCACGCTATCTATAATCAGCTGCTCTTTGCATCCTCGACTATTTTTCCTGCATCCCTTCTGCTCTTCTGTGAGGATATTGTTGTCTGTTAGGTGTTGTTCTATTTTCTTCGATATTGTGGCTGTGATGATCTTGTATAGGGTTGGAAGACAGGTGATAGGTCGGTAGTTTGACGGGTTTGTAGTGTCTGAGCTTTTGGGTTTAACGTATGTTATTCCTTGTGTGAGGAAAGTGGGAAATGTGTGTGGTTGTAGAATGGCTTTGTTGATTTGGTGTGTGAGTGCTTCGTGTGTGGTGGTAAACTGTTTGTACCAGAAGTTTTGTATATTGTCTATTCCAGGACATTTCCAGTTGTGTGTGTGTTTGATAGTTTCTGTAATTTCTTGTGTATTAAATGTGGTATTTTCTTGTTCTGTCACATGTTTATGTTTGTCTTCTTCGGCTTTGATCCAGGGGGTGTTATTATTGTGTTGTTTGGGTTCTGACCAGATACTTTTCCAAAAATCTGTGAGTTCTTGTTTGTTTGGTGGTTCAGTCACTGCTATCTGTTTGTTGTACATAGTTTTCCGGTAGAACTGTTTTTCGCTTCTTCGGAAGAGGTTGTTGGTGTCTTTCCTCTCATTTGATTCTTTGTATCTACGGAGTCTTGCGGCATATACAGATAGTTTTTGTTTCAAGGTATCGAGGATTTCTAGCAGTGTTCTGTTGGGAGACTTAGATTTGATCTTGTTTGCCCCCTGTGTGACACGTTTGGACGCGTTCCCGCTTATAAACTGGGTAAGATGTCCTAGATCTCTCCTGATGTTGTTGATTTTGTTTTCTATTCTTATTTGCCATTTGAATTTTGATTTTGTCCTGTTGGGGTTTCCTTGTCGTTGAGGGAGTTTTTGATTATTTTGTGTTAGAGTGGTGATTGCAGCTGCGTATATTATTGTGTGAATGTCTTCGATTGTGCTTGAGTCTGTTATATACTGAGGTATTATGTGCTTGTTTAGTGTGTTGAGGATTGGTTGCGTGCTCTGTCTGAAGATTAAACGAGGGATGGGATTTCTTGTTGTGGGGTCGGTGCCTGACCATCGAGCTAGATGTGACTCCATTTTTGCTTTAAGTGTTTGTATGAGAGGTGATTCGGGGTGATGTTGTGTGGATGTCGTTGAGGGTGGCGAGTGATTAATGTTGTTGTCTGTGATATGGTGTTGCGCGGTACTCGCAATATTATTTTGCGTTATGCTCCTCCTGGGTGGTGGGTATTGTTGTGTTCGACTGGGTGGTTGTGTGTGTGAGGCTGGTTCGGAATCTGCTTTATTGTTTCTATTGTTTGGTTGGTCTGTGTTCAGTTCAACAGCCACTGTGTCCTTGATGGTTTGCAATTCGAGAGGTGTGAGACGATTGTTCTTGGTAATAACTCTTTTTTGGTCTACTACTCTCTGTTCTGAAACAAGTAATTGCAGATGTGGATATTCGGTCAAGAAAAGTCTGTGCAGTTGCTGTCTGTAGCCCGATGTTATTGCTTCGAGTTTGGTGGCGGTGTAGTAACAGCGCATCACCGTCCTATTCATCTCATCCGTCCACTTTAACCGCTGTCTTGGTTTTCCAGCCTTGGTAGTTGCATGTTGTCCTTGCAATACATACGGGCCCTGGCCTGGATTTGGTGGTTGTGTTTGTCCCCGTATCTACGTCGGTTGCGCTTGGGATTGATGTTGGTGGGTCCAAGCGGCGAGTGATTCTCTTCTCAGTGATTTCTTTGTCAGGTTTTGTGTTTTCATTACAGCAACGCATGGCGTGTTCGTTGATTGCTGTGGTGCAACTCATGCGCTGCTGTGATTTTTCCCGCCTTGGTGGGTGTCGGCTTAGTCGCCAACACAACACTTTTGGCAGGTCCATTTTCGGTTGCCTGGTCTTCATCGTTTTGGTCGAGCTGCCATTTCCCGCGACGTCCTCGACCGTTACGTCGCTCGCCCGATGCTTCTTTTATTGGTCTGTTGTTCTCTGGAATGTTTTCAGTGTTTTGTGGTGTCAGAAGCTCAAAGTGTCCCGACATTGGGTTGCCTGTTAGTAGAAGGTAAATGGTTTTGTTGTATTTTCCCGTGCTTATTATTGTTGGTCTGTCCGTAAAAGTTATTTTTGTATGTCTTGTTCTTCGTTGTTTTGAGAAGATATGAAAGTTGCTATTTTGTGTTTCCGAGAGGGCAAGTATCTCTAGGCTCGTTCCATAGGTGCCATTTTTCCGCATATAATTATAATAGTTATTGAAGTCTTTTATATCGTCGACTTCAGTTAATGAAAATGTGTGAAGTTCCGACCAGTTTTGTTGTAAATATCTTAGAGCAACCTCTCGGAGTTTCTCATGATGGTTCTGGTGGCCATATAAGTATAAGCTAACTGCACGGAAAAGGCAATTTCCATCACCTACAATGTCGGATCTGGTAAAACTATCGGGAGTAGTTTCGACTGAGGCGGTTGTTTGGTTCGTCTGTAGTTGTTGTTGTGGTGTTGCTGTAGCTGTTTGTACGACAGGGGTCCGCCTCCGCAACACCCTTCCATTTTCATTATTATAATTATTATTGTTTAACATAGTATTCCCACGAGTATCCTAGGAAAGAAAGGTCGACTGCGGCAGAGCCTGGATGCCACAGCAAGGCTACTTACTCCCGGAGGGCGCCCGGTATCCGGGGGAACCGTTCGCGACTCATAAACGCTGAGCCATTCATCTTCTCGGCACGGTAAACACCTTAAGATTGCGTTTTTATTACACATAATCTGGACAACACATGACAGCACAACATGACTCAGGTACCTCGGGATCGTCAATGCCCGTACTAGGAGAATCCTGGGATTCCCCTAGCCCCTGAGGGCCTGAACGCGCTAGCGGTAAACTTGTCTCCGACTTGATTCACTATTATCGTCACTGCTTATTCCTTATGTCACCTAATAAAATATATCCTATAACCTGGCCAGAGAACATACGTATGTTTAAAAAAAAAACATACATAATATTATTCCATATTCCATATGGTTTGGACTGTGTATTGCAAGAGAACGCGCTAGCGGCAATTTTTGTCCGACTTCATTTACTATTATTGTCACTGCTCATTCCTTATGTTACCTATCGTAATAAAATATAGCCTATAACCTGGCCGGAGAACATATGTATGTTTTAAAAAAAAAAGTACGAAAATCGGATAAGTGGTTCTCCAGTGATAAGCGCACTAACGGACAAACAGACAGACAGAGATACGTTGCATTTTATATATATTATAGAGGTAATAAAATATATACCTATAACTTGGTCAGAGAACATATGTATGAATTTAAAAAATCACGTAAATCGGATAAGTGGTTCTCAAGGGATAAGCGCATTAACGGACAGACAGACAGACAAACAAACATTGCATTTTATATATATTATAGATATAGATTATTATTATTATTATTATTATTATATAACCTAGCCAAAGAATATATGTATGAATTTAAAAAAAGACAGGTAAATCGGATAAGTGGTTCCCGCGTGATAAACGTACTAATGGACAGAGAGACAGACAGAGAGACATTGCATTTTATATATATTATAGATTATAGATATTCTTTGCTACATAATATTGTTCCATATTTAATGGTTTAGGCTGTGTATTGCAAAGGCACGCGCTAGCGGCAAACTTATTTCCGACATCATTCACTATTTTACGTCACTGCTCATTCCTTATGCTACCTATCGTAAAAAAATATAGCCTATAACCTGGCCAGAGAACATATGTATGTTTTAAAAAAAAAAGTACGTAAATCGGATAAGTGGTTTCTTTAGTGATAGGCGCACTAACGGACGGACAGACAGACAGACAGACAGACAGACAGACAGAGAGACGTTGCATTTTATATATATTTATAGATGTAATAAAATATATATCTAAAACCTGGTCAGAGAACATATGTACGAATTTAAACAATCACGTAAATCGGATAAGTGGTTCTCGAGGGATAAACGCACTAACGGACAGACAGACAGACAGAGAGAAGTTGCAATTTGTTTATATTATAGGTATAGATTATTATTAGTATTATATAACCTGGCCAAAGAATATATGTATGAATTTAAATAAAGACGTAAATCGGATAAGTGGTTCTCGCGTGATAAACGCACCAGTGGACAGACAGACAGACAGAGAGACATTGCATTTTATTTATATTATAGATTCTAGATATTCTCTACTACATAATATTGTTCCATATTTAATGGTTTTAGACTGTGTATTGCAAGGGAACGCGCTAGCGATAAACTTCATTCACTATTATCGTCACTGCTCATTGCTTATGCTACCTATCGTAATAAAATATAGCCTATAACCTGGCCAGAGAACATATGTATGTTTAAAAAAAAAAAGTACGTAAATCGGATAAGTGGTTCTCCAGTGATAAGGTCACTAACGGACAGACAGACAGACAGACAGACAGACAGACAGAGAGACGTTGCATTTTATGCATTAATTGCATTATTCCATTGCGACGGAGTTATTCCTTTCGGGAGGCATTTATTAAATAACATTTTCAGAGCTTTGATAATTTCTTGCCCTCCTTATGTGCCTCTGTAACAATATTGTCCTCACCCGGGGCTTTGCCATGTTTCATGTCCTTCATGGCTGATGTGGTTTCTTCTTCTGTAACCTCTGGGATCTCTCCCGACCTCTTATTTAGGACTTTTGGTATGTTGATTTCTGTTCTTCTATTGTATAAGGTATATAATTGTTGATAAAATAATTTGATGATCTTTAAAAATATATCTTTTGTTTGTTATTATGTTACTATGTATGTCCGTGTCTAGAAACTTTTTAAAATACTTCTCATAGATGGCAGTTTATTTTTATTCCAAATTCCTTTTCTGACACATTTTTTTCACTTGATCACTAAATTTAACAATAACACAGGGCAACGATGAAAAAACTTTCTTAATTTTACCTGATTCCTATGTTTTTTGGTGTACTGAGTCCGAAAATAATAATAAAAAAGTCCACCAAATCCACCAATTTTTCACATTTTAATATTCAAAATGTGAAAAGTTTATTTATCATTCGAATATTACTAGGTTGGCAATAAAATCAGAATTTTTATAAGGTTGGCAGTAAAATCAAATGTTATTAGGTTGGCAGTTCCGATAAATGTCACAGCTGTTTGTTTTCTTCGAGTTAATATAACCTCCCATTGCAGTGTTTAACCCATGTGCTTGAATTCACACTCAAAATATGGCTCTAGATTACTTAGCTCTTCTAGACTCTGATATTAATCATTCTTTAAATAAAAACTCACACCACATAGTCATATCTCTGGATATACAAAATGCTTTTGATACTACCAACACCCAAATTATCCTAAATCAACTAAAGAAGCTAAATCTCCATGGTCATCTACCTAAATTTATCGCAAACTTTCTGCAACCTCGCTCTTTTAGAGTCAGAGCAAATAACAATGTATCAAATGAACACAAGTTTGAATTAGGTGTCCCACAAGGTTCAATCTTGAGCCCAACCCTCTTCCTCTTAGCAATTCAGACTATTGAAGAACATATTCCAAAAAATGTATCACTTAAACCTTTTTTACAGATGACATAATAATATATTATTCCTCATCTTATAACTCTTCCATCACCAATATATTGCAATCAGCGTTAAACAGGATTACAGACTGGTCATCACAATCGGGTTTCACTTTCTCTCCGACCAAATGCTCCACAATCCATTTTGGGAGGAGTAGTCCCAAAACAAACATCTTAAATCTATCCAATGCTCCTATTCCGATGGTAAGCAACATATCCTTGCTAGGATTGATTTTTGACAACATACTAAATTGGAAAAAACACATCGACTACCTTAAGACAAAAGCAGCGAGAGATCTAAATATAATGAGGCTGCCTCTCTAATGAAGATATATAAATCGATCATATTATCTAAAATAAGTTATGGAGATTTTATCTACGATGCGGCGAGCCCCACCAACAAAAGATCTCTCGAACTAATCCAAAACCAAGCCTTGCGACTATCAACGGGAGCCTATCGAACTTCTCCAATTCCAAGCTTACAATGCATCGCTTCCATGCCCCCCCTTTCCTTACAGAGACAAAAATCTTTAATGTGGTTTTACACCGCATCAATATTTAGACCTCACTTTAAAAGTGCCTTCAATCTACATCAGATACACTCTAAATCATTCACCCCCAACTCTATACAATCCAGAATTAAGATCTTCTTATCTACTCATGAATTTTCCTTCACCTCACCAGACTCAACAAAATTCCCATTACTATCTCCTTGGACCGCCCCCTCTCCAAAAATAGATATCAGCTTGACAAAATACAACAAAGATTCAACCCCTTCTTCTCAAATAAAATCATCATTTTTACAACTTATACATGATAAATACCAAAACTATATACACTATTACACGGATGGATCAAAATCAGACCTGGGAGTGGGTGCCGCAGTAACCGCACCGAATACTATTCATAAATTTAAACTTAAGATTATCTCTACCATTTATACATCTGAACTACTTGCTATAAGGGAAGATATCAGATTAGTGATAAGAGAAAAAAATAGTAACATTCTTATCATAACTGATTCCCTTAGTTCTCTGAAATCCATAAATTCATCGAAAACATCAATCCCACTAGTGTTAGATATAATGAATCTTATACATATAAGTTACATCCGGAAGATTAACTTATTTTTATTGTGGATCCCCAGTCATATTAACATAAAAGGAAACGATTTAGCTGATACTATCGCCAAATTGCAATCTCCTCTGGAATCCCCATAAACACAATCTTATCACCATCAGACCTGACAAATTTTTTCAATGATACCTTCAGAAATATGTTTCAACTTTCCTGGAACTTACAAGATGACAACAAGCTCTGGGAAACTAAGTCCACAGTATATCCACCATTTCATCTACCAAATTTAACAAGAAAGGAAAATGTTATATGGAGAAGAATTTCTATAGGACACACGCACCTAACTCATTCATATATATTAAAAGGGAGAACCTCCCCCAATATGTCACCACTGCCATACAACGCTCACAATAAAACACATCCTTTCCCATGATCATCTTCCCCAAAGTTCTAAACATAATTTATTGAAACCTTTACATCAAATAGTAGCTCCAAACATAAATGGCATAAAAAGTCTAATAGAATTTTTAAAAGAAACAGATCTTTACTCTAAAATATAATTACACACGAACTGGCGCTAAATGATCTTTGCTATCGATGCGCTACATTCAAACATACCTACATACATCAAAGTATGGCTAATCGTGGTTGTAAAAAACACTCCCAACACTTTTTGTTATATCTGTGGTGAATTTATAGTTAAAAAAACCGGTCAAGTGCAAGTTGAACTTGCACAATTAGTGTTCCGTACGTAGATTGTTTTTAAAATAAAAATTTTTGTTAGGGTGGTATAAAATGATCAGTGACTTCACATAACACACCCCAAATGAGTTTTCAACAAAGTTTGCTTCCAATCTTTACTGAAAACTGGTGACCTTAAAATTTTGTTTTTTTTTTTATATACCAAATAAATTATTAAAGGTAATTAAATAACTCGTGATAATTTTCGTTCAATCTATACCCCGTGGAGAATATTCCAGAATTTTTTCAAAATTTTTTGATCAGTACTTTTCGAGATAAGTTAGGGGACAGCGATTTTTTAAAAGTAATACGAAAAAAAGTGTGCGCAAGTATTACATTATATATATATTTTTTACTCGTGTTTTCACAAGCTTTTATTTGACACCACACTCGATGACCTAGTAAAAAAAAAAATTTTTTCACTTTCGATTTCACCCCTCAAAACGAACCCCTTAAGTCAAAATTTATGTTACGGTAGTATAAAATGATCAGTGACTTCACAAAACACAACCCAAATGAGTTTTCAACAAAGTTTGTTTCCAATCTTTACTGAAATCTGATGACCTTGAAATTTTTGTTTTTTTTATGTACCATATAAATTATTAAAGGTAATGCACTCGTGATAATTTTCGTTCAATCTACACCCCGTGGAGAATATTCCAGATTTTTTTTTTTTTTTTTTTTTCGAAATTTTTCGATAAGTACTTTTCGAGATAAGGCCCGGGACAGCGATTTTTCACGAATTTTTAAAAATAATACAAAGAAAAGTGCGCGCAAGTATAATATTATATATATTTTTTTACTCGCGTTTTCACAAGCTTTCATTTGACACCACACTCGATGATCTAGTAAAAAAAATTTTTTTTCACTTCCGACTTCACCCCCAAAAACTAACCCCTTATGTCAAAATTTAATTCTCAAAACTACATGGCTCTGATGAGGCCATCAATTCCTATATTATTACCAAATTTCACCTTTCTATGTCAAATAGTTTCGGAGAAAATCGGGTGTGACAGACAAACAGACAGACAGACAGACACCAAAGTGATCTTATAAGTGTTCCGTACGGAACACTAAAAACATCAAAGAAACATTACTGACTGTGTAAAAAAGTATACTTTGCATATTTTGGTGTAGAAATCGGTAATCAAGAAAAATGTTGGGCACCTCACAAAGTAGGTTATGTTTGTATCCAGGATCTTAGGAAATGGTATAAGAAAGAAAAGAAAGCTTTTAGATTTGCAGTATCCATGGTATGGAAAGAGCAAAAAAATCATTCAAATTATTGTTATTTTTGCAGCGTTGATGTTTCTGGATATAACTCCAAAAATAAAAAAGTAATTGTCTATCCTAACTTTACTTCAGCTAATCGGCCGATAGGACATCGACCTGGACTTCCTGTCCCTGAGCCACCTCGGTCTATTGATGACGTTTTACAATCCAGTCCCGAATTTAATGAAAGTCGACCGGATAATGAGTTTCAATATTCTCTAGAAAATTTAAAACCACAGTTGTTTACACAAGCTGAGTTATGTGATTTAATGAGAGATTTGGGTTTGACTAAGGAAAAAGCAGAATTGCGTGACTCTAAGCTGAAAGAAAAACATTTATTGGAATCTGGAACATCTATTTACCGTTATAGAACAAGAGATCAAAAGTTTGCTCAGTTTTTCAAGCAGGAAGAGGATTTGGTTTACTGCCATGATATTGGTAGTCTAATGAACGAATTTGGCATTGAGTACAAGAAAGAAAATTGGAGGCTTTTTATAGACTCACCAAAAACTAGTTGTGATTTATTGAGAGATTTGGGTTTGACTAAGGAAAAAGCAGAATTGCTTGATTCTAAGCTGAAAGAAAAACATTTATTGGAATCTGGAACAACTATTTACCATTATAGAACAAGATATCAACAGTTTGCTCAGTTTTTCAAGCAGGAAGAGGATTTGGTTTACTGCCATGATATTGGTAGTCTAATGAACGAATTTGGCATTGAGTACAAGAAAGAAAATTGGAGGCTTTTTATAGACTCACCAAAAACTAGTTGTGATTTATTGAGAGATTTGGGTTTGACTAAGGAAAAAGCAGAATTGCTTGATTCTAAGCTGAAAGAAAAACATTTATTGGAATCTGGAACAACTATTTACCATTATAGAACAAGATATCAACAGTTTGCTCAGTTTTTCAAGCAGGAAGAGGATTTGGTTTACTGCCATGATATTGGTAGTCTAATGAACGAATTTGGCATTGAGTACAAGAAGGAAGATTGGACACTTTTTATAGACTCACCAAAAACTAATTTAAAAGGTGTTCTGTTACACAACGGAAATATTTATGCTTCACTGCCTGTTGCTCATGCAGCCCATATGAAGGAAACTTACGAGTGGCCAGCGCATAGGAATCTTGGCAGGCGAGGCTTTGACCATCAAACCGTTAATCACCAGCAAAACTATGTTGATCTGCTCACAGGAGCTGATACGCAAGGTACTGAATGGCCGTGGCTAGATGCCAAAATTTGCATCTTAAAGAAAATAAGGGGAGTACCATTAAACCATCTTCAATCACATCTGGACCATTGATCCTGGAAGATATTAAGGAAGAATGAAAACGACCAATTCGTCGACTTTTTAAAGGATATTGCTTCTGTGTATAGATATTAGTTGTAAATAGATTCGTCATAAAATCAGTACCCTGTGCAATATTTTCGAGGTCATCGAATGTAAACTAAATTCTGACTTCAGTTTCTGGAGGTGCCCACCCAAACTAGCAAAACCCTATTTGAGTTTTGATAGTTTATTTCGAATTTTTTTTTTTACCATCATCAATTTTTTGCTCGAACTTTGGTTTTGCACGGCTATATCTCGTAAATTATTGGGAATTTCTCAATGCAATCTTCAGACGAAATGTTCTTCACACTAAAATACACAATTTTTGTGAACATGTCAAGGCCAGATTTTCTCTCTTTCGGGGTGTTTTTAGTGCAGAAAGCCCGAAAAAAATGCCATTTTTTCACATTTTCGACCATAACTCACAAACCGTGCATATTTTAGCATAACTGTCTTCGACAAAAATGTTCTCTGCATAAACACGAGTAACTTTGCTGAACATTGCAATAACCTACAATCGATCCTTATAGTCCTTTTGGCCGTTGAAAGGAATTTCATACCAAAATTTCAGCTTTTTTTTTTCAGGTTTTACGTTCAAGAAACTGGTTTTTAGATCACTTTTGAATGTTTACTAACCATTAGCATCTATTTTTGGAAAAGAAATTGAAAAAAAAAATTTTGTTTGTAAACTGCTGTGGTACACAAACACACACACACGCTGGAATAAATACACACACATTTGAACGGGGAATCGCTTGTGTGTAGTATAGAATTGACGCGCACTGTGCTAGTATTGGTACAGTACCATATATCTAACACGTGCGCATGTTAGGTATATAGCACTGTACCAATACTAGCATTGGTATGGATTGTTGCACATTAGGAACTTAGTACTTAAACGTTGTCAATTTTTCGTGTGTGTATACGTGTGTTTTTAAAACTGATTATACGTTTTTTTTTGCCTTTTAGTGTTCCGTACGGAACACTTATAAGATCACTTCGGTGTCTGTCTGTCTGTCTGTCTGTCTGTCTGTCTGTCTGTCTGTCTGTCACACCCGATTTTCTCGGAAACTATTTGACATAGAAAGGTGAAATTTGGTAATAATATAGGAATTGATGGCCTCATCAGAGCCATGTAGTTTCGAGAATTAAATTTTGACTTAAGGGGTTAGTTTTGGGGGGTGAAGTCGGAAGTGAAAAAAAAATTTTTTTACTAGGTCATCGAGTGTGGTGTCAAATGAAAGCTTGTGAAAACACGAATAAAAAATATATATATAATATTATACTTGCGCGCACTTTTCTTTGTATTATTTTTTAAAAATTCGCGAAAAATCGCTGTCCCGTGCCTTATCTTGAAAAGTACTTATCAAAAAATTTCGAAAAAATTCTGGAATATTCTCCACGGGGGTGTAGATTGAACGAAAATTATCACGAGTGCATTACCTTTAATAATTTATATTGTATATAAAAAACAAAAATTTCAAGGTCATCAGATTTCAGTAAAGATTGGAAACAAACTTTGTTGAAAACTCATTTGGGGTGTATTTTGTGAAGTCACCGATCATTTTATACCACCGTAACATAAATTTTGACTTAAGAGGTTCGTTTTGAGGGGTGAAATCGGAAGTGAAAAAAAATTTTTTTTACTAGGTCATATACATATATATATATTTATATATATACATATATATATTTATATATATATATATATATATATATATATATATATATATATATATATATATATATATGTATATATATATATGTATATATATATATATATATATATATATATATATATATATATATATATATATATATATATATATATATGTATGTATATATATATATATATATATAGATATATATATATATATATATATATATATATATATATATATATATATATATAGGGTGTTTTTTACAGAGGTATAGAACTTTGAAATGGAATAAAACAAAGATAAATTTTTTTTAAATTGACATGAAATTTATTTTATTCGACAGATAATCTTCTGGCATTATAATTTAAATATGACTTCTGGCATATGACCGCCACGGCTGGCTCGGACGTAGTCTAATCTGGAGGTCCAATTTTCGATGACTTTTTGCAACATTTGTGGCCGTATATCGGCAATAACGCGGCCAATGTAGTCCTCCAAGTGGTCAATCGTTTCGGGCTTATCGGCGTAGACTAGCGACTTCACATATCCCCCGCTAGAATAGTCTAGCGGCGTTAAATCGCAAGATCTTGGAGGCCAATTCACGGATCCGAAACGTGAAAGTATGCGGTTACCAAACGTTTCCTTCAATAAATCAATTGTGGCACGAGCTGTGTGACATGTTGCGCCGTCTTGTTGAAACCACAGCTCCTGCACATCAAGATTGTTCAATTGATGAACGAAAAAGTCAGTAATCATGGCTCTATAGCGGTCACCATTGACTGTAACGTTCTGACCAGCATCGTTTTTAAAGAAGTACGGACCAATGATTCCACCAGCCCATAAAGCACACCAAACAGTCAGTTTTTCTGGATGTAACGGTGTCTCAACATACACTCGAGGATTATCATTACTCCAAATACGGCAGTTTTGTTTATTGACGTATCCATTCAAACAAAAGTGAGCTTCATCGCTAAACAAAATTCGCTTATGAAAATCGGGATCAACGGCAATCTTATTTTGGGCCCATTCACCGAATCTACGCCTTGCTAGGTGATCGTGTGGCTTCAATTGTTGCACGAGTTGGATTTTGTAAGCACGCAAACCAAGATCTTTCCGCAAAATCTTCCATAAAGTGGATGGACACATATCCAATTCCTGTGCACGATGGCGGATATACTGATTCGGGTCTTCCTCTACGCTACGCTCTACAGCAGCAATGACTTCTTCTGTACGCACTGTAAGAGGTCTCTGTGGATGCGTATTATCATTTAGAGTAAACGTGGTGCGAAAACGTTCCATAGTTAATCGAATTAATTGCTCTGATGGATGATTATGTTGACCGTAAAATGGACGTAGTGCGCGATACGTATTTCTAACAGAACTATGATTTTCAAAATAAATTTGCACAATTTGGAAGCGTTGTTAAGGCGTCAGTCTATTCATGTTGAAATGCCAAACCAAACTAAACATAAATCACTTGACAGCTGACAAAATGGCCGCCAGTTAAAAAAAGTGTTGCCAACTTAAAGTTTTATACCTCTATAAAAAACACCCTTTATATATATATATATATATACATATATATATATACATATATATATATATATAATGTAATACTTGCGCACACTTTTCTTCGTATTACTTTTAAAAAATCGCTGTCCCCTACCTTATCTCGAAAAATACTGAACAAAAAATTTTGAAAAAATTCTGGAATATTCTCGACGGGGTATAAATTGAACGAAAATTACCACGAGTGCATTACCTTTAATAATTTATTTGGTATATAAAAAAAAAACAAAATTTCAAGGTCACCAGTTTTCAGTAAAGATTGGAAACAAACTTTGTTGAAAATTCATTTGGGGTGTGTTTTGTGAAGTCACTGATCATTTTATACCACCCTAACAAAAATTTTTATTTTAAAAACAATCAACGTACGGAACACTAATTGTGCAAGTTCAACTTGCACTTGACCGGTTTTTTTAAATTTTGAATTTTCAATAGCTCTATAAAATGGATAAAAATTTGCGAAATAAACTTTAAACACAAAAAAAGATATATTTGCTGGTGAAAGCTGAAATTTTGGTGTGAAATGTACTATTTGATGGCGAAATTCCTTACAACGGCCAAAAGAACTATAAGGATCGATTGTAGGTTATTGCTACGTTCAGCAAAATTACTCGTGTTGATGCAGAGAACATTTTTGTCGAAGACAGTTATGCTAAAATATGCACGGATTGTGAGTTATGGTCGAAAATGTGAAAAAATGGCATTTTTTCGGGCTTTCTGCACTAAAAACACCCCACCCCGAAAGAGTGAAAATCTGGCCTCGACATGTTCACAAAAATTGTGTATTTTGGTGTGAAGAACATTTCGTCTGAAGATTGCATTGAGAAATTCATAATAAATTACGAGATATAGCCGTGCAAAACCAAAGCTCGAGCAAAAAAATTGATGATGGCAAAAAAAAAAATTCGAACTAAACTATCAAAACCCAAATACGAGGCTGGTTTGAAAAGTCCGTGCGAAAATAAAAACTACTTATGTATTTGGGGTAAACCTTTTTTATTTTTCGACATAGTCTCCTTTTAGGCTTATACACTTCGTCCAACGATGTTCTAGTTTGTTGATCCCTTCCGAATAATAGGATTTGTCCAAGTCTGCAAAATATCCATTAGTGTCTGCAATCACCTCCTCGTTTGAATAAAATCTTTGTCCCGCCAGCCATTTCTTCAAATTGGGGAACAAATAGTACTCCGAGGGAGCCAAGTTTGGAAAATAGGGGGAATGTGAAACGAGTTGGAATCCTATTTCCAATATTCACCTGTAATAGTTTTACCCTTTTCCAGATAGTCGATGAGGATTATCCCTTGCGAATCCCAAAAGACAGTCGCCATAACCTTTCCGGCCGAAGGAACGGTCTTCGCCTTTTTTGGTGCAGATTCCCCCTTGGTAACCCATTGTTCAGATTGTTGTTTGGTCTCAGGAGTATAGTAATGTATCCATGTTTCATCCACAGTGACGAAACGATGCTTAAAGTCCTCCGGATTATTCTGGAAGAGCTGCAAACCATCCTTGCAACACTTCACACGATTCCGTTTTTGGTCAAGCGTGAGTAATCGCGGCA
This sequence comes from Pachyrhynchus sulphureomaculatus, assembly GCA_019049505.1. Lineage (NCBI taxonomy): Eukaryota > Metazoa > Arthropoda > Insecta > Coleoptera > Curculionidae > Pachyrhynchus > Pachyrhynchus sulphureomaculatus. The sequence continues at coordinate 6,111,154 of CM032455.1, read as the reverse complement.
CCCATCTTGCGGATAGCTTTCTTTTGTCCAAATGTTTATGCAAAATATTATGTATCCGTTCAGTCGAGATGCCCACAGCACTAGCAATCTCACGCACCTTAACTCTTCTGTCATCCATCACCATATCATGGATTTGATCAATGATTTCTGGAGTCGTAACCCTCACAGGCCGTCCAGAACGTTCAGCGTCACTTGTGCCCATATGGCCAGTCCGAAAATTTTGAAACCACTTATAAACTGTTCTAATCGAAGGTGCAGAGTCACCATAATGTTTATCAAGCTTCTCTTTAGTCTCCTGAGGCGTTTTGCCTTTCATAAAGTAATGTTTAATCACCACACGAAATTCTTTTTCGTCCATTTCTTGAAAATCACTCGACTTCCTTGATTCACACGAATGCCAAACACAAAGAAATAGACCAATATGGCTGAAACTTGGTGGGCGTTCATGCTACTAACTAAACATGACCTCGATACCATGGTGCCATCTCTCGGACTTTGCACGGACTTTTCAAACCAGCCTCGTACAGTTTTGCTAGTTTGGGTGGGCACTTCCAGAAACTGAAGTCAGAATTTAGTTTACATTTTATGTGTTGCACTGTGTTATTAACAATAAATTGTTCGTCTTATCAATTATTATTGTATAGCAATGTTATAGCACGGTAGATCTCAAAATTGTTGGTAGACCGCACGCTAAAGCGGCACCGACTATTCTATCATTAAGACGTGAAACAAACTCAAGCATATTTCTAAACAGTACATGGAAAAGCCAACATTTATTATCTTTTTTAACCTTAAATAAAGCACATCCTTGAAAGTTGACTGGTAAAACCCTTTATTTTCTAAGTATTCTAGGAAACTTCGCTAAAAGTAAAACTGGGTTAAAAATGCGGGGTTAGAGTAAAAATCAATTTTTCCTTGTGATTCCAATAGCCCGTAAATTTCCAGGCTCTACACATTATTCACATATTCTTTGTTTTAAGGTTGCGCAGAGATTTATCGCTCTGATATTTTAATAATAAAAAGCATGCGAAAACGATGATAAATCAGATAAATTTCATTTCCTCCGTTATGAGTCAATTTTATCACATAATTATTAGCTGAAAATTTTTAATACGTGTAAGAGAAAATACCTAATACCAAATTCCTTGGTTGCTGCAATGCAGCCTCTTGGCTTTTAAATTTTTACGAGCGACCACTAGATGGCGCTATTGAGATGTGACATTACCATTGTAAAATTTGACATTTGTTATTGGTAAAGCAGTGGCAGCTCAGAAATTGGCCGAGTAGTTTGTTTACAGTGAGCATTTTAAAAAAAACAGTCTTGTGAACAAAATTTTTTACGATTTTAGTAAATATCAAATCAACAACAATGCCTCGAATCGCTTCGTTCCACTTTTGGTAATGAATCACCATAAGAAAAGACTGTTTATAATTAGTTTGCAGAATTTCGTCATGGTCGTGCTTCCGTCAGCGATGAATTTCTTGAAAGTCGACCAAAATCGGGTCAACCAACATCGGTTGTTGTTCCAATAAACATCGATGCTGCGTGCAACATGATTGAAGAGGATCGGCATGTGACTTTACCTGAGATAGAGGCATCCTTAGGCATAACGAAGACTGTATATTCGACTTTGCATATGCATTTAGCTATAAAAAGATTTGTGTAAAGAAATGCTCAAAAAAATCGACCGAAGACATGCAAAATCCGTATACAACATCGTAACAGGAGACGAAACTTGGATATATTCGTACGAACTGGAAACTGAGCAACAATCAACTGTTTGTGTGTTCCAAGATGAACCAAATCCAACAAAAGTGGTTCGTTCGCGATGTACTCCTAAGAAAATGATCGATTGTTTCTTTGGTTATACCGAAAAAGAGATTTTCATCACCTCAAGAAACTGTTGAATCCTTCCAAAACCATGTTTTTGAAGTTGGTACTTCAAAGTGGAAAAAATGTTTCGAAAATTGGTTCGAACGCATGCAAAACTGTATTAAAGGCGAATATTTTGAGAAACAATAAAATGATTTATACCGAAAAATTTTTTTTCTTTCATTGTTTTTGTAAAAACTTAAAAGGAAGCCCTCTTATTTATTCCCAACTTCCTCACACCAGAGTAGAATCTGGCCAAGAAAGAAATTTTTCAAGAGCATTTAAACTTTTTAGAGAACGGTGAAAGTAATTTTTCGCGAAGTGTATATATCTTCAAAGCTGTAGGTTGAATTCTTGATCCTTTAGAGCAGATCGTTAATGTAAATGAGAGAAAGAGAGTAGGAGACAGAGACAGACAGAGCCTTGGAACACACAGGCGTTGACAGTGAAGATATTACAAAGAAATCCGTCGACTGCCACTCGTAAAGAACACTATCTGAGGAAGCAGGAGAGTCGTAAACAATTTTTCAGACATACCGTAAGATTGTAGCTTAGTCAGCAAAATATCATACCAAATACGATCGAATGTCTTCGATATATCAACCGCTCGAGATTTACCAAAACGTTTAATTTGCGTTGCTCCAAACATGTGTTACATAAGTTAAATGATCTCTTGTTGATCTATGTTTACGAAAGCCATATTGGTGATCGCTAATAATGTTGAATCCTTCAAGATATTTTAGAAGATTCTTATTGAAAGCATTGCGATTGCTTAATGTATACTCCTTGACGTGCACTATCATTCTACATTTAAAAAAAATAAATAATAGTTGTTGGCTATTTTCCATAAATCGAGATCGGGCGTCTAAAAATGATCACCCTATACATATAATGCATATACATTTTAAGATTCCAAATGGCGGTCATAAGTATAAAAACATAACTTTAAAAAAATATTCGTTAATTATGCCCATCACGATAGTGGATGTGTAGGGGTAATGCGTTGTCTGTTGAATTATTCATGAGTGGCCGAATGTAGATTAAACAGGATATGTCGAAAAAGGAATTTAGGCCCTAAAATAGGGTTTATGACTAATATAGCACGATTCGATTATAAGAATTATTTTATGATTTTAATAATAGTATTCTGTATCGCTTCTCATATATTTATAACGAGTATAGAAACTTAGTGGCCTAGCAGATGAAAATTGTCTGACAAAAAGTATATAGCAATAAACAAGTATAATAAAGGGCCAACAAAATATTACTAAATTATAAATAGCGAACAAAGCTAAAACAACTTTAATCTAGTTTGTTCTATTACCACCAATAAATCGTCTTAAAAACCTAACATCCTTTATTTGTAAAACTCCTCACTACCTAAATTCAAAAATAACACTGGTCAATACTGTTTCTGTAACACGGACTGAGCATTTAGATTAAACCATATTTAGATACTCTCATTACAAAACTGCAATTATTTTCTATTTGACCCCTTTAGTTTTATTATCAAAAAAACGATAGTACTTGCTTTTAGTACAAACTCCGGTAACGACGTATAACACCATATATCTATAATATATATAAAATGCAATGCTCTCTGTCTCTCTGTCTGCCTGTCTGTCCATTAGTGCGCTTATCACTCGAGAACCACTTTTCCGATTTACCTGTTTTTTTTTTAAACATACATATGTTCCCTGATCAGGTTTTAGGATATATTTTATTACGGTAGGTAACATAAGGCATAAGCAGTGACGTTAATAGAAAATCGCGCGTTCCCTTGCAATACCTAACCTAAACCACTAAATATGGAACAATATCATGTAGCAAAGTATATAATATATATATATATATATATATATATATATATATATATATATATATATATATGGTATATATATATATATATATATATATATATATATATATATATACATTTATATATATATATATATACATTTATATATATATATATATATATATATATATATATATATATATATATATATATATATATATTTGTTTGACAATTACTACCCTAAAGCTCTAATTCTCTAATTAAAAAGAATTTTCAAAGACCCCCCCTTCAAATCAATCCAACTGTCACCACTAATGTCAACATTAAAGTAGGAAAGTTACAATAGATAGAAGGTCTTTCCCAGTCCTTGTCTTCTCTTTTTAAAAATACAAACATTAAGATTGCTAATTACAACATAAAAGGAATGAATTGTTTTTATACCAATTTAAAAGATAAAACCGATACTTTACAAAGATCTAATATAATCTACTGCATTCCTTGTCAATATGGTTTGGTCTATGTTGGACAAACTTCACAAAAGCTCTCTAAGAGATTAGCGTTACACAAAAGTGATAGCAAACACAAACCTAACGCAACTAGCTTGAGCTTACACGTAAATAATACAGATCACAGAGTACAATATAACAACAGCTGCATTCTGGATGTTGAGACTAATTACTTCGGAAGAAGTTTTTTGGAAATGTGTTACATAAAAACTTGTAAAAATAATCTCGATCACAAAAAAGACATAGAGCTCCATGTATACCTATTTACTAACACAAAACCATACCAAACCAATGAAAAAGAACGATTTTTATGAAAAAATTAGTTTCCAGTAAAGTTGACGTTTCTTTTCTCTTTCTGTTATTCCTGCTTTTTATTACGAATTTCTTTTCTGTGTCTTCTTGTTATAAAATTTAAAAAATTAAAAATTAAATATGATAAATAATACATAACATCCAATATTAATATTGTCTTCCAATATTTTAAATTAGCCTATGAGTCCCTTTGTTATAAAATTAAAGAATTAATATAATTAATCGTAAATAACTCGCCTAATAGTAATATTCATTAAATTTAAGTCCCTTTGTTATAAAATTAAAACTAAAAAATAAATATCATTAATAATAAATAATTCGTCTAATAGTAGTATCCACCAAAAATATTTACCACATTCCTAACTTTTCTTTTGAGGTTTTTTGTCGACCTGATGACGACATAGACTAGCAACAATATCCGATTCAGACTCAAATATCACTAAATAAGTTACTAAACTCGATATCAAAAAAGATCTTTAAAATGGAGTACCATTTCAACATGATGGTGTTTTTTGCAGTTGTGTTCTGTCTTAAAAAGTGTTTTTAATTAATGTTTATTCACAACGTTTTATTTTAATATTTGTGTAACTCTCTAAGTGTCTTTTTATCATGTTTATGTATTCATATCTATTAGCTGGCCAACAAAAATGCAAATTTTATTGTCTTCACTAAAGATGAATTAACTGCTAAATTTTTGTAAGTAATTTCTTATACAATTTTATAATTCATTGAATCACATTTTAAAAACGAACGTTTTGAGTTTATTTTCTGTACCTGGTTTTCATTTCTAGAATCCAGAAGAAGCTACCATTAGGCAGCGAAAGCTCCATAATAAAAATGAAAAGCAGATACTAGAGCCTTTAGATCTTTGATTGCTCATCTCTTCTCCTTATGGTTAAACTTAGGGTTGTTATATATATATATATATATATATATATATATATATATATATATATATATATATATATATATATATATATATATATATATATATATATATATATATATATATATATATATATATATATATATATATATATATATATATATAATAAGAATTAATTCACTATGTCCCCCCACAAAAACAAGACTACATTGGTGCAAGGGCTGTAAACCTAATTACTAACTATGTAATATCACATAAAGACAAAACTTCTATCACTCATAAATTACAGAAGAAAACAAAAATTTTCTTAAAAAACCATCCCGATTTACTGATTACTAGGTCTGATAAAGGCAATGTTACTGTTGCTATGTCAAAAACTTCCTATCTTGAGAAATCACACTCTCTACTTCAAGATGAGAGTACTTATGAAATAATACATCACGATCCCACTTCAAAAATAGAAATTAAATGCAATAAATTAATTAAATCATTAAAAGATGGTAAGTTTTTAGATGAAGCAACTGCTCGCACATTGACAACTTATAATGGGATTTGTCCCAAATATTATGGTCTACCAAAAATACATAAACCAGATATACCTCTAAGACCAATAGTTTCCTGTGTAGCTTTTTCAACTTTTAGTAAATTCAGAATTAAAAATACCTTCGAATTTGCAGAGAAGGTTAATGGCCAGAGTTTTGCCAGAGGGTTTTGTACTTGCTTCTTTCGATGTAGTTTCACTGTTTACTAACATTTCTCTAGACCTTATTATATCAATATTAAATGAACATTTCACATCAATAGAAGAAATATGTAATATTCCTAAAGAACAGTTTCTACTAATCATTACTTTTTTATATGAAAATACATTTTTCTCCTTCAATAGTACATTCTACAGACAAAAAATTGGCGTCCCAATGGGAAGTGCTATTTCACCAATCCTGGCCGAAATTGTTATGAATAAACTTCTTTATTTTGTTATTTCAAAGGTTGAATTTGAATTTCCCCTTCTTTTCCAATATGTAGATGACTTGTTAGTCGCTTTACCTGCCGGAAGTGTACAGAACACTCTTAACATTTACAATTCTTTCAATCATAAATTAGTATTTACTGTTGAGGAGGAGACTGACTGTGCTGTTCCGTTTCTGGATACTAAGGTTATAACGCTCAGAAAATAATACAGTCAAACTGGACTGATATAGGAAAAAATCAAGTTCTGGTAGATATATCCCATTCCATTCTTATCACCCTATGAAACAGAAACTGAACATCATCAGAGGACTAAAGAACAGAATAGATAAGATTTGCCACCCCTCATTTAAAGAAAAAAATGTAAAACTGTTAGAAAACATTTTGTTGGACAATTACTATCCTAAAGCTCTAATTAAAAAGAATTTTCAAAGACCCCCCCTTCAAATTAATCCAACTGTCACTACCAATGTCAATATTAAAGTAGGAAAGTTACAATACATTGAAGGCCTTTCCCAGTCCTTGTCTTCTCTTTTTAAGAATAGAAACATTAAAATTGCCAATTACAACATAAAAAGAATGAATTGTTTTTTTATACCAATTTAAAAGATAAAACCGATACTTTACAAAGATCTAATATAATCTATGGCACTCCCTGTCAATGTGGTTTGGTCTACGTTGGACAAACCTCACAAAAGCTCTCTAAAAGATTAGCATTACACAAAAGTGATAGTAAACACAAACCTAACGCAACTAGCTTGAGCTTACACGTAAATAATACAGATCACAGAGTACAATATAACAACAGCTTCATTCTGAATGTTGAGACCAATTATTTTAGAAGAAGTTTCTTGGAAATGTGTTACATAAAAACCTGTAAAAATAATCTCAATCACAAAAAAGATATAGAAGGATTGAGCTCCATGTATAGTTATTTACTAACACAAAACTATACCAAACCTATAAAAAAGAACGATCTTTATGAAAAAATTAGTTTCTAGTAAAGTTGACGTTTCTTTTCTCTTTCTGTCATTTTTGCTATTTATTACCGGTTACTTTTCTATGTCTTCTTGTTAAAATTAAATAATTAAAAAATTAAATATGACAAATAGTAAATAATGTCCAGTATTAATTTTCTCCTTCAAATTTTTAAATTAGTCTATGAATCTCTTGATTATAAAATTAAAGAATTAATATAATTAATAATAAATAACTCGTCGAAGAGTAACATTCATCAAATTTAAGTCCCCCCTTTTTTATAAAATTAAAACTAAAAAATAAATATGAATAATAAATAATTTATCTAAAATTAGCATCCACCTAAAAAATTTACCACATCCCTAACATCAATGCTTTTTATGGTTTTTGTCGACCTGATGACGACATAGACTACCAACAATATCCAATTCGGACTTAAATATAACTAAATAGTTACTAAACTCGACGTCAAAAAAATTTTAAAATGGAGTACCATTTCAACATCATGGTGTTTCTTACAGTTATGTTTCTGTCTTCAAAAAAGTGTTTTTAAATGTTTATTGACAAAGTTTTATTTTTAATATTTGTGTAACTCTCTAAATGTCTTTTAATCATGTTTGTGTAATCATGCATACTACCTGGCCAACAAAAATGCAAATTTCATTGTCTTCACCAGAGATGAACTAACTGCTGACATTTTTGTAAGTAATTTCACATACAGTCGTACAATTCATTTAATCACATTATAAAAAAAAACGAACGTTTTGGTTTATTTTCTGTACCTGGTTTGCATTTTTAGAATCCAGAAGAAGCTACCATTAGGCAGCGAAAGCTCGATAATAAAAATAAAAAGCAGATACTAGAGCCTTTAGATCTTTGATTGCTCATCTCTTCTCCTTATAAGGGCGTTTCCCAGCAGTTAAACCTAGGATTGTTTGTTGCCAGTGCCCTGTTACTGTCCTTCCTCTTTCTTAAATATATATATATATATATATATATATATATATATATATATATATATATATATATATATATATATATATATATATATATACATATATATATATATATTTATATATATATATATATATATATATATATATATATATATATATATATACATATATGTATATATATATATATATATATTTATGTATATATATATATATATATATATATATATATATATATATATATACATATATATATATATATATATATATATATATATATATATATATATATATATATATATATATATTTATATATATATGTATATATATATATATATATATATATATATATATATATATATATACATATATATATATATATATATATATATATATATATATATATAATGCAACGTCTCTCTGTCTGTCTGTCTGTTAATGCGCTTAGCACTCAAGAACCACTTATCCGACTTACGTATTTTTTTTTATAAAATTTTATGTATGTTCTCTGGCCAGGTTACAGGATATATTTTATTACGTTAGGTAACAGTAAGCAGTGACGATAGCGAATTAAGTCCACACGAGCGGTGCCGCGGGCACGGCTAATATATATATATATATATATATATATATATATATATATATATATATATATATATATATATATATATAGGGAAGCAACCAACAACGGTGCTCTTGGGTTCCTCATCGTCTTTAAATCGTTGTCCATCAAGCCACTGTTTCCAGTGTCATCACCTCAGTTTTTGGTTCACTTGTTGAACGATTTCATCAGTCTAAACACTGGACCTGCCATTCCACTGTTCGTCATGAACAATTGTGCCGCCTTTTTTAAAGTCTCGATACCATTGTCTAACTTTTCCTTCACTCATTACTGTAGGTCCACGAAGTAGGCACAACTTTCGATAAATTTGAGCAACAGCAAGCATTTCGCAACTGGAGCTAGCAACGATTGTAGCAGGTATTGTTGTCTGCATTCACCGACAGGCCAACGACTACTGAATCAAAACAATAACTTAAGTGGCTTCGGAAACAATCAACAGATGGTGATGCATCTGTACAACTTTGTTCAGACCCGCCAATATTTAAATATAAACAAACGCCCTTACTTTTCGAATACGCCTTGTATGTACCAAGTTTGAAATTGATATCTCATATCGTTCGAGAGTTATGGTGCCAATAGGCCTACAAATATGAATGTTTTTTCGTGATCTAAGGACCCTAAGCGTGAAGGAAAGCAAGAAAACTTAAAATGTAAGAAGCAAGAAAAGTAAAAAAAAATTCATGTTAAAATGTTTTCGAAGTTATTTTATTGTGAGGAACATCTAACACTGTCAAAATACGGCACAAATTTCTATGATACAGAAGAAATTCTAATTTTATACACCAGTATAATTATAATTACATCCATCAAGATAAGCACTTGTAGGATTAAACCTTTATTTGTTGAATTATTCATGCGCGGTTGAATATTTGCCTTAGCCGGAAATGTTGAAAAATTAATGTGGGTCATAAAATTCCGCATGTCATTAACGTAGCTGAGGCGTATACAAAGAAATTGCTCATGACTTTAATGGTAGTGTGCAGTTGGAAATTTATATAGCTCTAAAATGCATCAACATTAAAATAGATATAGTAAGCTTAAAGTATATCCCAAGATATAAGATCCTGCCTTTTTTGCTTTTTCAATGGAGTAATAAACGACCTTATTAAAGTTTTGTGCATAGTTGCCAGGTATTACGATAAACGTATTTTTATTTTACCTGCTTTGTATACGGTTCTCACTTGCACCTGCAATCATATTGGATCTATTTTTACTTATATATTTAGTACCTGGCAACCCGGTTTGAAGCCCTTTATTTATTTGATAATATAGGCCTAATCACCACAGCTCCCCATTAATATTCGAAATATACTTTTTATTATTTTTATTTTTAGTTCAGGTTAGTTCAGGTTAGTGCTTTGCAAGAAACCAGTGAACTAACAAAAACCATCACTCAGGAACAGGAAAAAACGGAAAGATTTTCAAATGCATCATGTAGACGATTGTGAAAAAGACGTCATCAGGAGAAAAATATATTCTATGTATAAAGAGCAGTTGGTGCCGACACTAGACAAAATAAAATTAAGACTGGTGCACGACGGGACCAATATACATTATGGCCGATCAACCCTTCACAGAACTCTCTTAAGAATGGGATTCACGTTCCGAAAAATCAACAAAAGGCAAGTAGTGATGGAGTCACAAAAATTACGAATCTTGCGATATACTTATCTACAAGAAATTATAAAGTATCGATCAGAGAATTGGCCAATAATTTACCTGACGAAACATAGTTCGATACCCATGACACTGTGCAAAAATGGTGGATTGACAGCAGTACAAAATGTCAGACTAACCCAGCTTCAAATAAAGGTTAACCATTTTGCATGCTGGATCTGAAAAGGGCTGAGTTTCAAATTGTCTACTATTATATTATCTGTTTTGAAAGACTATAAATTGAAAAAGAAATATGTTTGTGATGCTATGGCTGAGAAAATAAGACACACTGTTTATTGTGTGTTTAATCCAATTGAACATATTTGGCATCAAGTTAAATCAAAAATAAGAGCACAAAATGTTTCTCCTACTTTAAGCGTGTCAGTGGCCGAATTAGTTAAGAGAGTTTCATATGATATACCTTGTGAAAGCTGGAAGAATTCCATTCAGCACGTTGTTAAAGTTGAAGATTCATATATTTATGTAAATAATATAAAACCACTGATAATTACCTCAGCTGATGATAGTGGTAGTGAAACCGAATTAGACTTAAGTTAAAATATATTTTTATCTATACAATATGTCCCCTCTTGTAAACACCATTCATTCAAACTGTATATTTGTACTTCTTATCCATTTGTTTTTTACATGCATCTATAAATAAAGATCTCCAAAAAAACTTATAATTTTATTTATTTGCATTAATGAATAAAATTCTTAAGTCCATCTCTGCAACCTATCATAAACAAAAGGTCAGAGTTTTTATACTGCCCACTTAAAACGGCAAAAATTAGGATCTTATATTTTGGAACAGGCTATACAATCATACAGTCAGACTCATGACCATAAACTTTTGCATTTTTAAGTAAAACACTCGGAATATCTATTCCATTATACTTTATAGCATCATAACATGTTTACAGTAACGATACAATGTTTCGATAGCTTACAAACTTACAAATAACCATACCAAACTAACATAATACGTGTATTTTATGGCTTTTGTTTATTTTTCAAGTTAATAGTGTTTAGCTACACTTAAAACTAAATCCAATACCTTATCTCTCATTAGATTACCAGATAAAATTCACTAAACTACCCACTTTTCACAAAATTCATTAAAAATTAAGAATAAGGGGGGGGTAAGGTTTTAAAATTTTTTTTTTTCCGATTTTTTCAAAATTTGTAAGATGAAAGTACCACATTTCAAGAATATTGTGTGAAAATTTCAAGTCAATACGAAAAAAACTGACAGAGATAGAGCGTTTTTAGTTTGAGTCCTTCCAATGCGGTTTCCAAGGTGCCTCAATAAATTCAGTGAATAACATATAGTTCAGTTTAGGTTAGGTATTTTACCAAACACGTGCTCTGTATATTTCTCTTAATTCTCTCAGTGATTTTATATTAATTATAATCAAAATGCCTAAGAAAGTTACCAGAGAAGATCGTAAAAACAGTGGGTCGAGATTGGACAGATCAAAAAAAGTAGTACCTCCACAGAAACGTAAATCAGACGAGGTCGAAACAAACAGCGCTTCGGCAAAAAAAATAAAAACAAAAGTTGCTCGGGACATACCAGAGGATCTGGAAAAACATTACAGAATAGTTAATTTTATGCTAGTTTTTTCAACCATGGCGAGTTTAGTAAAGTGTGTAAAGTGTGATGGCAAAATTTCTTTTAAGTCGTGTAAAAGTGAAGGTCTTGGATTCACCATCCAAGTTAATTGTGAAAAGTGTAAAAACCTCTGCTTTATTCCTTCTAGTAACAGAATTCAGTCTGGAGTGTATGAAATCAATTATCGATTCGCTTTTGCCATGCGAGTCTTAGGTTTAGGATTAGCTGGACGTGAAAATTTTTGCGGCCTGATGGATTTATCAGCTCATTTTTTATCAAAAACAACCTACAGTTCGTATTTACAAAAAATGTGTTTAGTCATAAAAATACCGGGCGTGCATTTTTTTCATCTGCTGTGGATGAAGAGAGAGAAGCCACGTGTAAAGAAAATAATGTAGAAGATACAACGGAGTTGACCGTATCAGGTGACGGCACCTGGAAAAAAACGAGGATTCGCATCTTTATTTGGCGTGTCTTCCTTGATATGTTATTATACCGGAAAAGTTCTGGATATTTGTGTAAAAAGCGCCTACTGTCATGACTGTAAAACTTGGGAATCAAAACTAAATTCTGCAGAGTACGAAGAGTGGTATACTGCTCATGTGAAAGAAGGAAAATGACAAGCTAATCTTACTGGTCCATCTGGAAATATGTAGGTTGAAGCAATAAAATTAATGTTTGAGCGTTCAAAAGATAATAAAGTGAAATATCGCAACTATATCGGCCACGGCGATTCAAAAACATACTCTGGAGTCCTGAAATCTAAACCTTATGGTGATGATTATTTGATAAACAAAAAAGAATGTATAGGTCATATTCAGAAGCGAATAGGTACCCGATTGCGTAACATAGTGAATAAAACGACAACTGCGGCGGGAAAAAAAGTAATCAGAAAAAGTCTATCTGGTAAAGGTAAACTTACTGGAAAAATGATAGACAAGTTGACTGTATATTACGGTTTGACCATTCGACGTAATTGTGATTCTGTAGAAAAAATGAAAAATGCCATTTGGGCGACTTATTTTCATTATAGCTCAACAAACAAGAATCCGCAGCATCAGAATTGTGTTAAAGGCGAAGACTCGTGGTGTGAATGACAGAGAGCTGCAGCAACGAATAACCTGAAGTCATTCAAACATAGTTACACCGCACTTCCAAGCGAGGTTTTACAAGCAATAAAACCTATATATGAGGACTTGAGTAATGAGACACTTTTGGAGCGATGTCTCGGAGGTTTTACATAGAACAATAATGAAAGTTTGAACCAACTTATATGAAAAATTACTCCAAAAATATTGAGTCGTACCTCTAATCTCGTTGACATTGCTGCACATATAGCAGCATGTACATTAAATGAAGGTTGTTTTGCTCTGCTGTCCATCATGCATGATATGGGTATCACTGCCGGGCCAAGTTCTCATGGATGGGCGAAAAAAACTCGATAAATATCGGATAAATCGAGCTGAGCTCAAAACTGCGCTTGAAAGCAAACAAGGCCGGATTAGCCGTAGACAAGAGCAATAACGTGCTCTGGACACCCAGCTCCGTAATGTATGGACCTGGCATTGAGGACTCTATGTAAGTAAAAAAAAAATACTTGTTTACTTTTGATGAATTTTTAAATTTCTCAGTGTAAAACTTTAAATCGATTTTCCCACAACTTGCTTTTTCAAAGTCGGTGGACACTGTCACGCGAAATCTACTGTACCGAATTTTTTGAAATTTTGCACACTCTTTCTACACATAATTAGCGAGGTAACGCTGTCAATTTTTTTTTTTTAGTTTTAAGTATATTTTTATAACGGCCTGATTGTTGATTTTTTCATCAAAAATCGGTATTTTGACTTGTAAGTACCACAAAAAATCCAAAAATTGAAAAAAAAAAATCTCGACAGGGCTACCTAGAAAAACTTATGAACTAACAGAATTTTCTTGGTTTTTTTTGTTTTAGATGATCCAATCATAAGTTCTGATGTCCACCGCAAAACACCTCTTTGCTGAGGCGCCCATTAAGAGTTGCTGCCATCGGCTCACATCTTGATATTTTTTTACGAAAATTGCCCACAATATCCGTGAAATGTCACCTGATAATACCATATTAAAATCAATTCATTTATCTTTACTGTTTGTTCAATAAAAATTCATAAAAATATGCTGTTTTTTGACCGAATTAACCCTACCCCCCCTTAAAGATTTTGCAACACATATTTTGGTAAGCTACTATCTTTATCTTTATTTAAAGCATGCGCCCCCGTTTGGTGCTTGCTCAGTAGTAAAGGGAAGCAATTACGAGAATGAATTGAAAAGTTCGCGGCCTCACCAAAAATAATTTAATATTTTTATTATATTGTAATGAACTCAAAGAGTCTGTTATGATTAAAACTTTAGTATCTAGTTTTGAGAATATTAACCATCTTAACGCTTTTTGCAAATAATTCCGCTGAAAAGATAGAAGTGTAATTGTTTAATTTGAATTTAATGGTAGTGTTATTGTAAACAAAAGGGGCCTCCGTTCCTTGGGCAGTCTTAGAGCCATCAGTATAAATATGAGAAAAGTCTTTGTATTTCTCGTGGAGTAATAGGAAGGCTGATCTAATTATGAAGCCTGGAAAGAAAAATGTTGGGTAATTTAAATTAAAGTAAGTCAGAATGATTAAATGAAATATGATGTGATACGCTTCGACTGCAAACAACGTTGAAATGTCAAATAATCATGAATGAAGTAAAGGGTTAATATTCTCGCACAGCCGGAAAATGATTAGAATGCATCTAGACTAGGAAGATACATTAATTTTTTAAAAATAGAACACAGAAATCAAGAGCAAATAAAATGCCTGTATATTTATAATGATATAAAATTCTCTTTGTCGCTATTACGTGTCAAATATGTACACAAGAAACCAACAAAATAACATTAAATTCATCTAGATAGGGATATGTAATGTTAATCCGTGATCTACTGAATTATTCATATTTAGCTGAGTGTTTTAGAGGCCAAATATGTTGAAAAATTAATATGGGCATGCCATAGTTTTTGCCAGTACTCACCTAAAGATATCATTGTTTTAATAGGGATTTCTGAAATTTACATAAATAAGTAGTTTTTTTTTTAATTTATTTATTTTCTTAGTCAAATTTTTTGAATATTCGTAACATTATTCTTGGATTTTTATTTTCAATTTTGGTCAAAGAACTTTAAACTCAGAGGTTATCGAAAATTGTGTCAAACAAAAAAAAATAGAAGAAATAGAATACACAAATAAGTAAGTAAGCACTTGCAATTCTATATTTTACTTACATTCTTTCATTGAAAGAAATTTCTAATAAATTCTCAAGTTTTTACATGTAGAAAATATTTACTTCTAATCAATGATAAATGTTGGATTTCTGAGCTCCGTACGGAACACTTATAAGATCACTTCGGTGTCTGACCGTCTGTCTGTCTGTCTGTCCGTCTGTCTGTTACACCCGATTTTCTCCGAAACTACTTCACGTAGAAAGTTGAAATTTGGCACTAATATAGGAATTGACGGTCCCTTCACAGTCATATAGTTTTGAAAGTTAAATTTTGACTTAACGAGTTAGTTTTTAAGGGTGAAATCGGAAGTAAAAAAAAAAAATTTACCAGGTCATCGAGTGGGGTGTCAAATAAAAGCTTGTAAATGTACGAGTTCAAAAATATATATAATGTATTCTTTGTAATATTGACAAAAATCTCGAAAAGTACTGATTAAAAAATTTTGAAAGCATTCTGGAATATTCTCCATAGGGTGCAGATTGAATGAAATTATCAACAGTGTATTAACTTTAATAATTTATCTGGAACATAAAAAAAAAAAAAAATTTCAAGATTAATAGTTTTCAACAAAAATCGGAACCAAACTTTGTTTGAAAACTCATTTGGAGTGTGTTTTGTGAAATCATTGTTCATTTTATACCTCCATAATAAAAATTTTTTATTTTAAAAGCAATCAACGTACGGAACTCTAATTGTACAAGTCCGACTTGCACTTGACAGATTTTTTTTTTTAATTGAAACTGTTTTTTGATGAAATAACAGTTTTGTACTGACTTTGCTGACAAACTCATATTTTAACATGTACATATATATACTTTTGAAGAATGTCAGCCGCACTTCTTACCCATTAAGAGGGCGAAATATATAATTTGAAGCACAGCGGGGAATGGAAATCTTCGTCTATTGCTGCAGAAATCAATAATAAAATTAAACTGTGAAAAGGCAAATGTTGTTCCATGTTCTTCAAAAATAAAGAAATGTGTATATTATATTTGCAACTCGAGCTGTTTTAGCAATTTTATTCATAAATAGTGATTCACGTACTAGTTAAATACAAACATTTTTTCATTTTGCTTATATTGCCGACGACGCACAGTGGGAAAAAAAACGAAAAATCGTGTTTCAAAATTGTCTAGAGCCTTCAATTTTGCTTCGATTTGGACGATTTTTTTTAAAATTGAAGCTTATTAAATTCCGAACAAAGTTGTCGGAGCCGATTTTGCAATTAAACTTTTGTTTCAAAATGGCGGACGTCTTCAAAATGGCGGTTTCTGATTATATAGCGACTGAGACACAGAAAACGCTGACAGTTTCAAACGGAGTTGTGCTAAAATGCGTGTATGTATGTTTTTTTTATGTCGCAGATAATATATCTAATATCACAGTTACAAGATTAATAATAATGAAATAAAAATGGCTGCCATGAACAATAAAAGTATTGTAAATATGAATAAACGTACCATTATTATTTTATATCCATAACATTTGCATAAATAATTTCTTTAAAGTTGTTAATTATAAATATGTTTCAACAATTGACTTAAAATGACAAATCAAGTATGGCGGATGCCAAAATTGAATTCTAGCAATAACTGCATGAAAATTTAAATCCCGCAACTAAACTTAAATAACTTGAATGATCTGACTGCCACAGTCTAAATGCCACAGAGAAACTTTCTTGCTCGATTCAATTTTGGCATCCGTCATATTTGATTTGTCATTTTAAGTCAATTGTTGAAACATATTTATAATTAACAACCTTAAAGAAATTATTTATGCAAATTTTATGGATATAAAATAATAATGGTACGTTTATTCATATTTATAATACTTTTATTGTTCATGGCAGCCATTTTGGGTTCATTATTATTAATCTTGTAACTGTGATATTAGATATATTATCTGCGACATAAAAAAACATACATACACGCATTTTAGCACAACTTGGTTTCAAACTGTAAGCGTTTTCTGTGTCTCAGTCGCTATATAATCAGAAACCAACGTCCGCCATTTTGAAACAAAAGTTTAATTGAAAAATCGGCTGCGACAACTTTGTTCGGAATTTAATAAGCTTCAATTTAAAAAAAAATCGTCCAATCGAACCAAAATTGAAGGCTCTAGACAATTTTGAAACACGATTTTTCGTTTTTTTTTTTTTTCTTTTTTTTCCCCACTGTGCGACGATAGAGCAAGTTTTTGGCATTGAATTCAGGAAAAATGTTCGAATCTCCACTGGAAGTGTAGTAAATATGTTTAGCGTTCGCATTGCGCGTCCAATGGTCCATTTTGAAAAAAAATATCAATTACGTCACATTACCAGACCTTGTAAAAAGCAAGTCAAAAAGGCTTTATCGTGAAAGACTGAAAAAAGGTGTGGTACATGTGTAAATAGGTAATAAACAAGTAGCCAGATAAGTATAGGTAAAACACAGGTGTAATGTCTGTGTAAAGAATGTGTGAAGAGAAGTCGTCAATGATATCACATTACCGAGAGATCAGTGGAAGTTATTAGAGGAGGCCTATATCCAGCAGTGGATGAGGACGGCTGATGGATGATGATGATAATGAACTTGTGAGCAAATATGTCTTGGCATGAATATGTCTCATGCATAGCAAGGAGAGCTTCTCAACAACTGGGAATATTATTTGAACTAGAAAGCCTTACACTCTACAACAACTTTATAATTCTGTGCAAAGCTCAAATTCGACCAAGAATGGAATATTACTCTAAAACCGTTCGCTTGAATGAAGGCCCAGAACGCACTCGTTTGAGTTTATTCAAAGTATCTTCATGGAAACTGTTCAATGGATAAATACACGTCGAAATAATACATCACATCTGTATCAGATTCAGCTTGTCACTCCTCGTACAACATTTTTTTAAGCCATCTTTCATATGAAAAAAACCATCCCTTTGGAATGATTTGCCCAGGAATGTATTTTCCACCAATTGCAATTTCTAGCGATTCAAGACCAACGTAAATCGCATACACGTTTCTCCTGTAACGCTTTAGGGATTTCCCTGCAGCCTGTGGTCTATGTCCATAAAAAAAAGAACTATAAAAAATATTTACTTATTTTCTATATATTTCCCGTGTATTGTTCAGGTTAGTTTAGGCTAGCCTAAACAGAAAAAAATGAAAAATGAGTCACTTAAATTTATTAATCTCATTTGTTTTAGTAATATGTGCAAGATAATTGGCACACTATATATAGTCGCTCACTATGTCATGGTAAAAATATTGTCAATCACTTTGCACACTGATATTGATACGCAAACATTGTTATTTTTTTTACGGTTGTTAAAAATACTAGGGTAGTCAATATTAAAAAGACCGAGTACATGTGCGTCGGAGGACAACAGCAGGACTTGAAACTGGCCACAGGACACACCATCAAACACTGTGCCAGTTATAAATATTTGGGAACGAGAATATCTAGGGACGGGACACTGGAAGAAGCAATATTCGAGAGGAATATCCAAGGAAGAAAAGCCATTGCAATGCTTAAAGTCTTATATATTGTCATTTTTCCGCATTATTTCCAATTATTTCGCCTTATCTCCCATAATCTCGAATTCTCCCGTAATACAGGGGCTTATATCTCTTTATCTATCATTATTCAAGCCATTCTCCAAATATTTCTCCTTATCTCCCAGGATCTCCAACTTTCCCATATTATAAAGGCTTATATATTGTCATTTTTCCGCATTATTTCCAATTATTTCGCCTTATCTCCCATAATCTCGAATTCTCCCGTAATACAGGGGCTTATATCTCTTTATCTATCATTATTCAAGTCATTCTCCAAATATTTCTCCTTATCTCCCAGGATCTCCAACTTTCCCATATTATAAAGTCTTATATATTGCATTTTCTGTCATTTTTCCGCATTATCTCCAATTATTTCGCCTTATCTCCCATAATCTCGAATTCTCCCGTAATACAGGGGCTTATATCTCTTTATCTATCATTATTCAAGCCATTCTCCAAATATTTCTCCTTATCTCCCAGGATCTCCAACTTTCCCATATTATAAAGGCTTATATATTGTCATTTTTCCGCATTATTTCCAATTATTTCGTATACTATGGGACAAAAACATAACTATAGAAAATAAGAAGAGAATTTACAACTCAATAGTGAAAAGTATAATAACTTACAGCTCCCAAGTGTAGCCATTGAAGGAAAGAACAGAAAAAATACTAAAAGCTACAGAAATGGATTTCTGGACGAGCTTTAGAAATAAAGCACGATATAGTGGACGAAATCAGAACCCAACAGTTGGTATGGTACGGACATGTACAGAGAATGTCACAAGACCGACTACCTAAAAAGATTTTAAATTGGAACCCTCATGGAAAAATAAAGCGAGGAAGACCACGCCAAAGCTGGAGAGCAGGAATCAACAAGGAAGTACTAGAGAGAGATCTGGAGGACGAGGGATAGAGAAACCGGGAGGAGTGGAAATTAGGCATCGGAAGACGGAAGACGTTATAAACCGATTGATAATATATATATATATATATATATATATATATATATATATATATATATATATATATATATATATATATAAATACTAGGGACTGATAATGCTCAAGAACTATAAGTTTGTACTTGACGTATCACATGTGTACCAAATTAACTTTTTGTAACCTAGAGATCTTGAAACACAAAAATCTTAGTGGGTAATTTTTTTACGACGAGAAAAAAATATCAATTAGTAAAAGAATATTTTCGAAAGTCAAAAATAATCCTTAAATAACTTTTTAACCTTTCCTTTTTTTTTCGACCGAAATTTAAATAAAGCAAAATTTAATAATCTTAACAGTCGACTGAAGAAATAAGAAACAATTTTTTCAACATCTTTCCACCGGATTATTCAGGCGAAATTTTGTCTTTTCCGGGTTAAGACAAAAAATGTTAAAGAAAAATTTCATGGAAAAGTTTTTCGAGCCTTTTCTTTTTAAAAGTGTTATAAGTGACTGAAGAAAGCAATCATAAAAAAGTTCAAAAAATTAAACCTAAAAGAATTAAATTATAACAAAGGAAAAGGCTTTTTTACCCAAAGTCCAATATTTAATAACAGATTTTTACAAAAAATCTAATATACATTATTACTCAGTTTTTAAACATTCAGATATCATGTAAAGGGTATAAAAGGGGATAAAAATGTGTAACGTATATTCTCATCCACTATCCACTATGTAAAAAAAAAACTATACAGATTTAACGTACATATATATATATATATATATATATATATATATATATATATATATATATATATATATATATATATATATAAATAAAGGACTATGGAAAGGCAAGTGATTACTATATCTCTGAGGGACAGGAAGACTAATGAGTGGATCAGACGAACAACAGGGATGAAAGACGCAGTAGTAGCACCTTAAAGTGGAATTATACAGGACGTATAGCAAGATGGAGCAATATCATCATCCACCACTGGAGACCTTATACTGGAAACAGAAAAATGGAACGCCCATCAACGCGTTGGATAAATGACCTGAAACTGACTGAGGGGCTGAATTAGACGAGGCATAGCATAGCGATAGATGGGGTGCAATGAAGGAGGCCTATGTTCAAATATGGACTACCGATATGGGCCTTTGAGATTTGAGATTGAGATATGTGCTCATCAAATATTTATTTTATTTTACAACATTTTCAACATCCTGTAATTTTTAGTTAATCTAAATATAAAAATAAAGTTTGAAAAGCCCATTTCAATCAGCGCAATGTAATAACCATCAACAAATCTATACCCAAAAATAAACAGCCAAGAAAATCTATAAGAAAACGATTTAAAAAAATATAATAAACATATACATATATATATATATATATATATATATATATATATATATATATATATATATATATATATATATATATATACATATATATATATATATATATATATATATATATA
The DNA here is from genome assembly GCA_019049505.1 of Pachyrhynchus sulphureomaculatus. Classification (NCBI taxonomy): domain Eukaryota; kingdom Metazoa; phylum Arthropoda; class Insecta; order Coleoptera; family Curculionidae; genus Pachyrhynchus; species Pachyrhynchus sulphureomaculatus. The sequence continues at coordinate 6,089,730 of CM032455.1, read as the reverse complement.
TATACATATATATATATATATATATATATATATATATATATATATATATATATATATATATATATACATATATATGTATATGTTTATTATATTTTTTTTAATCGTTTTCCTTATAGATTTTCTTGGCTGTTTATTTTTGGCAATGTAATAACCATCAACAAATCTATACCCAAAAATAAACAGCCAAGAAAATCTATAAGAAAACGATTCAAAAAAAATATAATAAACATATACATATATATATATATATATATATATATATATATATATATATATATATATATATATATATATATATATATATATATATATTTATATATTTTATATATATATATATATATATATATATATATATATATATATATATACATATATATACATATATATATATATATATATATATATATATATATATATATATATATATATATATATATGGGTCGTTCTTTGTCAAACGGAACAAGGCCCTGCCCAAAATTCATGTTGATGGATTTTAGTGATTTTGGACTTAAAATGTTCGTTATTGATCCCTTTTTATGGGCTAGTGTGGCCTTTTGGAAAATTTCAAAATGGCGGCTCAATATGGCGGACCGAAATCAGAGAAAAATCAGGATTTTGGAGTAAAAAAATTAGCCAAAAAAAAAAATTTATGGTCGATTCGATTGTTTTGGGTGCAAATTGTTTGTAATTAATAGCCCTAAAAAGTTGGATACGTAGGTTGGCGAAATCCAACATGGCAAATCCAAGATGGCGGCTAAAACCTCAAAATCGTCGAAAAATGAAAAAAATCAAATGACTAGAGTTTTTGGCACTTAACCTGATTATATTGGCCTCAAATGTTGAGTTTCAATCACTCATTACATATACAGGTTATTATGAATCTAAAATCCAAAATGGCGGCTCCGATTAACCTCAAAATGTAATAAAATCAGTAAAAAACGGTGAAATTTAGGTGGAAACAGTCCCGAACGAGTATATTAATGGCCACCTAGCGGTGAAATACAAAACTTTTCACTTTCGCGACTACTTCTATAGCCCGCTTCAATAAATATGAATACAAAATTTATTGTAATAAAATTTTCGATGACGATGAGGTTTTCCCTTCTGACTCTTAAAGATATAGAATTCTGAATATTCTCCAAAAACAGTGAAAATCATGTAACGGCTCTTTAAAAATAAAATATTCTCCAATTGTTTGGTCTGAAAATATCTTTTCTGTACACATTATAGCATTTTTTCCTAATTAAAAATGAATTATTGAGATAAAAATTTTAAGCAGATCTTAAATAGAGTTTTAGAGACTAAAATTCGGTTCAATAGACTTTTAGAGTAAACTTAATAGAGAGCACCATTAAATACTCTTTTTTTATTATTTGCGTTAAAAAAACAGACATTCCTTGATATATTTCATAATAGTCATAAAATATAGTAGGATAATCATATATTTTATAATATTTCCATCATTATAATATTTCCATTTATTATAACTATTTTAAATCTAACCTTGTATGTTCAATATTTATGTGACAGTCATGTCACATTCTTCTGAAAAAGTTAGTTAAGATAGATGTTGTAATCCCTTCGGTAAAGAAGGGCATACAGGAAAAGATCTGCGCCGGGTTTCAAATTCATTTTTATCCAAGCATCCTGATATTTCTGAAAAAGTTGTGATTTGTACAAATTGTAGAAAAGAGAACTATAACTCCTCCACCACCACGAGATAACACGTTTTGCTTAAGAATTTCAAATAAATGGGTTGTTTGAGTTCATTTGACAGTGGGTTTTTCCTTATATAAGGCATTGCTTGACGCCATTTTGACTCCACGATATTTGATTTATGAAGTTTGACTTCATGATACAGAAAAGCAATCATTTGACGATCTATGAACCATCGATATATTCGTTCGGGACTGTTTCCACCTAAATTTCACCGTTTTTTACCGATTTTATCACATTTTGAGATTAATCGGAGCCGCCATTTTGGATTTTGGATTCATAATAACCTGTATACGTAATGAGTGTTTGAAACTCAACATTTGAGGCCATTGTAATCAGGTTAAGTGTCAAAAAACTCTAGTCAGAGTCTTAATTTTTTCTTTTTTCGACGATTTTGAGGTTTCAGCCGCCATCTTCGATTCGCCATGTTGGATTTCGCCAACCTACCTAACCAACTTTTTAGGGCTGTCAATTACAAACAATTTGCACCCAAAACCAATCGAATCGGCCGTAAATTTTTTTTTTTGCTAATTTTTTACTCCAAAATCTTGATTTTTCTCTGACTTCCGTCCGCTATATTGAGCCACCCTTTTGAAATTTTCCAAAAGGCCACACTAGCCCATAAAGAGGGATCAATAACGAACATTTTAAGCCCAAGATCACTAAAATCCATCAACATGAATTTTGGGCAGAGCTTTGTTCCGTTTGACAAAGAACGTCCCATATATATATAAAATACATTAAAAGTCCGGGTTCGTCTAACAATGAATTTGCACGACGTTTTGTCAAAATCTCATAGCATTTGGCATTTGCTTGCTGCTGCTGCTACTCGATACTGTGATTTTGTTGCTGCTGCCGCTCGAAGCTAACTCGAATTGGCTTCGAGCTAGAGCTGATATTTTGGCGGAACATCATGCAAATTCGTTGTTGGACGAACGGATTGAAACCCGAAACTTTAATGTATTGCATTCCACCATCCGTGAAAACCTCTATTGTAACATATATATATATATATATATATATATATATATATATATATATATATATATATATATATATATATATATATATATATATATATATCTATAATATATATATATATATATATATATATATATATATATATATATATATATATATATATATATATATATCTATATATATATATATATATATATATATATATATATATATATATTCATATATATATATATATATATATATATATATATATATATATATATATATATATATATATTTGAAAATCTAACAGCAACTATTAACTGCGACAATCACAACAAGTTGCATTAATTTTTGAAGATCTTAACAATAATTTATTTGAAATCACTCAAATTTACCATTTGTAGGCCTTAATACCTCTAAAATTACAGTAGTTCAGCACTACGATGTGAACTATCAATTTAAGCTTGGTAATTTGATATTAAAAATACATAAACAAATGTGTATCATACTTTGACAAATGGTGCGAATATTATGTATATTTCCTTCTACTAAATTAAGCTCAATAAAAAATTCAAAATATGTTAAAAGTAAAACTATTATATAACTAATACTGTAAAAGTGTTTTTCTTTTGTATTTAACTAAGAACTAAAAATATACCAAAAATTACGTGAAAAGGAAATAGTCAAGTAACGAAATAATTATTTTCTCAACGGCTTGGCTGACTCAGAGACCGGACGTAAAATTTTAGAAAGTTCTTTCGTTCTAAGAATGGATGGCATCAAATGTCTTCTGTCTTTATTGTAATACATAAATTAAATGGTGAAATAGACGAAAAGGGCAAAGTCATCGATGAAATAAAAGAACATATCATTTATTCCCTCTCAGGGAAACACTTAGTAAAAAAGACGTATTATTTAAGTACCACATTCTCTGAAATATGAGAAGCAAAAAAAATGTTTTCGGGTATCTTTCCTTATTTTCTGTAGTGGGAGTATAACTAATGTGACGTTTAGGGCGTCTATTTCCACACACCACAGAAAAAAGAGGAATAAGGATTAAGGCCATTTTTTTCTTTTTGGGGTAAGTGTAATCTAAAACCGCAGATATTTTTATGTTGAGAGAAATAAAAAATGATGCTTTTTTCTTTTTTTTTTGGCAAATCTTCTCGCATATTGTAGTTTAATGAAGCATAAATTTATATATTTCAATAAAGGCAATATAGATCTTGATATATAAAGATATCGAACTGATTTAATAATACTGATATATACAGGGTATCGAAAGGATACGAAATCTATAATATATATAAAATGCAACGCCTCTCTGTCTGTCTATCTGTCTGTCCGTTAGTGCGCTTATCGCTGGAGAACCACTTATCCGATTTACGTGCTTTTTTTTAAAACATACATATGTTCTCTGACCAGCTTATAGGCTATATTGTATTACGTTAGGTAACGTAAGGAATAAACAGTGACAATAATAGTGAATCAAGTCGGAAAAAAGTTTGCCGCTAGCGCGTTCTCTTACAATACACTGCCTAAATCATTAAATATCGAACAATATCATGTAGCAAAGAATATCTCTAATATATATAAAATGAAACGTCTCTCTGTCTGTTATCCGATTTACGTGTTTTTTTTAATTCATACATTTGTTCTCTGGCCAGGTTATCTATAATCTTCTATAATATATATAAAATGCAACGTCTCTCTGTCTGTCAGTTAGTGCGCTTAGCACTGGAGAACCACCTATCCGATTTACGTGTTTTTTTTTTTTTAAACATACATATATTCTCTGGCAAGGCTATACGATATATTTTATTACGGTAGGTAATATAAGGAAAAAGCAGTGACGTAATAGTGAATCAAGTCGGAAAAATTTACCGCTAGCGCGTTCTCTTGCAATACAGTGCCTAAACCATTAAATAAGGAACAATATCATGTAGCAAAGAATATAATATATATAAAATGCAACGTCTTTCTGTCTATTTGTCTGTCCGTTAGTGCACTGATCACTCGAAAACTTCTTATCCGATTTGCGTCTTTTCTTTTTAATTTATACATTTATTTTGTTGGGAACGTGAAATCTTTGGCTCACTGACACTACTCAGTATATATAACCATTACATCAAACCCTTTATTTTTGCACTCGACGAGCGTTTCGCTAACCATGTCAGCTTGATCAGGAGCGGTGATTGAGAGAGAGACGATGAGTCAATCATCGCTCCTGATGAAGATAACATGGTTAGCGAAACGCGCGTCGAGTGCAAAAATAAGGTGTTTGGTGTAGTAGTGCCAGTCTGTCCGTTAGTGCGCTTATTACTCGAAAACTACTTATCCGATTTACGTGATTTTTTTTAAAACATACATATGTTTTCTGGCCAGGTTATAGGATATATTTTATTACATTAGGTAACATAAGGAATGAGCAGTGACAATAATAGTGAATGATGTCCACGCGAGCGGAACCATGGGTACGGCTAATCTATTTATAAAAGAGGTATAAGTACAAGGTGATCATTTTTAAACGCCCGGCCTCGATTTATAAAAAATTGTTGGGCATTTACTTATTTTTAAATGTAGAATAATATAATGCATATCTAGGAGTATATTGACGTATTTGGTAGTGAAAACGACGCTCAACATTCTTTCCTTAAACTGTTTTTTTTTCTAATTTGTATTGCAAAAAAGTTATTCAACAAAAACCCTCTAAAATATTATTTTTTGGTCATCGCGGTTGCAATGGATGGTATGCCACATTTGGCGATTTTCAAACAATTCATCTAGTAGGCGGCTGTCATACTTTAATTTGACAGTAATTGTAATAATATTAATTACTATGCTGTTAAGATTTTTCCTTCAATAAAGTATTTTTGAACGATGCAAAAACAAGAATACATTATTTTTATTAAAACAACAAAGAAAACTATATAATTTTAACACTTAACGCATAACTTATTACTTATTTATAAAATCAAATATTTAAAAAACTTAAAAAATAAAAAAAGAATCAAAAGGAATTTTTTATGTCTCCTCCTTCTTCCATCATGCATTTTTCCATTCTTTTCATTAGCACTTGTAAATAATTTCTCCAGATACACTTTGTAAATAATTTCTCCAGATATACTATTGCATGCATCTGATATTTTTGCCTTTAAGTGTTCAATATCCTTTGTCACAGTTTTGTAAACTGTAACATTCATTTTTTCCTAGATTTTAAGATCATGTTACAACACTGTTTTTCTATCAATAATCATGTAATACTTGCTAATTTAAGTTAAGCAGTGAGTTTAAATTTTTTAGCATTTTGTTTTAAACCGGCAGTGTGTAACGCGTATTGCCTCCTTAACTTATTTAGTTCGCATTGAATGCGTCGGATTTTGCGTTCCAGAAGTGAACCATTTTAAAGACTTCACTTTGAAGAAGGGGGTAAAAAATATATAAACGGCCATTTCGAATTTTTCAAGGCTTTTTTCCTCCAGCACGCCGTAGTGGCTTTGTTCTTCCGTCATGCCGAAGTGCAATAACGGCGTTTTTTTATCACCCAGTGGGTGTAGTTTCTATATCCCAAGTTTGATGCCTTTTTCCGATCTTAAAATATTCTGTTCATCCTAAGGCATTTCGGATCAAAAAGTGATTAGTTACCCAAATGAAAATAGGAGAGTAATGGCTGAGACAATATTTTTGATGAGAATCTCACCAGGAGAGGCCAAGCAGTTTATGGAAAACCCACGAGGAGAAGCCAAACTGTAAGTCATAACCCAGCAGCCGCAACGAGAAAGGTTATAAAACAACATCTTTAAAAGTCCCCAAAAACCTAACGGTGCGAGGTCTGGTAACTTAAGTGCCCATTGAATAATTGGACTGCGAACCCCTATCCATCTTGGTTGAAATCGTTTATTCAAATGCTCTCTAATAGTAGCAGTTGTATGAGGTCGTGCTCCGCCGTGTTGATACCACATATGCCTTCTTAACATAAGGGGAACATTTTCTAATAAAACTGGTTGAGTATATACTAAGAAATTAAGGTACTTTTTTCCAGTTAGCGTTTGCTCAAAAAAGTATGATCCAACCAAATATCTCCCAATTATCTGACATTACATTAACGGCGTAATGGGCTTGACTCTGAATTTGATTAACGTTTTATGGATTCTCGTCAGCCCACTAATGATAATTTTTTTCTGTTAGGTTTGCCGTTGCTGACAAAATGAGTTTCATCTTTCCATAATATATAATTCAGAAAATAACGTTTTTCGTCATAATTAATCATGATTTCTGCTACAAAATTCAGGCGTCGTTCCGAATAAAATTTTATTAATAACTGAAAATTATGCATTTTATAGTCATGGTATTTGTTAGATTTAAGAGATTTCTAAATAACCCCCTAAAATATATTCAATTGCCTGCTTGCTTATCTGATTGAATTATATGGATGGTTTTGAAAATATTACATAATTTCTGCTACTTTTTCATCTGTTCAAATAGTTTTTTGTTTAGAAATACCTTTCTGCCCAGAAAGTGCATCCATATTGCTCCTCAATTTACGTTCCAATCAACAAAACATAGTGTGGTCCGGGATATACCTGTCGGGGAAACATTCTCGGTACAGTCTAATAGCTTCCTGAGAATTTCTTCTTGCTTCTCCATAGATAATAATCATATCTCCTTTTCCGCCTGGGAAACCACCAGAGGCTATTAACATTCTGTTTACTTAGTTTAACTCTATTCAATTGAGTAGGTGTGCAAACAAGAGCTGTTAAAGTATGCCGCGTACTAGATAAATTGTTTGCCAAACGTGGCATCCGATCCATGACAACCGCGATAACCAAAAAATAATATTTTAGAGGCTTTTTGCTGACTAACTTTTTACCAAACGAATTAGAAAAAAAAGTTTAACGAAAAAAATGTTGAAAAAAATTAGGGCTTTCCAATGCCGTTTTACAAAAGGTATCTCGTGGAAAAAAAAATTGTTTGGCGTCACAGCTCCCAGCGTCATTTTCACTACCAGATGTCAAATACGTTACTTTACTCCTTGACATTCACTACACCATTCTACATTTTAAAAAAATATGTCCAACAATTTTCCATAAATCCGGAACGGGCGTTATTTTTTAATTAATTTTAAATTTATTGTTCGAATCTGACTAAACTTGAACAGTTAATAACGGAGATAAAGGCAACTATCGTTGCTAAAAAAACATTTTTAACCATATTACATCAGTCCTTAAAATCTTCAAAACGATGCTAACACCGCTTTCAAATCTGAGAAAAATCTTCAGTCCATGAGACCTTTCTTCAGATGTCAAAACAACAAGAACAAGTCGCAAGACACTAAATCAGGGCTATGAGGTATAATGTCAGGATCCACAGATTTCAGTAATCCCTTGTTGTGAAACAGCAATGTTTTGGTTCTCCATGAATTCAGACGTTTCTCTCTAACCACTCCAATAATTGTGGGCCATTTTTCCATATATTCAATAAACACAATTCCTTCGCAGTCCTAAAAAACAGTCGCCATCAACTTTCCAGAAGATGACTGAGTTTTTGCATTGTTGTGATTTGGAGAGCCCTAACGAACCTGTTGCATCCACTTCTGCCTTGTAAGAGAATCTCAGTAGAACCCCCAAGTCCTGTCATCTGTAACAATTCGCGAAAAATAACTTTCATCGTTCTCTAAAGTGGCGAAATGTTCTTGAGAAACTTCTTTTCTTGCCAGTGTCTGTTCTGGTGTAAGGAATCTGGAAATTTATCCTGCACAATGTTCTTTTATCCCTAAACATTTGTGCACAATTTTAGAAACATCTTCTTTAGCATGAATTGGGATTTTTATTTGTTAATCTGAAAACGAATCCTCAATAGGCCTGATAGGTTTATCAGTTCTGAACTTAAAAGGTTTTTCTCATTGGTACTTGTTCCAAATTGTATATCGGCCCCAACAAAACTGTTTTGACTAAGATTTCACTTGAAAATAATAGAGTTCATCATTATTGTACTGGAAGATTTAACTTTTGGTCCATTTCCCTCCTTAGCGAGAAATTTTATCACTGGCGAGGCTCAAACTTACTTTCGTTCGTCTTTCGGAAGAAAGGAAACTGCCAGATCTAACGAATTCCTACAAAATTTCGTCAAAATACTTAAAACTGCAACAATTTGCCCACGGAGCAAATTTTTTGTATGTCATTTCCATGACTTAGTTGATAACTTAAAAAACAGCCTCGTAGGTAGATCTGTCAATGTCAAAAATCAATTTTTTTTAGCTGAAACTCTTTTTGGTAAATTTCACATCTACCATTTAAATTTGGTCAAGATTGGTTCAGAAATTGAGAATTCTAAATTTGACAGCAGTCAATAACAATTTTTTTAAGCAAATTTTACAAAAGTGATTCAATTTTGATGAAAATAAAATATTTTGGCAACTATTATTGTCATCTTGTTTTTAATTAAAGCGACGAATTCATGGATAAACGAATGTAGCACAGGACAGAACTAGATGGAGGGCAATGGAGATTGTCTATTTTATTTTATTAACGATGAATAGAGAGATAGAGATCTTCTTTATTTGCGGTTTAAAGAGAAAATAGATTAACCAAAGGTCGCAACTGCAAAATAATTGGTGTATCATATAATATAAAATAGTGCAGCTAATTGCTTATTTCACCAAAATAAATATTTAGTTCAATATTTTGTAAGTTTATTTATTGTATTTACCTTTGATTAAGGTACCGTATCTGTCAGGCACCTACATATTTTTGTTTTGTTGGGTTGGCAGCAGGGTCGATTGGCGCAGTAGGCTAAGGAGCCTACTGTAAATCAGGAGGTCAGCGGTTCGATTCCGTGTATCGGTTGAGTGTTTGTGAAGTGTCCCATATCTATAGATTTATATATAATATATATAATTATAAAGTGAAAAGCTGGCTATTTAGTATCCACCAACGCCATAGAACACAAAAAAAAAGTTGGGTTGGCAACATTGTATTCTCTCAGATATATGACTGACTTAGTATCTTTCCTTTGATGTTTGCGGAATGTCGCCATGATATTTTTTGCCAGTTGAGAACTGACCTTGGAAGGTGAGCGACAGCTTTATCTGACTAAAGGTGTCTCATAGACACAGTACCCGCATTACGAAGTAAATTCTACGTGTCAAGAAAACACGATACCATAATTAAACAACTTCAGTGCTTTTCTGGTTCGTGTAAAATTTTTATTTACCCTAGTATTTTATTATTTATTACTATTCAATACTATTCAACCGATCCTGTTCAAATTTTGACATCATCTTTCTGATAATATTACCTACTAGTTGAACGTAAATGTAGAGAAAAATCTCTGTTAAAAATACTTTTTTACTGAAAAATTAGCTAAAATTTTTAATGAAAAATACAATTTTTTTTTACGTGTTTTGGCAAATTTTAATTTTTTTCACTAATTTTATGTTCACCTATTAATAATGAGTGTTATTAACACGAAATTTTTATTTATTTTTTTCAGATCATTGAACCCGTCGCTACATTGCTCGCCATTTTGCTACTCGATTTACAAGATTATCGGAAGATCATGTCACAAACTCGCCATTTTGAAACTTTTTGCAAAAAAAAAGTAATTTTGAAAGTATAGATATGCAATAAATGTTACTCTAAGTTTAAAAAATCTCGAGCAAATCTTTCTGTTTGGAAAAAAAATCATGAAAATAGACTCTTTTTTTGCTTCCTAAATGTACTTCTAGTTTTATGGCTTTCAAATAACAACAGTATAGCGTTCTGTTATAATTCGTTTACTGGGAGTACTTTGTATATTTATTTACTCGATCTCTGCTTTGAAATTTGGCACTAATATAGCAATTGATGGCCCCATCAGAGCCGTGTAGTTCTGGAAGTTAAATTTTGACTTAAAAGATTAATTTTGGGGATGAAATCGGAAGTGAAAATTTTTTTTTTTACCAGATCATCTAGTGGAGTGTCGAATTGAAAGCTTGTGAAACCACGAGTTCAGTATATATATAAATATATATATACCCCGTATATATATATATATATATATATATATATATATATATATATATATATATATATATATATATACATATATTTCTATGGCTTCTTTGATTACCCTAGTGGATAAGTTTTCACTTTTTTGTAGAGTTCAGGTTTTGTCAAAATCGATTTTGTGGTCGGTATTGTATGCATGTTTTGTTAGAGAACAGGTGGTGAATTTTTGTTTTACGGCGTTTTTGTGCTCGTCTCTTCTAGCGCTGATTTTCCTGTTTATTTGGCCTATGTATGAACGGCTGCAGTTCTGACACGGAATTTCATATACACCTTGGTCTTCTAAGGCTATAATGTCTTTTGGTGTTGGTAGAATATCTTTAATTTTTTGATTCGTTGTGTAAATGGTCTCAATTTGATGTTTTCCTAGAAGTCTTCTTATTTTGTCTGTGATGCCTTTTATATATGGGAGCAATACTTTTGTAGTATACATCTTTCTTTCCGGTTTGTGTTGTTTATTTAGGGCCCACCGGATCGTATTTTGAATGTATCCATTTGAAAGTAAAACATTCCGAAAGAGCTTGGTTTCTTGTTGCAAATGTTCTTTGTCTGTTAGGGGTTGTGATTGGTGAGCTAAGGATTTGGCAACAGAGAAAAGTTGGGCTGGGTAGTGATATGAGCTAGCATTTAAGTATCTGTTTGTATGTGTCGCTTTTCTATATATAGCAATAGAAAAGAGGCCCAAGAACTTAAATAATCGGGATTATAGCCAACGTTTACAAACTCTTGGAAACATATTCTATCCCAATCAAAGTCAAAACAAAGAGAAATAATAATTCAGCCATATGTTACTTCACCAACACAAACATTACAAAGAACCACAGGACCGAAAACGCGCAGTCAATGCCAAGTCTCTATTGGCCAGAACCGTTCGATCAATAGAGCCACGCCCCCAGCACATAAAACCGGGGCCCTCGGTGCCAGTTTCGACATTCAACGCCAAGACACCGTCCAGTGACCAACTCTTTGAAAAAGTTGGATGAGATTCCATCGAAACGTCAGCGAAACCGTCCTTCAAGGGACTTTAAGATAACACGGGATACCCGAAAAACCACTACTACATTTCACACCCGTGAGAACATTAGTCAAAACACACATATATATATATATATATATATATATATATATATATATATATATATATATATATATATATATATATATATATATATTGTAATAATGTAATTTTTATGCACACTTTTCTTTGTATTATTTTTCAAAAATTACGAAAAATTGCTGTCTCCCCTTACCTCGAAAAATACTGATCAAAAAATTTTTAAAAAATTCTGGAATATTTTTCACAGGGTGTAGAGTGAACGAAAATTATCATGAGTGCATTACCTTTAATAATTTATCTGGTATATAAAAGACAAAAATTTCAAGGTCATCAGTTTTCAACAAAGATCGGAAGAAACTTTGTTAAAAACTTATTGGGGGCGTGTTTTGTGGAGTCATTGTTCATTTAATACCTCCGTAACAATTTTTTTTATTTTAAAAGCAATCAACGTACGGAACACTAACTGCGCAAGTCCTATCTTTATACTTCTTTCTCACTTATTCGATTATGGGCGTTGCCAATTTTACAAGCCTATATTTCTAATAACCTGAAGAGAGATAAAGAGTACATATTTTATTAAATATTTTCAGAGAGAAATATTTATGTTGTATTTCATGCTACCTTGAATTTTTCTCCCGTGAGTAATTCGAGGAATTTAAAACGGGATAAGCCGAATAACATCAAAATTTAATGAAAATCTGTAGTTCTCCAAAATCGAATAAACGTCCTTTACAAAGGGAAATTTCGGCTTTGTTTCCTATGTGACAAAAAATTGTTATTATTTAATTTTTAGAATTTAAAGAATAAGAAGCGGACGCTCACAAATCGAAATACTCTTGGGCCCGGTTGTTGCCGATTTCTTAAGGTCAAACACTGTTGTTAAGGTTTCAACTTGAGAAATATATTCATAAAAAAATTCTTTTTCAGGTAACAGGAATGCTTTCAACCTACTTGGCATCCTGCGATCCTCCTCGCCTGACTTCATTTGCCGATGAAAGAGATACGATAGCATTAAAAATGTTCAAATGATAACCACGATAATCAACAGTCTCCCAAAAACCTATAATACAGGTCATTAGGATCATCACATCTTAGGAAGCTAGTAGCACGAAAATTTAATATACACCAACTGTCCAAAATGAACTTTTAAAAATGAAACATAGGCTAATTTTAAGGCAGTGTTTCATTTTTAAAAGTTCGGTTTTTTTTGGACAGATGGTGTACATTAAATTTTCGTGATACTAGCTTCCTAAGAAGTAAAGTTATGAAAGCGGCAAACAGAGCTCAAGTTCGTTCGTCTAGATGGTCGCTCTTCTTGCTTCTCATGTAATATTTTTTATATAGGTTTGACCCTACGCCCATAAGGCATTAAACGTTGTGCAAGCGTTATTCTCTGTCCCTATTTACGGTCGGGATCGGCCCTAAATATTTAAACGGGTCGGTGAAAAACGGTTCCGAAAACAAGGCCGGGAGGTTAAAGCCTTTTGCATTATTAAATCTGGGAAAATATATTTCCCGGGCTTTTCGCCTTTTAAAAATATAGAAAGCGAAAGGAGATAAAGCGATTTTCTCCGGCAATAAAGCGGTTCCTGTCGTTTTCGTGTACGTTTTTAAAAAAAATGTCTGCACAATTTTATTTAGGTCAAACAGCGTTAGTAAGTTCCACTTACTGACAACAATTTGTTTTTGTATAGTTTATATCGCAAGTATTGCAAGTCGGTATACTACCTATAAAGGTAGTAGTTGTTTGCAGAAATGCAATAACGTCCGTGGCAGCACTACCGTGTAGTCTAAAATGTTCTGTAAAATCCAAAAATGAATGTTTCGGCACTCGGACCACGTTGACGGGTATTACGACATCCCCGCCGATATCCTCAAGGTAAAATCCCTGCTCAGGAGGGGAGGTGAACAATAGAATATATATATATATATATATATATATATATATATATATATATATATATATGGGACGTTCTTTGTCAAACGGAACAAGACTCTGCCCAAAATTCATGTTGATGGATTTTAGTGATCTTGGGCTTAAAATGTTATGGGCTAGTGTGGCCTTTTGGAAAATTTCAAAATGGCAGCACAATATAGTGGACAGAAATCAGAGAAAAATCAAGATTTTGGAGTAAAAAAATTAGCAAAAAAAAAATTTACGGCCGATTCGATTGGTTTTGGGTGCAACTTGTTTGTAACTGACAGCCCTAAAATGTTGGATAGATAGGTTGGCGAAATCCAATATGGCGAATACAAGATGGCGGCTGAAACCTAAAAATCGTCGAAAAATTAAAAGAATCAAAACTCTGGCTAGAGTTTTTGTCACTTAACCTGATTATATTGGCCTCCAATGTTGAGTTAAGCACTCATTACTTATACAGGTTATTATCAATACAAAATTCAAAATGGCGGCTCCGATTAACTTCAAATTGTAAGAGAGAGTTTTGACACTTAACCTGATTATGTTGGCCTCGAATGTTGAGTTTCAATCACTTATTACATATACAGGTTATTATGAATCCAAAATCCAAAATGGCGGCTCCGATTAACCTCAAAATGTAATAAAATCGGTAAAAAATGGTAAAATTTAGTGGAAACAGTCCCAAACGAGTATATTGATGGCCACCTAACGATGAAATAGAGAACTTTTCACTTTCGCGACTACTTATATAACCCGCTTCGATAAATATGAATACAAAATTTATTGTAATAAAATATTCGATGACGATGAGATTTTCCCTTCTGACGCTTAAATATATAGAATTCTGAATATTCTCCAAAAACAGTGAAAATCATGTAAAGGCTCTTTAAAAATAAAATATTCTTCAACTGTTTGCTCTGAAAATATCTTTTCTCTACTCATTATACCATTTTTTCCTAATTAAAAATGAATTATTGAGACCAAAATTTTAAGCAGATTTTAAATAGGGTTTTAGGGACTAAAATTCGGTTCAATAGACTTTTAGAGTAAACTTAATAGAGAGGGCATTTTAGTATAGTGTTTCGTCTCTTAATTAGCACCATAAAATATTCTTTTTTTTTTGTAATTCCCAATGCGAATTCGTATTCAGAATGTACAAAGCCACGAGATAACACGTTTCGCTTAAGAATTTCAAGTAAATGGGTTGTGCGAATTTATCTGACAGTGGGTTTTTCCTTATATATGGCATTGCTTGACGCCATTTTGACTCCGCCATATTTGATTTATGAAGTTTAACTTCATGATACAAAAAGCAATCATTTGATGATTTATGAACCATCAATATACTCGTTCGGGACTGTTCCCACCTAAATTTCACCGTTTTCTACCGAGTTTATTACAATTTGAAGTTAATCGGAGCCGCCATTTTGAATTTTGAATTCATAATAACCTGTATAAGTAATGAGTGATTAACACTCAACATTGGAGGCCAATATAATCAGGTTAAGTGTCAAAAACTCTAGTCAGAGTCATGATTTTTTCATTTTTCGACGATTTTGAGGTTTCAGCTGCCATCTTGGATTCGCCATGTCGAATTTCGCCAACCTACCTATTCAACTTTTTAAGGCTGTAAATTACAAATAATTTGCACCCAAAACCAATCGAATCGGCTGTAAATTTTTTTTTTGCTAATTTTTTACTCCAAAATATTGATTTTTCTCTGATTTCTGTCCGCCATATTGAGCCGCCACTTAGAAATTTTCCAAAAGGCCACACTAGCCCATAAAGAGGTATCAATAACGGACATTTTAAGCCCAAGATCACTCAAATCCATCGACATGAATTTTGGGCAAAGCCTTATTCCGTTTGATAAAGAACGTCCCATATATATATATATATATATATATATATATATATATATATATATATATATATATATATATATATATGTTATATAAAATATTAACTATTATTATATTTAATTTTTTAACTTGAAAATCCCGTTAATTTATAAAAATATTTATCACAGAAAGTTAGATTACTTAAAGAAAGAAATTTATATGTAGCAACATTAATCATAAACATCAGACTGGCATATTAAATGGGAATTTTACCAAGTATGTTCAACACGTGATCCAAGAAATCACCTATTTCAATAAATGAAATTATTTTCATAATACCCCGTATATAAATATATATATATATATATATATATATATATATATATATATATATATATATATATATATATATATTTATATTTCTATGGCTTCTTTGATTACCCTAGTGGATAAGTTTTCACTTTTTTGTAGAGATCAGGTTTTGTCAAAATCGATTTTGTGGTCGGTATTGTGTGCATGTTTTGTTAGAGAAGAGGTGGTGAATTTTTTGTTTTACAGCGTTTTTATGCTCGTCTCTTTTAGCGCTGATTTTCCTGTTTATTTGGCCTATGTATGAACGGCTGTAGTCCTGACACAGAATTTCATATACACCTTGGTCTTCTAAGGCTATAATATCTTTTGGTGTTGGTAGAATATCTTTAATTTTTTGATTCGTTATGTAAATGGTCTCAATTTGATGTTTTCCTAGAAGTCTTCTTATTTTGTCTGTGATGCCTTTTATATATGGGAGCAATACTTTTGTAGTATACATCTTTCTTTCCGGTTTGTGTTGTTTATTTAGGGCCCACCGGATCATGTTTTGATTGTATCCATTTGAAAGTAAAACGTTCCGAAAGAGCTTGGTTTCTTGTTGCAAATGTTCTTTGTCTGTTAGGGGTTGTGATTGATGAGCTAAGGATTTGGCAACAGAGAAAAGTTGGGCTGGGTGGTGATGTGAGCTAGCATTTAAGTATCTGTTTGTATGTGTCTGTTTTCTATATATAGAAATAGAAAAGAGGCCCAAGAACTTAAATAATTGGGATGATAACCAACGTTTACCAAACTCTTGGAAACATATTCTATCCCAATACCAAGTCAAACGAAGAGAAAGGATAATTCAACCATATGTTACTTCACCAACACAAACATTACAAAGAACCACAGGACCGAAAACGCGCAGTCAATGCCAAGCCTCTATTGCCCAGAACCGTTCGATGAATGGAGCCACGCCCCCAACACATAAAACCGGGGTCCTCGGAGCCAGTTTCGACATTCAACGCCAAGAGACCGTCCAGTGATCAACTCTTTGAAAAAGTTGGATGAGATTCCATCGAAATGTCAGCGAAACCGTGCATCAAGGGACTTTAAGCTAACACGAGATACCCGAAAAATCACTACTACATTTCACACCCGTGAGAACATTCATCAAAACATATATATATATATATATATATATATATATATATATATATATATATATATATATATATATATATATATATATATATATTTATTTATTTATTTATTTATTTATTTATTCACCACATTCTACAGTATTCCAATTACAGAATGGGAAAATAACATAATGAAATGTACTAAACCTAATTAAAATTATATTATATAATATATTAAACTTATATTATAGCTTATTAACAACATATTTTAAAATACATTTTTTTTTATTTTTGTCACGCTGCAGTTGAAAATATCAAGCTGGTTCTGCATTTGATTATATTTCTCGCAAATTTGAAAAAGGGGAGAAAATTTTAGAACATTTGTTCTTGGGATTGGTAAATTAAAAGTTTGCACATTACGTGCCGCGGTTCTAGGTACATGAAAAGGCAAACACTGCAAGATTTTGTTTTCATCAATTTTGTTTGATATTATCTTATGTAAAAATATAATTTGGGCTTTGTTTCGGCGTGCCTCGAAAATCTATCCAAGAGACTTTCATAGGGATGACCTATTTCGGGATATACTCCATCGAGTTTAAAACTAGCGTACTTTAAAAAACGCTTTTGAATTTTTTCAATATTGTGAATGTGCGCTTGATAAAAGGGGCACCAAACAACAACTGAGTATTCAAGCCGTGATCTCAAGAAACTATTAAAAAGCAATTTTAGATTATCATATTCAATAAAGTCGGCACTATTACGTATGATGAAACCCAATAGTTTAAAACTCTCCGCCGTAATCTTTGCAATATGGCCACGAAAAGACAAGGCCGTATCCAGCAAAACGCCCAAATCAGACACCGACTGACATCGCTCTAGGACCTGACCGTTCATACTGTAATTGAATTGTATGGGACTCAATTTTTTTGTAAAGGTGACTACATTGCACTTGGATACATTCAAAAGGAGTTTGTTGTTACTACACCAATTGTTTACAAGATTAAAGCCATCCTGTAGTCTTATGCAGTCATTCAGGTCTCTGATTCTGCAATATAGCTTCACGTCATCAGCATAAAGTAGATATTCAACACCCGCTCTCTGAGTAAGATCATTTATAAATATATTAAAAAGGAGTGGCCCCAAATGTGATCCCTGCGGCACTCCCGATGTGGCAACAAAGCTAAAGGAATTCTGACCATGACACTGTACAAACTGCGAGCGGTTTATCAAGTATGATTTAAAAAAAGATAATAACTTAATATATATATATATATATATATATATATATATATATATATATATATATATATATATATATATATATATATATATATATATATATATATATATATATATATATATATATATATATATATATATATATATATATATATATATATATATACATTATATATAATATATATATATATATATATATATATATATATATATATATATATATATACATATATATGTCAAAACATATATCCTCTTTCTTGATAGTGTCTAAGTTTATAACATTTTTTTTGCCATCCTGACCGATATTTTAAGTAGGTGATAAAACTACCTTAATCCTTTCCGGTTCTGTCATTCATTCTTTCTGTTTTTCACTCATCAGCATTTCCTTCAGATCGTTCATTTCACCTGCCAGCAATTCAGCCTTTTTTTTCTCCTTTTACTACCTATATCTCATTATGTACCGTTTCTACCATTGTGTTTGGTTTGGTTTATCGATAATTTACTTTTATCTCACTAAACACGGTTTAATACTCAAACAATTTTTTCTTTGTTTCCCGACTTCCATGCTATTTCTTTCAATAATGCTCAGTAAATAATTAAATGTACGTACCAACAAAACTTCAAATTTAGTTTCTGCAACCAGTTATTCAGTTTTTTGCGTGCTCACATTTAAACGTCATTGCTTGCATTCCTTATTCAATGTTAATACACTCTCAGTCAGCAAGATGAATCAAAAGTAAACGAATAATGGTTTTGAATTTGAATACCCATTCCAACACAACTATTCTTCCATCTCCAACAAGCAACAAACCTTAGTAAGGTCTTTAGTTCTTCGTATTCGATGTTCGAATACTTTAATCGTACAACTCTTGGATAAAATGGCTTTTTGGCACAGAATCGCAAGCTTTTATTATATCGATTAATCCTATATGGGATAGTACAAGAAACCAGTTCACTGAATGAATTCGAAGATCGCATCTCGTATGGATATTTACTACTTAGATCACAAAATATTATTTTATTCCGCCCCACTCATTACGATTTATTTAAGCAGAGGACCTGGGATGTATTCGCCTTTCAAAAATGTACAGTCTGTCAAGTAAAAACGTGTCTGAAATTTTTGGTAGATGCGATTCAACAAAAAATCGGGGACCTTGTCGACGACTTGTCAAAACATGGCTCGGTAAGCAAAGTCACTCCGAAAGTCGAAAAATGAATCGTGTCTTTGTTTTCACAGGACGCGATATTGACGCTACATCAAGGAGCGACAAAATTAAGAAAATCGAGTTTGAATATATCCCATGAGACCATTCGACAACATCTTCGTGCTCATGATCTCAAATTCCGAAGCAGATTAAAGAAATCTTCGCTGAGCGAAAATCACGTCGCGAAGCGGCTCGTTTGGGCCCACGATAAGATACTAAAGTGGCCTTCACAATCGCCAGATACCAACCCTATTGAAAACGTTTGGTCTCTTATAAAGAAAAATGTCAGAGAAAAGATTCTGAGGACTTTGACTCAGTTGTCTCGCGAAATTCGAAAAATTTGGAGATCACTGCAAAAAATCTCATCAACAGCATGCCTCAAAGATACCAATTGATGCAGGAGGCGATTAGAGAACTTACTAAGGTAATTGTGCCATTGTTAGCACACCAAAAAATACATTGATGGCAAAGAAAATTCTCGAAACACATTTTTTCACGAATACAACCTGTCACTTGACAGATTGTAAGTGATTTACATTATGCGTGCCTTTGACTTAAAATCGGACACATTGATGACCAAAATTCCTTTCAAAACAACGCGCTAGTTCCGTTTGTCGTATTACTCGCATTCGTATTGAGATGTTTCTGGCGTAGGATATATGTGAGCCGCTAACCAATTTAAAACGCAAGCATGTACCGGTTCTTCCGAACCCCAGTCACGACTCGATTGAACAATTCAGTTCAGTCACGAACAACACACCTCTATTTAAATATTATTTAAAAAAAGTAATTATGGTACCGTGTTAAAAAACAATAAATACCTTTAACCCATTTTCCATTTAAAAGTAGAATAATTATTTTACTTTTTATAACACACAATGTTTTAAAATATTCCGAGCCATTTTCTGTTTCAACAAATATACGCAGAGGTGTGTTGTTCGCATACTAAAAAAATAAATTAAATACTCAGACTTTTTGTACCATGCAATTTATTACTGGAATGAGCCCTTTGTAATGGAAAAAACTGGAAAACTGTTAATTTTTTCATTATTTTATGCTGTATACTAATAGGACAGGAGTTTTTAAAAAATTACACTGGTCAACACTAGTCATACTACACGAACTTTGATAGCTAATACTGTTTTAGCTAACTACCCTCATTATTAAACTGCAGTTGTTTTGTTTCAATTAGCCTTAGTTTTCTTGTGATACGGTAATACTTATAACTAGTACTAGGGCAATAAAAGCAAAGGAACGCTCGCGAAGGAATAGTCATAAAATTATTTGTCTGTAATTTGATGAAAATAATGTAATTCGTTAACTGCGTTAACATATTGAGAAAGTGTAGTAACGATCCTAACTCTTTTTGTTATGTTTGTGGTGAACTGACTTTTAAAAAACAAACACGAAATTACAAAAAACTAATGTTGGAGACTAAGTTAGGAGTGTGGAATCTTTGGCACCATGATACTACTCAGTATATATCACCACTACACCAAAGACTTTATTTTTGCACTCGACGCGCGTTTCACTAACCATGTTAGCCTCATCAGGAGCGATGATTGACTAAAGCTAAACTACAAATCTACCCTATTTATACTTAGCCTAACCCTTGAATTACTCAAGCGGAACTAATGACATAAGCAAGGCCATCAGTTCCGGTCAAGTAACCAGTAGAGAGGAGTATAAGGAATAGGCCCTCTCTCTTTATTTAAACTACTTTTACATTTTATGATTTCCATACTTTCGTATGCGTTCAACAATCTCCTATCAGACACATTTTTTATCAATCTTAGATTATCTAATGTTACAGTATGATCAGCTTCAAGGGCATGTTCGGCAATGCTAGACTTTTCTGTTCTATTGTATTTTAAGTGTGCTAAGTGTTCTTTAAATCTTGTTTTAATTGACCTTTTAGTTTGCCCGACATACTTTTTGTCACAATCATTACAACTAATTTCATAAATTCCACTTTTCTCACAATTAGGAATTTTATCTTTGGGATTTCCTAAGATATTCCTCAGATTGTCTGATGACTTATAGACTAAGGTGAGGCCTACCTTATTAAATACCTTATCGAGTCCCTTGCTATATTTCGGATTATATGGTATGGAGACATACTTGATGTTATTTTCTTCGCGTGTAAAAAAGGTGGAATTCTGAATATTAAACCTAAACTTATGTCTATTTATTAGCTTATTTACCAAGTTATCGTCATAACCATTAACTCTAGTTATATTTCTAATACGATTCCCTTCTTTATTAAAGTTTACTTTATTCAGAGGGAAAGTGACCAAACGATGAACTAAAAAATGTAATGAAGCTAATTTATGTTGTTTGCAATGAAATGAATCATTAGAAATATATCTATCTGTTACTGTGCCCTTCCTATAAATATCAAATTCTAATCTATTATTATTTTTAATAATTAAAATATCTAGAAAAGGCAATTGTCCTTTGTTCTCAACTTCGTAAGTGAATTTAATGGAATTATACCGGCTATTTAATTTAGAAACAAAATCATCAATATTTGCTTTCTTTGTATCAAAAATCGCGAAAATATCATCCACATACCTATACCATACCCTTGGGAAATATTCGAATTCTTGACTGGCTTCGATTTCAAACTTACTCATGAATAAATTGGCTATGAAAGGTGATAAGCAATTACCCATAGCTGTTCCTTCTTTCTGAACATAAAATTGATTGTTATATTGGAAATAATTTTGTTCCATACAAATTTTAGATAATGTTAAGTATTCACGAATAATTTCGTCTTCAAAGTCATTCATTCTAAGTAATTCTTCGAGATATTGTAAAGTTTGTGGAATTGGCACACACTTGGGAACAAAGAACTAACATCAAAAGAAATTAAGACTTCACCTTCATTAAGAACTAGATTTTTTGTTTGTAGAAAATCATTCATCTCAATCCTTTACACAAAAAATGAAATTCGCATCTTAAACAAAGGTCTTAACTTTGCAGTACCCCCTCCTAGAGATAATTTATCAGAAATAGTTGCTCACATTGAAAGTTCCATTAGTACACTTCCAGAAAATAGTAAATCATTTGTTAGGGAAGCATGTCGTAATCAAATATCGAAAAACATGGTTAACAACACAAATTCTAATTCACGAAAAGACATAAAAGTAGTTAAAGGATTGAAAAAGAAAGATGTCTTCTATTTAAAAGCGGATAAAGGAAATAAGGTTGTTATATTGGATAAGAAAGATTACTTTGAACGCGTAGATAATCTTATCGAATCTGGCCCTTATGAAAAGGTAATAAGAAATCCATTATCGAGAATGATATCAGAGGTTAAAAATTCTTTAAAAAAATGTAAGAACCTTGTCTCCGATTCGCTAAAATTTAAATTAAATTGTATTGCTTACCCAAAATTCACAAACCTGGAAAAGCAATGCGACCCATTGTTTCATCGGTCGGATCACCCACATATTTAATATCCAAATGGTTATCAAAAAGAACTTGAGAAGTTACCGTTAAATACTTTCGCAGTGAAGAATTCGTTAGAATTCATTAATAAAACAAAAAATCTAGTTCTTAATGAAGGTGAAGTCTTAATTTCTTTTGATGTTAGTTCTTTGTTCCCAAGTGTGCCAATTCCACAAACTTTACAATATCTCGAAGAATTACTTAGAATGAATGACTTTGAAGACGAAATTATTGGTGAATACTTAACCTTATCTAAAATTTGTATGGAACAAAATTATTTCCAATATAACAATCAATTTTATGTTCAGAAAGAAGGAACAGCTATGGGTAATTGCTTATCACCTTTCATAGCCAATTTATTCATGAGTAAGTTTGAAATCGAAGCCAGTCAAGAATTCGAATATTTCCCAAGGGTATGGCATAGGTCGTGGATGATATTTTCGCGATTTTTGATACAAAGAAAGCAAATATTGATGATTTTGTTTGTAAATTAAATAGCCGGTATAATTCCATTAAATTCACTTACGAAGTTGAGAACAAAGGACAATTGCCTTTTCTAGATATTTTAATTATTAAAAATAATAATAGATTAGAATTTGATATTTATAGGAAGGGCACAGTAACAGATAGATATATTTCTAATGATTCATTTCATTGCAAACAACATAAATTAGCTTCATTACATTTTTTAGTTCATCGTTTGGTCACTTTCCCTCTGAATAAAGTAAACTTTAATAAAGAAGGGAATCGTATTAGAAATATAACTAGAGTTAATGGTTATGACGATAACTTGGTAAATAAGCTAATAAATAGACATAAGTTTAGGTTTAATATTCAGAATTCCACCTTTTTTACACGCGAAGAAAATAACATCAAGTATGTCTCCATACCATATAATCCGAAATATAGCAAGGGACTCGATAAGGTATTTAATAAGGTAGGCCTCACCTTAGTCTATAAGTCATCAGACAATCTGAGGAATATCTTAGGAAATCCCAAAGATAAAATTCCTAATTGTGAGAAAAGTGGAATTTATGAAATTAGTTGTAATGATTGTGACAAAAAGTATGTTGGGCAAACTAAAAGGTCAATTAAAACACGATTTAAAGAACACTTAGCACACTTAAAATACAATAGAACAGAAAAGTCTAGCATTGCCGAACATGCCCTTGAAGCTGATCATACTGTAACATTAGATAATCTAAGATTGATAAAAAATGTGTCTGATAGGAGATTGTTGAACGCATACGAAAGTATGGAAATCATAAAATGTAAAAGTAGTTTAAATAAAGACAGAGGGCCTATTCCTTATAGTCCTCTCTACTGGTTACTTGACCGGAACTGATGGCCTTGCTTATGTCATTAGTTCCGCTTGAGTAATTCAAGGGTTAGGCTAAGTATAAATAGGGTAGATTTGTAGTTTAGCTTTAGTCAATCATCGCTCCTGATGAAGCTAACATGGTTAGCAAAACGCGCGTCGAGTGCAAAAATAAAGTGTTTGGTGTAGTGGTGATATATACTGAGTAGTGTTGGAGAGTTATCACCGGTATTTTGGTTTCGCTGTGACCCATCAAGACAAATCCTGGACCCCTCATATTTGTAGCATAACGTATGTGAAGAATTTAACCGATTGGAAGAAAGGGTCCCGTCATATGCCGTTTGCTGTACCCATGATTTGGACCGAACCAAGAGATCGCATTTCGGACTGCTATTTTTGTCTTACTGACGTAAATGGTATAAATTTCAAGAAAAAAACACAGTTATTTACCCTAATTTACCTTCAGCCATGAGACCAGTCTCTCATAGTGAAAATTTGCCTATACCAGCTGCATCTGCATCCGTTGAGATTGACGATACACAATCCTCCACTTCAAGTCAATATGTTGATGAGGACGATGACTCTGAGTTTGAAGAAATTCTAACCAAGCCATGGTTCGCGATTTAAATTTGTCAAAAAAGCAGTCAGAACTATTAGGACCTCGATTAAAAGGATGGAATTTGCTACATCATGAAACTAAAATCAGCTATTTTCGAAATCGTGATCAACACTTCAGATCATACTTTTCTCAAGACGGGGACGGGAAGATCTTGGAAATCGATTTTGATCCCTCCCAGTGGCGTTTATTCGTTGACTCTTCTAAAACAAGTCTAAAAGCAGTGTTACTGCATAACGGAAATATACTTCCTTTTGTACCTCTGGCCCATGCTGCTAATATGAAAGAAACTTATGAAAACATGAAGTTATTATTTGAAAAAATCAAGTACAGTACATATTCTTTCAAAATCTGTGGCGATTTAAAAGTTGTTGTCCTATTACTCGGACTTCAACTGGGTTATACTAAATTCTGCTGCTTTTTAAGTGAATGGGACAGTCGAGACAGAACAAAACACTATCATAAAAAAATATGGCCTAGCGTTCTTGATTCATTTTTTACCTTTAGTTCTAATGTTTTTTTATATACATAGTAAACAAAATTTTAAAAAAGAAAAAATATAAATGCTATAGTGTTATTACATACA
This sequence comes from Pachyrhynchus sulphureomaculatus, assembly GCA_019049505.1. Taxonomy (NCBI): domain Eukaryota; kingdom Metazoa; phylum Arthropoda; class Insecta; order Coleoptera; family Curculionidae; genus Pachyrhynchus; species Pachyrhynchus sulphureomaculatus. The sequence goes on along the minus strand of CM032455.1, from coordinate 6,064,337 downwards.
TAGGTGAGACTAGCAATAAAATTAGAAATGTCTTAACAAAAAAAACTAAATATTAATGTAGCATTTAAAACAAATAATACCCTAAGCAAATATATAAAAAATAATAAATCAAAAACAGGCAAAGAGCAAAAATCAGGTGTTTATAAACTTAATTGTGAAAATTGCGATTGTACTTTTATTGATCAAACAGGAAGAAATTTTAAAAAAAAGAATACAAGAACATTTTACATCTTTTATAACTAGCAAATCAGACTCAAATTACGCTAACCATTTAATACAGGGGTGCTCAAACGGTCGATCGCGATCGACAAGTCGATCGCGAGTGCTTTTTGAGTCGATCTCGAGAAAAAAATTCCGATATAGAACTATTCACAGATTTTGTTTTAGGTAACTAAAACAAAATGTAATGAATAAACTACTAAAATTTATTCGATCCACAATTAGGCAAGAATAACCCCCTCATCACTTTCTTTTATCGTAATAATCCCCTGCTAGCGGCAAAAGGCGGCTTTATCAAAGGAACGCGCGATATTTGTCAAAGAAAAGCCGCGTTTTTGATTCCCGCCGTAAAAAAAAAAATAAAAAAAATAAAAGATAACCCGGATTTTTCTAGAAACTTCGGGCGGCGTGTTTGACGGGAACATTCGAGACTTCATTCGTGCCGATATAAATGTTGCGCCTGCAGGAATAGGAGTCAGTCTGAGTTGTAACTTGAAGGCGATACATCGATACAAAGTTTATTAATAAATAGTCCAAAATGAGTGCGGCGAAGAAAAGTAAAACTTATCATTTTAATAACGATTGGGAGGAAGAATTTTTCTTTTGTATGGTAAAGGATAAGTGCATTTGTCTTATTTGCCGTGCGTCAGTTGCAATACCTAAGCCTGGGAACTTAGAGAGGCATCATAAAACGGTTCATAAAAACTATGAAAAGGATTTTCCGTCATAGAGTGAATTAAGAAAACGAAAAGTACGTGATTTGATAACTTGTTTGAAAAAAGAATAAACCATGTTCACAAGACCAGCCAAACAATCAAAAGCTGCAACGATCGCGTCATTTAAAATATCTCATATACTGGCGAAACACAAGAAACCATTTGATGATGGATTGGTTGTGAAGGACGCATTTATTAAAGCGGGTGAGACTTTATTTAGAGATTTTAAAAATAAAACACAGATTATGTCTGCTATTAGAGAACTTCAGTTATCTCGTCCGACTGTCACAAGGCGTGTTGAAGTCATGAGTCAGGACATGGCAGATAAACTAAAACATGATATCATGGAATGTACATACTTTTCTTTACAGTTCGACGAATCCACCGATATGACAGACATTGCCCAGCTGTGTATTTTTATTCGAATGGTATTCAATGATATGTCGGCTAAGGAAGAGTTTTGGACAATAATTCCTCTGAAAGGAAAGACCCGTGGCGAAGATATATATGACGTTTTCGTCAATTTTGTAACAAACTACAAGTTACCAATATATAAACTAGTGTGCATTACAACCAATGGAGCACCAGCAATGACTGGAAACAAAAACGGTTTTGTGGCATTGTGTTGAGCTAATGATGATTTTCCTTCATTTTTTTCTCCTTCCATTGCATTATACATCAACAAGTTTTGTGTTCAAAAGTTCTAAACATGGAGGAGATTATGGGCATTGCAATAAAAATTGTGAATTCTATCCGTGCACGTAGCTTGCAACCACGGCTCTTTAAATTGCAGTTGGAAGATAGTGAGTCAGCTGAACACACTGATGACACTCAGATGTGACTGACTGATTTGGCATTTTTGACAGACTTCACAATGCATTTAAACACCATTAATTTGGAGCTTCAAGGTAAAGGAAAAAATATTATTGAGATGATTAGCGCAATAAACGCATTCAAAAGTAAATTGCAACTTATAATAGATCAACTGAAAAGAAAGGATCTGAAAAATTTTCCGTCTTTGAAAGCAAGGATTCCTCAGTTGAATTATAATATTTATGAGGCAGAATTATCAAATATTTTGGGCCAAATCGAAATACGTTTTTATGATTTCAGTAAATTGGCAAATATCGCATCATTTATGAGTTATCCTTTTTTGTGTAAAAAACATTGAGGAATTAGCTACTGAAATAGCAAGTCAGTTTAACATGGACTCATGTTCTGTTGAAAATGAGTTAGTGCAGATTATATCAGATATACATCTCAAAGCCACAGCATCTGATACAAAATTCTGGTGTTTTATATCTGAAGATAAATATCCGAATCTAAGGCAAATCGCCCTTCAACTGACGGCAATGTTTGAATCAACTTACTTGTGCGAGTCTGCATTTTCTGAAATGAAGATAATTAAGTTAAAATATCGCAATCGACTAACTGACGAACATATGTCATCATGCTTGCGATTAGCACTCGGTAATTACGTACCATCTTATTAAAAGTATGCTGAGGACATGCAGTGCCACGCTTCAACATCCAAAGTCACTCTTTGGTTAAGTTTAGACGCTAGAACTCGTTTGTTTTGTAAGAACCAATAAACTCACAATTTTGAACAATTATGAGTTTTTCATTGACATTTTAGAGCAGACCTACACTTACCTTGACTAAAAAAATGCATATTGTGCGGAAAACTAATATCTATGCCACGATACACCCTACCTAGACGACAATCCTGCATCACACTTACTTGCAGCCTCTCAGAGTCGATCGATCGTAGTCTAACAATATTGAGGTAGATCGCCAGCAGTTCAAGTTTGAGCACCCCTGATTTAATAGAATCAGAACATCAGTTTAATAAAAACTTCGAAATTTTACATGTTGAAAATAAAGGGTATAAATTAAATTTGCTTGAATCTCTGGAAATCAATAAACTTAAAAATACTAATTTTTTTTGTTAAACGACCAATTAGAATTAAATAATTCACCTCTTTTAAATATATTTCAATAATACCGTATTTAATTAATTTGTTACCTATAATATAAAGTCTTTATAATAGTATACTTAGGGATTTCCAACATTATTGTATTTTTACCTGTAGGGATCTTATATATATATAACAAATTTTCCGTCTTGTTCATTTAATCTTGATAAAGCTACAATGATAGCGAAACATGTTGACATATTAAAATAAATGTGGAGTTTACCAGTAATCGAAAAAAATTATTGTTTTACTGTTCACTTAAGTTAAGCTTAATGGATCTCCACCAAGTATCGGCCAAAACAATCCAGTTACCTTTAGTTTAATGAAGCTATGTCGATCATATCTTGTTGATATATGATCGTACTTTTTTTAGAGCTACTAACAGTCGACATAATCGTTATGTTTAATTTGCAATTTTTATATTCATAAGTGATATTTTTATTGTAAATAATACTACATTAATCTAGTTTGTAATAGAATCTATAATGTTAAGTTTGGCAAATTACATAAATTAATTTAAAATATGCCTTTTTTGCTGTTTATATATGTTCATCAAAATTTAAATAATGATTAAAATTACATCAAGTTTTTTCCCAGATTTTATTGCTAAAAGTGTAAAATTACTTTTAACATTAACTTTAAACAGTGAACATGATTTGTAAAGTTTGTGAGAAAGATCTTAATTGCAACTTACTAAGACTACACTTCTCTTTTGAAAGCGAACAAACCAAATGCGGGTAATTTATAAATTCAATTAAAAGCCCAACCTAAAGCTACTGTTATTTCAGTTTAGTATTTTTAGAGAAAATTAAACACTTTTAATAAAGTGCAGGAATTAAGCTCATAGTCTTTTTCTTTTCTTAGTTCCTTAATTCGAACCGGGAATTTGCAATAGTTTTATTTTGTATGATCGTTTTTTTTTATTAAAATTAATGGAATACTACTTGTAACTCTCAATTAAGCATTCTGTTAAGCTTTAAAAATGAAGTCTGTATTTAGAAACTGCTTTTTACATGATTTATACCCTATATGAACACGGTTAGTGGTAAAAATTCATTATAATGACATCATTTAACGTACGTCTTTTTTTTATTAAAATTAACGTAAATCTAAATGGAAAGGGAATAACTTTCACCATCGTCTTCAAGCTACCTTGCCATATCCTATATATGTCAATTTATTTAAGTCATAGTTAACACGTAGGGGCCAAAGTTTCAGAATTATTGGTGCATTTCGTAGCTCATACTCTTTTCGCCTTATCGAAATGACTTATTTATGGTATTGCCTGATATTTGAAGTAACTGTATATGTTATACTGATGATACAGTCATCATGGTTAGGGATAAGTCCTGGCCCGAAATAATCGAAAGGGCAAAGAATGCACGTCACAGAAGAAATTATGGTTGGATCATAATGTTTTGACAATGAATGTGAATAAAACTTGTTACTTAACCTTTTCAATGAACAAGAAAAGCAGTTTCATTAACCCCAAATTAAGAGTACTTGGATTTTCATGTTTGATTGGACTGTTAACTGTATAAGGTGAGTGAACGATAGAGTAAAGTATATTATCTCATTTGTTTCGGGAATGATGAAAAAATGTTAAATACAATAGTTTTAGGGAATGTTAAGGTGCACAGTTTAAAATTATTTTTGAGTATACAGGGTACTTCAAAAAAGTGTGGCCGATATAACATATGTTTTTTTTTTAAATGGAACATCCTATTTTCTAATTTATTTTTAAATTATGCGTAAAATTTTATAACATTTTTATTAATAATGTTATATACCTAAACCTAGTAGTTTTTCTAATTTTTCAATTTCTTTTAAAAAAATACTAGTTTTCAGTTTTGTAAAAAATTGCCAGTAGCGCCATTGTTTCTGAAGGTGGAACACTCATAATTGGTACGAGTGTTCTATAGAGATGAAAAAAAGATATATGTAAAGAAATTCGAGTTAGATGCTACAGAGTGTTCAAAATAAATTTATGCATTTCGACTATTTTAAATAGAAAAATTTCAATTTTTTTTAAATGGCACACCCTGTATGTTATTGTTTTTTCTGATAGACATAAACATACAGTTAATAATAATTTTAATATAGTTTAACTTATTTAATGATTAATTATTATGACGTAATAAATGTTCAAAACTATGCCCGTCTACTTGGATATATATATTTAGTCGTTTTACTATATTTTCCTTCACTTTCCTTAGCCTAAAGGGGGTTACTGTCCTGCACGCATCCCGTATCCTATTTTCCATATCTACTGGTGTTTTAGGGGATTCACATAAACACAATCTTTAATGTAGCCCCACAAAAAAAATCTAAAGGTGTTAAGTCACATGATCGAGCGGACCATTGAATAAATCCATCCCTATCGATCCATTTTTGTGGGTAACGATCGTATAATTAATAATAATAATTCCCGAACTTTCTAGTGATAATGAGCAGAAGTTCCATTTTATTGTCATTAGAAAATTTAATATTCCACACCATACATTAAGCAACCAATGGTTTTGGTTTTGAACTTCCCGAACCCAAAATGGATTAATTGTTGAATGATATAGCTGTTAACTGCTCCATTACTGCGAAAAGTAGCTTCATCAGAAAACATTATTTTGAATAAAAAAATTGGATCGACCTCTATTGCTCCATTCATGGAGGTACAAAAGTTTACTCGTCGTTTAAAATCATGGTCTTGAAGTTCTTGGTGTAGTTCCATATGAAAGAGATGATACTTGTATTGTCTCGTAGTGCGATTAGCCGTAGATTGGGAAGTGTCAGATAAGTCAGCTAGTTGACGGCTGCTGGCCTGGGGATTATCTTCAACATGAAGTATATATATATATATATATATATATATATATATATATATATATATATATATATATATATATATATATATATATATATATATATATATAAATATATATTTATTATATTTATATTATATATATATATATATATATATATATATATATATGTATATATATATATATATATATATATATATATATATATATATATATATATATATATATATATATATATATTGGATTGAATTCTTTCTTGAACCTTGGAATATTGAATATATATTTTTTCAATTTCTTGGGCTTTATGGTTCTTTTGTTTTAAGGATAGAGAAATTACATCATGTTCTAGTTAGAATTTATTGAAAACGTTTCGCCCGATTTTCAGGCTTCTTCAGTTCTTCTAAAAATTGAAATTTTCTGTTTTGGATATTCAATAGGACGCACAAAATTTTTTTAATTATGAATATATAAAATTCTTAAACTTATAATACAATGTAGAAGGTGAAAATAATAAAAATACACTCAAAATATATATAAAAAAACTTACATGTGTGGGTTGAAACGAAGACACACTTAACATTCTTTAAAAGGTGTTACTAAGACGGTCACATTTTTTAAAATAACTTTAGATTTGTATAGGGAACGAAAGTCATCCTTTGGTTTCTTTAAGTGTTTTTTTATTTATTATCTGCTATTGAGTTACTATGAGAAGAGTCCGAAATAAATATGACTCAGACCCCTAACGTCGCTTTTGTCGTTTATATTGTTTTTCTCTTTATTAATACAGATCATTTCATGCATTGATCTTTTAAAATAATTTGACTCTTTTTTTAGGATTTTTGTATTTTTAAAATCAAACGAGTGTTTGGTTTGTTTAACGTGTTTTGATAGAGCTGTTGGGTTACCCAACCAAAGGATGACTTTCGTTCCCTATACAAATCTAAAGTTATTTTAAAAAATGTGACCGTCTTAGTAACACCTTTTAAAGAATGTTAAGTGTGTCTTCGTTTCAACCCACACATGTAAGTTTTTTTATATATATTTTGAGTGTATTTTTATTATTTTCACCTTCTACATTGTATTATAAGTTTAAGAATTTTATATATTCATAATTAAAAAAATTTTGTGCGTCCTATTGAATATCCCAAAAACAGAAAATTTCAATTTTTAGAAGAACTGAAGAAGCCTGAAAATCGGGCGAAACGTTTTCAATAAATTCTAACTAGAACATGATGTAATTTCTGTATCCTTAAAACAAAAGAACCATAAAGCCCAAGAAATTTAAATATATATATATATATATATATATATATATATATATATATATATATAAACTCCTGGACAAAATTAACGCAACAATCTGAAAATTAATTTATCTTTTTCGTATGTCAGTTTTAAAGTTTATCGAGTATTTGAACAGTAGGCTATGCAAATTTTGTTTCGTTGTTCATGACAGAAATCAAAACAATTCGTTTAGATTTACAGTTTTAAAGAATTTTTTTAGAAGATAAACAATTTTCTGTAATAATGCGATAGATTTCCTTTAAAAGTACACTTATAAATTGTTCACTTTTTCAAAGTAATACGTTTTTGTGGTAGACTGTTTTATTTTTGACCCCGAAGAATAAGAAAAATGAATTGAACAAGGAATTTAACCGAACAAGAGGTAGTGTGAGCCTCAGTTTTATTAGACGACGGATTTTGTCAGATTTATGTTGCCAATTTGTTAGGCAAACATCGTTCCACAATAAATCGTATGGTAAGACGCTTGAATGAAGTAGGAACTTATTCTAGAAGGCTAGAGCAAGGGCAAAAACGATGCACTAGCGACCTAGATGAACGTTTTATAAGACAATATGCTTTAAGAAACAGGACTGTCACTAGTTCTATAATAAGAACCGAACTCGAAGCTGTTCGCAATGTCACAATTTCTTCTAAAACAGTTAGAAGACGGTTAAATGAAGCTCGATTAAACAGTAGGAGACCAGCCAGTGCGCCCTTGCTTACTAGAGAGAACAGAGTTTCCAGGTTACGTTTTGCTCGAAATCACGAAAAGTGGTCTGTGGATGATTGGAAACAAGTTTTCTTCACAGATGAAACTAGGGTTAGTCTAAAACATCCAGATGGTCGTGAGCGAGAATGGCGAAGACAAGGAGAGAGGTTTGCTCCTTGCAATATCTCTGCAGGGATTCCATTCGGCGGTGGCTCTGTTATGTTCTGGGTGGCATCTGCTTTGATGCTCGCACAGAGTTGGTTCCTGTCCGTACGAGATCCATGAATGCTGACTACTATCTTTTGGTCATTTTGTGGGGCCCAATTTCCTGTTTATGCAAGACAACGCTCGACCTCACCTGGCTAGGGAGGTACTCGATTATCTTAATCAACTTGATATACCGATTATGCAATGGCCACCAAAAAGCCGGATTTGAATCCGATAGAACATGTATGGGATCACCTTAAGAAAAATGTGAAACGTCATATACCTGCACCTAGAAACCTGAAGGAACTTGAAAATGCAGTTATCACAGAATGGGAGTAAATTCCTCAAGATTTTATCCAAAGTTAATTAGAAGCATGCCTAGGCGCATAAACGCTGTCATCCGAAGTAGAGGAGGCAACACACGCTACTAGTGTCCCAGTTACACCATTAATTTTGCTACTAGTCTCCCAGTTTATTTTTTTCATTATTACATAATTTCAACGATTTTGTTATTAGGTCTTAAGAATAATTTTAATTCTAATCTTATAGAGAAATTTGGTAGCTAATTCACTTTTAAAGTATCCCAATTAGTTTTTTCTAACTTTTAATGTAACCAATGTTCATAAAAAAAATATTAAAATTAATTCATTATAGAGATTTGTATGATTTAATATATTGTTGCGTTAATTTTGTCCAGAAGTGTATATATATATATATATATATATATATATATATATATATATATATATATATATATATATATATATATATATATATTTATTATATTTATATTATATAAATATATATATATATATATATATATATATATATATATATATATATATATATATATATATATGTTTTGTGTTGACAACTACGAAGCGTAACTGTATGTATGTTAAAAAAAAAGCACGTAAATCGGATAAGTTGTTCTCGAGTGATAAGCGCACTAACGGTCAGGCAGACAAACAGACAGACAGTGAGAGAGACGTTGCATTTTATATATATATTATAGATTATATTCTTTTCTTCATAATATTGTTCTATATTTAATGGTCTAGGAAGTGGATTGAAAGAGAACGCGCTAGCGGCAAACTTTTTTTTCCGACTTGATTCACTATTATCGTCACTGCTTATTCCTTATGTTACCTAACGTAATAAAATATAGCCTATAACCTGGCCAGAGAACATATGTATGTTTAAAAAAAAAAGCACGTAAATCGGATAAGTGATTCTCGAATGATAAGCGCACTAACGGACAGACAGACAGACAGAGAGGTTGCATTATAGTTATTTGGCCTGGCCACGTACAGGTAGTAGTTGTTTGCAGAAATGCAATAACGTCCCTGGCAGCACCACCGCGTTGTCTAAAAGGTGCAGCGAAATACAAAAATGTTTCGACACTTGGACAACATTGACGGTTATTACGATATTCTCGCCGATATCCTTGGGATATAGAAAAAGGGTAAAATCCCGGCTGAGGCGGGGAGGTTAGCGATAAATAAAAAACTGGATAGTATCGCCGATACTCCTATTGGGGTGAAAGATCTGAGAGATAAAAAATCGCAAGTTGCTGAGATAGTCGGCATCTCATATGAATGGGTACACAATATCCTGCATGAAGTTCTAAAAATGAAAAAGCCGAATGTACGATAGATGCCGCGTTATTGACTCCCTACCAAAAACGCACGAGAAAAGACATTTCAAAATCGTGTTTGAAGAAGCTGCAGCGTAATTCGAAGGACTTCTGATGTCGTTTTGTTATTATAGATGACCCGTGGATCCACCATTACACCCCAGCGACAAAACGGCAGTTAAAATAGTAAGTTGGCACAGGAGGAAGGGCACCGAAAAAGCAAAAACAGTTTTATCGGCTGAATAAGTGATGGTAAATGTTTTTTGGGACTCGCAGAATATCATTACACAGCCCCACAAAAAAAAAAAAGTGGGGTATACTTTTGATGCGATATATCAGATCCGTAGTATTTTTGCCCGCTGATCACGAATCTGACGTCAGAATATCGCCATCACATCTCAATTTTCTTCTAACCTCAAAAAATAGGTAAAAATTAATAAAAATTAAGAAAAATATACTCCTAAAAAATTGATTCAAGCTTTTTCATGAATCCAAAGATGTATTAATATGTATTCGGACACACTAAGCTAATATTCATCGGTTGGATTAAAACCATACAGTTCTGTTTTCTTTCTAACCTCAATAAATCAAACAGATATAGTGCTTCTCGAATGCAAAAACGAATTCAAATTAAAATTCAACCGATTCTTACCAAATTTAGTACACGGGGGTTTTTTGGGTTGCTGATCATGAATCTAAGGTCGGATTTGCAAAATTCAAAATGGCGGATCCAAGATGGCGGACAAAATTTTTGAAAACCAACCGATTCCTACCAAATTTGGTATACAGTTGGGGAATCCTCAAACCTGATACTCTTAAACCCTAAACCCTGAAACCTTAGACTCCCACACCCTGTAACCTCAAAAAATAGACCTCAATAACCCTGTAACTTTAAAAATGAGACCCAATAAACTCAAAATCAGGACTTTTAAAAACCATATACTCTCAAATAGTAGACCCTTAAGCCCTAGAATTGCGAAGATTAGACCCGCGCCTAACTTTCCTTTTTTTGACTGTATCTTGTTCTTTTTTCCGCGAATGACCTATTCAAAGGCTTTCTGCCCAAACGCTTTTGAGGACTTGTTTCTCTTTTTAGCGACCAGCAATAGTCCGCTAGCATATGGTCATCCCATCATCCTTGATACCGATTTTCTATGATTTTCAGATCTTGGTGAAAACGTTCCGCTTGCTCCTCACTGTAGTCACCAAGATTATCTGGGAAATCATCGATGTGGGAGTCCAGGAAATGTAATTTTAGATTCATTAAGCAACCTAATGTTTGAAAATGTTTTACCATTTTCTCGACTATTTCTTTGTACTTAGGACTTTTATTATTTCCCAAAAAGTTTGTTGCGACTTCTTTAAAACTAAGCCAAGCAGCTTTTTCAACTATATTCATTTTAGTAACAAATAATGAATCTTGAAACAATTTTCTTATTTGTGGCCCGTCAAATACGCCTGCCTTAATTTTAGCTTCAGAAAATTTCGGAAATTTTTATGCATTTGAAACATGGGCCGTTTGTATCTAATGCTCTCGTGAATTGCTTCATAAGTCCAAGCTTAATGTGAAGCGGGGGAATAAGAACTTTTCCTGGATCTACCAATGGTGGAAACAATACATTATTTTCACCAAGAGTGAACGATTCTCTTGTTGGCCAAATTTTTTTCTTATAATGACGTTCCCTGTCTCTGCTATTCCACAGACATTTATAACAGGGATAAAGTGTAAACCCTGACTGTTGGCCAAGCAATATTGTTATAATTTTCAGATCTCCACAAATTTTCCAGTTATGATCAACGTATTTTATTTTTATCAAAAGCTGCTTCATTTTTTCATATGCTCTTCCATAACTGTGGAATGAGCAATCGGAATGGGAGCGTAAACGTTGGTATTATGCAGCAAAACTGCCTTAATGCTCCGTTTAGAAGAATCAATGAACAGTCTCCATTCTTCAGGATCGTATGAGTTATTTTGAAATTCATCCATTAGACCTTTTACAACGGTACAATATGAAAGTGACAATTCCTCGTCCATTGTGAAATATTTTCGAAATTCTTCATCTCTGTTTCTATAATAAGAAATCGTAGCTTCTGGCTTAAAAAGGAAGCAAGATGCTCTGAACCATCTTTGGACAAGCCTAAATCTCTGACTAGATCACTAAGTTCTGACTGTGATACGAGTATTGGTTCTGGTTTACGGTTGTATGGTAGAAATTCTTTATCTGTGTCACTAGTATATGATAGGTTGTCACTAGAACATTTATTAGTAACAGTGTTTGAATCTTTTTCGACAGTCTCAATGTTTTCGGCATGAACTGATAAGGTGAAATCATTTGTTTCCATAACATCAGCATCAAGTGGTTCAGGAGGCGGAATTAGTTTAGTTGGTCTTGTTACTGTCGAAACATCGTTATAAGTAATAGTGCTTTTATTTTTTCGGTTATGCCTAGATACAACATTCATACAAAAGTAGCAATTATTTTCACTGTATGGTCTATTCCATATTGCTGGTCTGGAATATTTAATCCCCTTCTTATTGATGTACAACATTATTTTGCAAGAACTGCAAATGATGTGGGGAACCCAATCTGTATCCTGGTGCTGTATTTCAATGTTAAAACAATCCTTATATAAGGTTTTAATCTTATCCGTTATCGGTGACCCCATTTTACTCAATACGTGTTGACAGCAAATATAACAAAATAAATCACTGTTTTCATCGCACTTATGAAAAGTCCTTGTACCGTGAGACCGTTTTCTTGTAGCATTATACTCTACATGAGCCAAGTCACCCACACATGAAGAGCTACGGTCGCTGGATGAAGACGGCTGCGGGCCCGCTTTCCCACCCTGACCAACCGCCGATACTGGGTTTCCGAGTCCCTGCATCGTAATTCTCTTTCTTCTACCTGCCATGACGGCATCTAAGCCGTTATCCAGGGACTCTGCCGGCTAGTGGAGTAACACCGTTGCCCACCGTCACCACGTGGAGGTGCCCTGGATGCAGGTAGAAGAATAAAAATCGACCGATGAATTTTCTCGGCGTTCAAAATGGCGCGAAAACATCTGCCATCTTGAATTTTGCAAATCCAACCTCAGATTCGTGATCAGCGACCCAAAAAATCCCCGTGTACCAAATTTGGTAAGGATCGGTTGAATTTTAATTTGAATTCGTTTTTGCATTCGAGAAGCACTATATCTGTGTGATTTATTGAGGTTAGAAAGAAAACAGAACTGTATAGCTCAATCCAACCGATGAATATTAGCTTAGCGTGTCCGAATACATATTAATACATCTCTGGATTCATGAAAAAGGGAGTATATTTTTCTTAATTTTTATTAATTTTTACCTACTATATTTTTTGAGGTTAGAAAAAAATTGAGATGTGATGGCGATATTCTGACGTCAGATTCGTGATCAGCGGGCAAAAATACTACGGATCTGATATATCGCATCAAAAGTATACCCCACTTTTTTTTTATGGGGCTGTGTTATGATTGACTATTTGGAAAAGGGTAGAACAGTGACTCGTAACTATTTGACTACTTGGAGCATAAAACAATGACTGGCTCTTATTACGCAGCGTTACTGGACCATTTGTATAGTAAGTTGAAATTGTAGCGAAGATTAGCGGGTAAAAGTACTCCTTCACCAGGACAACGGGCCTGCCCACAGCGGGATTTCAAAATAGTTTCCCCACTCACTCTATCCTGCAGATTTGGGCCCAGTTGACTATATTATTTCCTAACCTTAAAAATTGGCTTGGAGGAAAAGAATTCTCGTCAAATGAAGAGGGTATCTGTGCTGTAAATGAGTATTATGCACATTTTTTTTTGTGGGAATCCCGCTAGACTACATGTATTGAGCTCAGGGGAATTAATGTTAAGAAATAAATGTTTATTTTTACAACAAGATGTTTTTTTTACCTTGTTTTTTACAAGACTTTTCATGTACCCTCGTATTTATCTTAAATTCAAAAATAAACAGCCCGCCCCTAGTAATAACTCCTCCGCAACATTAGCGTTGAAATGAAGAAAATAATAGTGAAATGAAGTTTTAACAAAAGCAGAAGCAAATGGACCAGAAAATAGAAAAATCAAGGTATATTGTGGACTTTTACATTTTCCCAAATCTCTATTGTATCGAAGCATTAAAAAAACGAAAGCGTAATGGAAAATGGCGGTATATACAAGTTGCGTTCCATTAATTTTAATGGAAAAAGACCGACTAAAATAAAACAAGAAAATTACAAATTCCCAGTTAAAACTAAGAACTAAGAAAGGCGGAAGACCATCAGCTTAATTCCGGAGCTTTATTATTAAAACTGTTTAATTTTCTCTAAAAGTACTAAACTGAAACAACGGTAGGTTGAGCGAGTTTTTAATTTAATTTTACAAATTACCCGCTTTTTATTTAAAGAGTTTTCAGACAAGAGTGCTGTAATATTTGTAATTAATCGTAGACATTTATATTATGTTGTTTAACTAAGCATTAGAATAAAACGAAAGTTTCATTCAAGTTTATTTCTGGCGTTTTATAATTTAGTGCACAACAGCTCATCTTGTATTTTGTTTAGCTTAGTTTGAACCACCAGTAAGAAAAGATTATCATCAACAGTTTACAATTATAAAAAGTAAGGATAACAGTAGTAAAGAATTAAAACCAAAAGTTCCGCTAAGCTCTATCCTTGGACCCTCCCTACTACTAATTTATATATTGTGTTTTCAAAAAAATATCGGGCCCCTTTTTATGACAGAGTCCAAAAGTATTCTATATATATATATATATCAAGGATTTTCTACAGCTAACGTTGTCTTCCTTCTCTCAGCCTTTGATTCCATCCGTTTCTATCTTCCCAGTCTCCATCTGTTAGACTCCTGTCCTCCATAGCCTCGTCCACATCGTCCCTCCACGACCGTCTGGGTCTTCCTCTTTTTCTTCTCCCTATAAGGCTCCACTCCGTTATTTTCTTTATCCAACTATTATCTTCGCTCCGTCTTATGTGTCCATACAATTTTAATCGTTTGGTGTTTATTGCGTTCTCTTTGATGTTCATTCTGCTTCTTATTTCTTCATTTGTTATTCTCTCCATACGTGTCACCCTACAACATTTTCTTCAATACTCCATCTCTACCGGGTTAATTTTAGATTTATTTCTTTTGTTGATCGTCCATGTTTTTGACCCGTATGTCATTATGCTTTGTATTATTGATTTGTATATGCGCGTTTTGTTTCTCTTTGTAATGTGCTTGTCCCACAGGATCGATCGAATTTAATTGTCTTATGCATGTTCGCTTTTGTCCTAATCTAGCTTTAATCTCTTCTTCTGATGCTGCGTTTCTTGAAATGATGGTTCCTAAATATTTAAATCTATCGGTTTCTTTGATTATTGTTTCGTTATCAACTTCTAGATTCTCCACGTTTCCCTCCTTTGTTGTTAGATATTCCGTTTTATCAAAGTTTATTGCTAATCCTGCTTTAGTGTATTCTTCTTTCAGTTTTCTTACCATATAACTGAGGTCTTCCTCATCTTGCGTTATGATTACTTGATCGTCTGCGAAACTTAGAGTATATAAGTAATCTTCTAGGGACTCCCATTCCACTACATTTTTGCTTCCATTTTTTTAATGTTTGTTCGAGGTATATTTTGAATAGTGTGGGGGATGTAGAGCATCCTTGTAATAAGCCTTTTGATGCTTGGAGTCTCTTCCCTATTTTATGTCCTATTTTTATGTTCACTGTGTTGTTTTCGTAGAGAGCTTTTACTGCGTATATTAGTTCTTTGTCAATGCCTATTTCTTTCATTGCGTTGGTACTGAGTCATAGGCCTTTCTTATATCTATGAAGGCTAAATGAACTTATCTATTCTTGGCCAGTTTTTTTTCATTGTTTGTTTTATAGTGTATATGTGGTCTATACATGATTTTCCTTCCGTAAAGCCTGCTTGGTCTTCTCCAATTTTTCCTTTTATATTTTCCTCTATGATATTTTTAATAATTTTTCCATACAAACGTCCCATACTCGATATTATGCTAAGGCCTCTATATTTTGTGCATTTTCTGCGGTCTCCCTTTTTAAATATAGCTACTATATAGCAGGGGTGCTCAAACTTGAACTGCTGGCGATCTACCTCAATATTGTTAGACTACGATCGATCGACTCTGAGAGTTCTAGTGTCTAAACTTAACTTAAGAGTGACTTTGAATGTTGAAGCGTGGCGCTGCATGTCCTCAGCATACTTTTCATAAGATGGTACATAATTACCGAGTGCTAATCGCAAGCATGATGACATATGTTCGTCAGTTAGTCAATTGCGATATTTTGACTTAATTATCTTCATTTCAGAAAATGCAGACTCACACAAGTAAGTTGACCCAAACATTGCCGACAGTTGAAGGGCGATTTGCCTTAGATTCGGATATTTATCTTCAGATATAAAACACCAGAATTTTGTATCAGATGCTGTGGCTTTGAGATGTATATCTGATATAATCTGCACTAACTCATTTTCAACAGAACATGAGTCCATGTTAAACTGACTTGCTATTTCAGTAGCTAATTCCTCAATGTTTTTACACGAAAAAGGATAACTCATAAATGATGCGATATTGCCAATTTACTGAAATCACTGAAACGTATTTCGAATTGGCCCAAAATATTTGAAAATTCTGCCTCATAAATATCATAATTCAACTGAGGAATCCTTGCTTTCAAAGACCGAAAATTTTTCAGATCCTTTCTTTTCAGTTGATCTACCATAAGTTGCAATTTACTTTTGAATGCGTTTATTACGCTAATCATCTCAATAATAGTTTTTTCCTTTACCTTGAAGCTCCAAATTAATGATGTTTAAATGCATTGTGATGTCTGTCGAAAATGCCAAATTAGTCAGCCATTTTCCGTTTTTCAGCATCTGAGTGTCATCACCTCTTTCGTCCAGAAAAGCTGTTATAACAATAACAATAATTCTTGAAACCTTTCTAGGAATTTTCCGCGACTCAACCACCTGACGTCCGTATGAAGAACTAAATCAGTGTGTAGAGCTGACTCACTATCTTCCAACTGCAATTTAAAGAGCCGTCGTTGCAAGCTACGTGCACGGATAGAATTCACAATTTTTATTGCAATGCCCATAACCTCCTCCATGTTTAGAACTTTTGAACACACAACTTGTTGATATATAATGCAATGGAAGGAGAAAAATAAGGGGAAATCATCATTAGCTCGACACAATGCCACAAAACCGTTTTTGTTTCCAGTCATTACTGGTACTCCATATGTCCGGGTAATGTACACTAGTTTATATATTGGTAACTTGTAGTTTGTTACAAAATTGAAGAAAACGTCATATATATCTTCGCCACGGGTCTTTCCTTTCAGAGGAATCATTGTCAAAAACATGTCATTGAATACCATTCGAATAAAAATACACAGCTGGGCAGTGTCTGTCATATCGATGGATTCGTCGAACTGTAAAGAAAAGTATGTACATTCCATGATATCATGTTTTAGTTTATCTGCCATGTCCTGACTCATGACTTCAACACGCCTTGTGTCAGTCGGACGAGATAACTGAAGTTCTCTAATAGCAGACATAATCTGTTTTATTTTTAAAATCTCCAAATAAAGTCTCACCCGCTTCAATAAATGCTTCCTTCACCACCAATCCATCATCAAATGGTTTCTTGTGTTTCGCCAATATATGAGATATTTTAAATGACGCGATCGTTGCAGCTTTTGATTGTTTGGCTGGTCTTGTGAACATGGTTTGTTCTTTTTTCAAACAAGTTATCAAATCACGGACTTTTCGTTTTCTTAATTCACTCTGTGACGGAAAATCCTTTTCATAGTTTTTATGAACCGTTTTATGATGCAAGTGACGCACGGCAAATGAGACAAATGCTCTTATCCTTTACCATACAAAAGAAAAATTCTTCCTCTCAGTCGTTATTAAAATGATAAGTTTTACTTTTCTCGGCCGCACTCTTTTTGGACTATTTATTAATAAACTTTGTATCGATGTATCGCCTTCAAGTTACAACTCAGACTGACTCCTATTCCTGCAGGCGCAACATTTATATCGGCGCGAACGAAGTCTCGAATGTTCCCGTCAAACATGCCGCCCGAAATTTCTAGAAAAATCGGCGGGAATCAAAAACGCGGCTTTTCTTTGACAAGTACCACGCGTTCCTTTGATAAAGCCGCCTTTTGCCGCTAGCAGGGGATTATTACGATAAAAGAAAGTGATGAGGGGGTTATTCTGGCCTAATTGTGGATCGAATACATTTTAGTAGTTTATTCATTACATTTTGTTTTAGTTACCTAAAACAAAATCTGTGAATAGTTCTATATCGGAATTTTTTTTCTCGAGATCGACTCAAAAAGCACTCGCGATCGACTTGTCGATCGCGATCGACCGTTTGAGCACCCCTGCTATATAGGCTTTTGACCATACCTCTGGTATTTTTTCTCCATTTATCGCTCTATGGAATATGTTTCTCAGCATTCGATGTAATTTATTAGACCCGTACTTAATCATTTCATTTACCACACCCCCAGGCCCTGCAGATTTATTATTTTTGAGTGTTTTCGTTGCCTTTTTTACCTCTTCATAGCTTAGTTCTATCTCTTTTTTTCCTTATTCTGTTCTTCGTCAGGGTTCTCTTGCTGGAATTCTTGTCTGTCTTCTGTTAGCAGCTTCTTATAATATTCTTCCCATTCACTTTCTGGGATATACTCTATATACATCTCCTCTCTATTGTTGGTCCTTAATGCTTTAATTATTCTCCATGACTCTGTGCTTCTAGTTCCTCCTATATACTGTTCTACATGTTCGCACGCCACCAAAAGTATTTTAAATAAAGTTTATTATATCAAAGATAACACGTAGGCTGAAAAGTTTTTGGTCTAGCTACTTAAAACATTTTTTTTTTGCATAATTCGACTTTATTCATCAACATAATCTCCTTCAAGAGCGATACAATCAGTCCAATGCTTTTCTAACATTTCTATACCTTTCTTCCAGAAGGATTTGTCTTTGTCTTCAAAATAAGCCTCAATTTTGGTGATAGCTTCTTCACTTCACATTTTTTTGAGGTCTGCAAATAGTTAATAGTGGCTAGGGTCCAAATCTGGAGAATACGGTGGATGAGGAAGCAACTCGAACTTCAATTAATGCAATTTTGCCATCGTAACTTGTGACATGGTGCATTGTCTTGATGATAGAGCACTTTTTTCTTGTTCATTTAGAGCCGTTTTTTTGCGATTGCTGCCTTCAAACGCGTGCGTTTGAAGGCAGCTATTGATTTTTTTTCCCTTCTCAGTATAGTCGATGAAAATTATTCCATGCGCATCCCAAAATACAGAGGCCAAAACCTTCCCGGCCGACTGTTGTGTCTTTGGTCGCTTCGGGTGGCTTTCACCGGCTGCTGTCCACTCAGCTGACTGCCGATTTGATTCCGGTGTGTAGTGGTAGATCCATGTTTCATCCATTGTCACATATCGCATGAAAAAATCCTTTTTATTGTGCTTAAACAGATCTAAACAGCGCTCAGAATCATCAACACGTTGTTGTTTTTGGTCCACTGTGAGCAAACACAGTATTCATTTCAAACAGAGCTTTCTTGTGCCCAAATGTTCATGCGAAATATGACCAATACGTGCTTTTGTTATCTTTAGGTTTTCAGCTATCTCATGCAATTTCACTTTACGGTCATCCAAAAGATTTTTGTGCATTTTTTTGATGTTTTACAGTGTAACCACCTCATTTGGGCGTCCAGAGCGTTCAGCATTATTTGTGCCTGAACAACCGCGTTTAAATTCAGCATACCAATAAATGATGAGTGATTTTCCAGGGACAAAGTCCTCGTAACAATTACCAAGCCTGAATGGTATTTTTTCCCATCAAAAAACTGTGTTTAATCAACACATGAAATTCGATTTTTTCCATTATTTTGAAAATATCAAAATAACGTCACTAAAACCACTGTAACTTGTAAACTAATCGTCGAAAAGTCATGAAATTTTAACATGTATCGTTTGAAGGTTGGTACTTCCTAAATAACACATGGATTTTTTTAAAAGGGCGACGAGCGACATCTATGTGTCAGCCATTAACTTTTCAGCCAACGTGTTAAGCCTTTTTGATCGATAACCTTTTGACATTCTTCTGGTAGAACCACAATGCCGTCATTGTAGAGTTTCTAGGATTTCTGGATGAAGAACTCACCAGATGACTTTCACAAGCCTCTTTTGAACTCAACGTTACACCTTAGAGAATTCTACAGACAACGAAACAAATAGTAGTCTGACGGTGCGAAATCTGCAGTATATGGTGGATGCATTAAAGTTACTAGTAAAGCTCTCTTAATTTTTCTCAGACCGTCAAAAATATATGTGGTTTGGCGTTGCCATGATGGACAACAACGCTGTCGCTGTTGATCAATTCTGGCCGCTTTCTCTCAATTGCTCGCTACAATCTGGTTAAATGTTGAAAGTAGAGATCAGAGTCACTCGTTTGGCCAGGCTACAGCATCTCATAATACATAATTCCCTTTCAAACCTACCAAACGCTAGCATCACCTTCCTTGGAGTTGAAATCCTATCTTTCCACATTGTTGTCGTACATGACACATTTTGTATCGGCCATAATGGACCTTTCCAGAAACTGATTTATTTCGAACCGTTTTAACATGGCACTCAAACATTGACCTTTTTTTTGTATCCAGACTACTTTAAAGGATTTAAAACTGCTTGGTGACGGATGTCTAGTTCTTCAACGATATCATGACTGCTTATGTGCCTGTCTTGCTTAACTTTTTCTAAGATTTCATCGCCTTTTTGCCAGAACGAAAGCGAATCCACCATCTCTTGCCTGTTTTTTTTGGTAAAATACTTTGACCGTAAACAACGCAAATTTCTTCGCAAGTTTGTGCAGAATTTTTGCCTCTCTCATAATAAAATTTCAAAATATACCAAATTTCATAAATTTCTTTCATTTTTAAGACGTTACATCAACTTTTTTTTTCGTTTGTTCTATAAAATGTCCCCTTTTAAAGGGTCAGGGGCAATATGACGAAATCCGAGTAGTATTACTGAGATAGGCAACTTTTAAGGCTTCTAGGCCCGATACTATTTCGACAACTTAATATTAGGTTACAGGATTATTGAATATAAATGAGCCACCCTTCAATCTCACTTATTTGAACAACTAGGCAAGAGTGTTAAATACAGAAGTTAGAGTTTACTTACATTCAGTTTCATGGCAATCGATTTTCAGATGAATGTAATTCTAATTTTTGTCAGTACATCTGCAAAAAAAATTGTCAGAGAGGCCAGCATCGCACGGAGGAGAGACGAGAGACACTTGAGAACGAGGCGTATGAGGAGTCGGAAGGAATTTTGTATCTAGCACACATAGCTGATTAAACGTAAGTAGATTTTATATGTGAAGATTCGTTTGTCAAAACTTTAAACGCGTTTTTCTCAAGACAACGTTTTTGTAATCGGCGTGCACGATTTTGTGAATTTTTGCTCAAACAAGATAATCGTAATCTACACTGGGACCACAGTCATACTTTTTCTAAGGATATTTTTTTTTCAGACGTTCCAGTGGGCTGCAATCGTGCACGCCAGCAGATCAAAATTTTCATAATGGCTTCCATGAGACTGCAAAAAAAACCCTCTAAAAAATCATTTCAGGAATTATATAATTTTTTTTTCTTGTATTTGAAAACATAAAATACGAGGCTGGTTTGAAAAGTCCGTGCAAAAATAAAAACTACTTATGTGTTTGGGGTAAACCTTTTTTATTTTTCGACATAGTCTCCTTTTAAGCTTA
Organism: Pachyrhynchus sulphureomaculatus; assembly: GCA_019049505.1. Lineage (NCBI taxonomy): Eukaryota > Metazoa > Arthropoda > Insecta > Coleoptera > Curculionidae > Pachyrhynchus > Pachyrhynchus sulphureomaculatus. The sequence goes on along the minus strand of CM032455.1, from coordinate 6,042,934 downwards.
TACACTTCGTCCAACGATATTCTAGTTTGTTGATCCCTTCCGAATAATAGGATTTGTCCAAGTCTGCAAAATATCAATTAGTGTCTGCAATCACCTCCTCGTTTGAATAAAATCTTTGTCCCGCCAGCCATTTCTTCAAACTGGGGAACAAATAGTAGTCCGAGGGAGCCAAGTCTGGAGAATAGGGGGGATGTGAAACGAGTTGGAATCCTATTTCCATTAATTTTGCGAGCACAACTGCTGAGGTGTGTGCTGGTGCGTTGTCGTGATGGAAAAGGACTTTCTTGTGGGCCAATCGCGGGCGTTTTTCTTGCAGCTCGGTTTTCAAACGGTCCAATAACGATGAATAATATTCACCTGTAATAGTTTTACCCTTTTCCAGATAGTCGATGAGGATTATCCCTTGCAAATCCCAAAAGACAGTCGCCATAACCTTTCCGGCCGAAGGAACGGTCTTCGCCTTTTTTGGTGCAGATTCTCCCTTGGTAACCCATTGTTTAGATTGTTGTTTGGCCTCAGGAGTATAGTAATGTATCCATGTTTCATCCACAATGACGAAACGACGCTTAAGGTCCTCCGGATTCTTCTGGAACAGCTGCAAACCATCCTTGCAATATTTCACACGATTCCGTTTTTGGTCAAGCGTGAGCAATCGCGGCACCCATCTTGCGGATAGCTTTCTCATGTCCAAATGTTTATGCAAAATATTATGTACCCGTTCAGTCGAGATGCCCACAGCACTAGCAATCTCACGCACCTTAACTCTTCTGTCATCCATCACCATATCATGGATTTGATCAATGATTTCTGGAGTCGTAACCTCCACAGGCCGTCCAGAACGTTCAGCGTCACTTGTGCCCATATGGCCAGTCCGAAAATTTTGAAACCACTTATAAACTGTTCTAATCGAAGGTGCAGAGTCACCATAATGTTTATCAAGCTTCTCTTTACTACTCAGTATATATCACCACTACACCAAACACTTTAGTCTTTAGTCTCCTGAGGCGTTTTGCCTTTCATAAAGTAATGTTTAATCACCACACGAAATTCTTTTTCATCCATTTCTTGAAAATCACTCGACTTCCTTGATTCACACGAATGCCAAACACAAAGAAATAGACCAATATGGCTGAAACTTGGTGTGCGTTCATTCAAGAGATGCTACTAACTAAACATGACCTCGATACGCGCCGGTGGTGCTTTCTCTCGGACTTTGCACGGACTTTTCAAACCAGCCTCGTATATGTCAGGAAAATTATGAACTCAAAAAATGTTTTTTTATTTATTTATTTATTTATCATGCATGCCTTACAGGTTACAAGACCCAACTACAAGGCCGAAAATACAGATAAGAGTCACTATACGTAGAAATGTAATACAATAATAGAGTATTAAGCAGATACAAATTTCAATCACAATAATAATAATAATAAAAACAATTAGATATGAAAACAATAAGAAAAGAAAGATGCCACAGCCCCTCAGTGTGTTACAATATTTTACTCATCTTTAACATAGATGTGTTGAAAAAGTCGATTATACATACTACACATTGAAAAAAGTGGGGAAAATTTTAATATATTTGTTCTTGGAATAGGTAGATAAAAAGTGTTATTTTGTCTGCTAGTTATACGCGGCACACTAAAATTTATTCTTGACAGAATAGCGGGAGAATCTATATCATTATTTATGATTTTGAACAGAGTCGTCAGTAGCAAGTAACCACGACGAACCTTTAATAACGAACAGCCGTTATCTGCTAGTAGTACCTCATGCGGAAACCCCTGTTGTGGATAAATACCATCTCGTTTAAAGCTAATATATTTTAAAAATTTGCGCTGGACCCTCTCCAGATTATCAGTATGGGTGTTATAGCCTGGAGACCAGACCGTAGCAGCGTATTCCAACTTAGAACGAACATAGCAAATATGTAAAGTTTTAATTACGTCAGGATTATGAAAGTCACCGGTGCAGCGTGCAATAAAGCCATATGTTTTAAAAACTTCAGAGATTATGGTGTTTATACGAAAGTCTTGGATCAAATGTTACGCCGAAGTCCCTGAAGACATTCACACGGGAGATATTACTGTTGTCCAGCAAATAATTATGAATAATCGGTGAGATTTTATTTGAGAAAGACATGATGTTACATTTCTTAATGTTAAGCTGTATATTGTTTTTTACGCACCATTAGCCAATTATATGTAAGGCCTTCTGAAGATTTATGCAATCCCGAATACCTCTTACCCTGCTTGATAATTTTACATCATCGGCATAGAGTAAATAACCAACATCTAAATCCCTCCCAATATTATTACTAGAAAGATTGAAAAACAGGAGTCCCAGTACAGATCCCTGGGGAACCCCAGAAGTAGCATCATAAGATCTTGATTTAGAGCCATAAATTTCCACATATTGCTTACGATTAGTAAGGTAAGAATGAATCAAAGAAATCAATGAATCTGAAAAACCAAAATGTAACAGTTTATTAAGTAGGAGAGAAAAATCCACCCGATCAAAGGCTTTGATGAAATCTAAATAAATTATATCCATTTGGCAACCCTCGTCAATTGCCTCTGCTATTTCTTGAGTTATAGTTATTAAATTTGTAGATGTAGACCTACCCTTGTAGAACCCATGCTGATTAGGGGTTATCAAGTTTTTCGTAGCATAAATCGTGTAATAAAAATTCAAAGATTTTACTAAAATTACATATTATTAACACTGGCCTGTAATTACTGATATCTGATCTATCTCCTTTTTAAAAAACAGGACGAACTTTAGAGGTTTTCCATAATTCCGGGAAAGTACTCGTCTTCAAGCTTAAGTTGAATAGAGTTAACGGTGGTTTGGCTAAAACAAACCTACAATCACGAATAAAAAAGATAAGGCCTCAGCTCACAACTCCACAAAATCGATGGTGAAATTGGGCCAATTGGGCTATGAATTGCTTCCTCATCCGCCGTATTTACCAGATCTGGCTCTCAGCGATTATTACTTCTTTCCAAATTTCAAAAGGTGGCTCCAGGGAAAGAGATTTCGCTCAAATGGGGAAGTCGAATAGGAAACGGAGGCTTATTTTAGAGAACTCGACAAATCCAAGTATCACAATGTTGAAAGATAGCTGGAATAAGTACATCGTTCTTGAAGAATAAAATCGATTTTTGGCGAAAACATTGTTTTTTTTCAAAAATCTCTGGACTTTTCACTCCATCAATAATATATATAAAATGCAACGTCTCTCTGTCTGTCTGTCTGTTTGTCTGTCTGTCTGTCTGTCTGTCTGTCTGTCTGTCTGTCCGTTAGTGCGCTTATCACTGGAGAACCACTTATCCGATTTACGTACTTTTTTTTTTAAAACACACATATGTTCTCTGGCCAGGTTATAGGCTATATTTTATTACGATAGGTAGCATAGGGAATGAGCAGTAACGATAATAGTGAATGAAGTCGGAAAAAAGTTTGCCGTTAGTGGGTTCCCTTGCAGTACACAGCCTAAACCATTAAATTTGGAACAATATTATGTAGCAGAGAATATCTATAATCTATAATATATATAAAATGCAATGTCTCTCTGTCTGTCTGTCTCTCCATTAGTGCGTTTATCAGGCGAGAATCACTTATCCGATTTACGTGTCTTTTTTTAAATTCAAACATATATTCTTTGGCCAGGTTATATAGTAATAATAATAATCTATATCTATAATATATGTAAAATGTAACGTCTCTCTGTCTGTCCGTTAGTGCGCTTATCCCTCGAGAACCACTTACGTGATTTTTTAAATCCATACATATGTTCTCTGACCAGGTTATATAATAATAATAATAATCTATATAATATATATAAAACGCAACGTCTCTCTGTCTGTCTGTCTGTTAGTGTGCTTATTATTCGAGAACCACTCATCGGATTTACGTGATTTTTTTTTAATTCTTAATTTAATATATGTCAAAAAAAATCTATAATATATATAAAACGTAACGTCTCTTTGCCTGTCTGTCTATGCATTACTACGCTTAGCACTCAAGAACCACTTATTCGAATTACGTGTTTTTTTTTTATAAAATACAAAGAGAATAAACAGAGACAAAATGCTAATATGTAGGAAAAAAGATGGAAGTTTAGCAGTAAGCTTCGCAGAAAGACTGAATAGATGGGGGGAATACTTTAAAGAAACACTAAATGGAGATGAAAATGAGTTGAATGAGAAATAGGAAGCAAAATTAACTGAAGGGCAGGAGGCGACAAATAAACCCTGCAAAGAAGAAATAAGAGAAATACTCAGAACCCAAAAAAAATAAGGCCCCGGGTGGAAAATGTATAACAGCAGAAATGATAAAAGCTGGAGGAGTAGATCTGGAAAATGAAATATGCCGGTTGATGCAAGAAATATGGGAAACAGAAAAGATGCCAGTGAGCTGGAGAGAGTCGCTCATTTGTCCAATATACAAAAAAGGAGAAAAAAACTATATGTGCTAATTATAGACCAGTAGCCTTACTGGATGTCGTGTACAAGATAGTAGTGTTGACTATCAAAAACAGACTAGCAGAGAAAGCAGAGTCTATTCTGGGAGAGTACCAGTGTGGATTCAGGAAAAATAGATCGGTTACAGACCAGATATTTTCGATTAAGCAAATCCAAGATAATAGCTTAGAACAAAATTTGGCACTACACTTGGTCTTTGTGGATTTCAGAGAAGCATATGATTCTGTAAACAGAGAAGGACTAGACAAGATAATGGAAATTCCAAGTAAATTGATTCGCATGGTGAGAATAACCCTGAATGACACAGAAAATAGAGTGTTGGTTGAGGGCAAAGTATCAGACAAGTTTAAGGTGAAGAGAGGATTAAGACAGGGGGAACCAGTGTCGATATGTCTATTTAATTTGGTACTAGAGAAGATAATTCGGGAGTCAGAAATAAAAACAAATGGAACGATATACCAACAAACCTGCCAAGGCTTGGCCTATGCGGATGATGTAGCAGTGATTGCAAGGGCAAAAGACAACCTCAAAAAAGCCATAAGTAGGATAGAAGAAAGAGGAGGATGAGAAGACTAAAGATAAATGAGGAAAAAACAAAATACATGGAAATTACAAAGAAGAAGGATAATAAAAACAACAAAAGTTTAGATATAATAAACAACTTAGGAAAAAGATATATGTTTGAAAAAGTAGACAAATTTAATTATCTGGGAGTAACAATAACAAAGAGTGGACAAGAAAGGACGGAGATACAAGAAAGAATAGCGAAAGGACAGACATGTTTGGGGGCAATGAATCCAATATTGAAATTAAAGAATGTATCAAGAAAAGCAAACGAAAGAATATATACGACAGTTGTCAGACGTGGAAACTGAATGCAAGAAAAAAGGAGACGTTGGAGGTGTGGGAAAGGAAAGCTTTGAGAAGAATCTACGGAGGAAGGAAAGAAGAGGGACTGTGGAGAAGAAGAACAAACTACGAATTAAAATGCCTATATACGAAACCCCTTATAAGCCAAATCATAATAAGCCAGCGATTAAGATGGTTGGGACACGTGGCAAGGATGAAGGAAGAAAGACAGGCAAAGCAAGCCCTAATAAGAGGAGTGGTTGGAAGAAGAGGCAAGGGTAGACCTCGATCTACATGGATTCAGGCAGTAAAGCAAGATCCGGAGTTGATGGGAATCCCGCACTGGGAAAAGCTAACAGGAGACAAAAAGAAGCGGAGACAAGTATGCAACCTAGCCATGGGTCTTTAAGGCCCCTTGAGCTATATAATAATATAAACATAACGAATAAGCAGTGACGATAAAAGTGAATCAAGTTCACGCTAGCGGAGCCGCGGGCATGGCTAGTCTATAATTTATATATATATATATATATATATATATATATATATATATATATATATATATATATATATATATATATATTCAACGTCTCTCTGCCTGTCTGTCTGTTAGTGCACTTATCACTCGAGAACCACTTATATATTTTATTACGTTAGGTAACATAAGGAATCAGCAGTGTCGATAATAGTGAATCAAGTCGGAAAAAAGTTTGTCGCTAGCGCATTCTCTTGCAACACACTGCCTAAACCATTAAATATGAAACAATACCATGTAGCAAAGAATATAATATATATCAAATGCAACGTCTCTCTGTCTGTCTGTTTGTTCGTTAGTGCGCTTATCACTCGAGAACTACTTATCCGATTTATATGTTTTTTTTTTCTTCATACATATGTTCTCTGGCCAGGTTATTTAATAATGATAAGCTATATAATATATATATTAAACACAATGTCTCTCTGTCTGAGTCAATTTCTCGAGTAAATTATGAAAACATTGAAAACCAAAATACGCCTAGAAATACAAACCGAACGCATCTAAACAGAAGAGCTGTACATCAGACGGAGTATATTTCAGGGAGACTCGCTCAGCGCTCTATGGTTTTGCCTCTGTCTCAATCCACTCTCAAATAGACTAAACCGAACAAAGCATGGCTTCAACATCAGACACCAAAAAGTGAATCAACATAAAATAAACCACCTCCTATATATGGATGATTCACCTTAGATATCAATATGGAATTTGGTATAAGTAATTGCAAATTGTTTCACATCAACAAAGGCCAATGGAAGGGCCACCATGAGACAGAAACCATAAACAACGAAACACTCGATAACATGCTCGACAAAGAAACATACAAATATCTAGGCTTCCAACAAAGCACCAAACTCAACCACACTCACATCAAAACAGAGCTCAGAACCGAATTCAAAAACAGACTCACGAAACTTTTACAAACAAAACTCAATTCCAAATATCTCACTAAAGCCATCAACACGTTCGCTATACCTATACTCACATATCCATTTGGTATCATCAAATGGTCACAAACAGACATAGAAAACTTTCACATCCTTATAGGTTCTCAATTCATCAAATACAGGAAATTACACCCCAATGCATGCAAAGAAAGACTTACCATCGAGAGGAAGGCAGGAGGAAGAGGAATCATAGACAACAGATTACTACACACAAAACAAATACAAGCACTTAGGAAATTCTTTCACATTAAGCGAACCAGTCTCCACACAGCAACAGTGAAAGCAGACAAAAACTACACACCTCTCGACTTATCCCGGGCAAACCACCCAGCAGACACACACAGTCACACCCAATTACAACAGGAAAAGATGAAAACGTGGTCAGAAAAAACACTCCACGGAAAACACAGATACCACATAGAACAAGACCACGTAAATAAAAAAACAATTATACATCTGGTTACGAGATGGGCAGCTATTCCCTGAAACAGAAGGCTTTTTACTTGCCATCCAGGATAAAATCGTATTAACCAGAAACTACCAAAAGCACATCATCAAAAACCCAACTATTACAGAAGACAGATGCAGGAAATGCCACCAGCAGAACGAAACACATAACAAGCGGATGTAAAATATTAGCCGAAACGGAATACATAGCCAGACATGACTCAGCTGCAAAAGTAGTTCACCAAACACTAGCCACAACATACAAACTCATAGAGAACACAGATCCCTACTACAAATACACACCAACATCCATACTTGAAAATAAAGATTACAAGCTCTACTGGGACATCAGTATCCATACAGAAAAAACAGTTTCCGCCAGTAGACCCGATATTACTTTTCAGTGCAAAAAAGGAAAAGTCACCTATCTAATACAATACACAGACCTTGCAACAGAAATAAAAGGTTATGGAAACAAGAAAAAGTCATCATTCTCTCCCTCATCATATCAGCCAGTGGCCTTATACCAATAACATTCACACCACACTTAGTACAATTAGGGCTCAACACAAACATTCAGAAGTTAGTGATTTTGAAAACATGTAACATTGTCAGGTCATTTCTCAATACACAATGGTAATAGCGTTTGTGCTGACTTGGCTTGGGCCCGTCAGCCAAACATGGAACCACATTGACAAATGTGAGAAAGAAAAACTTTTTTGTAATACTCGTATATATATATATATATATATATATATATATATATATATATATATATATCGTCTCTCTGTCTGTTTGTCTCTCTATCTGTCCGTTAGTGTGCTTATCATTCGAGAACTACTTACCCGATTTACGTGTTTTTTTATTTCTTAACCTAATGTTTATCAAAAAAAAAAACTGTAATATATATAAAACGCAACGACTCTCTGCCTGTCTGTCCGTTAGTGCGCTTAGCACTCAAGAACCACCTATCTGATTTACGTGTTTTTTATAAAATACATATGTTTTCTGGCCAGGTTATAGGATATATTTTATTACTTTAAGTAACATAAGGAATAAGCAGTGACCATAAAAGTAAATCCACGCGAGCGGAGCCGCGGGCACGGCTAATGTATTATATATTGGCGTTTCTGAAATTAACAGTTCTATAAGACTAAAAAATAATATACTGACAATTACATTTAAAAAATGTTAAGTTAATGTCATGTATCAAAAATGGGACGCGCGATTGTTTCTGTTTAAACTCCGTAAAGAAATTCTTTTAAAAAAACGGAATAAAAAGAATGAAACGGAAGCCATTGAAATGATGATCGAGGGGGTGGAGCCAACTACGACTAATCAGAGCCACTTTAACCTCCAGTGCAGTTATAAAACACCGGGCAGCTACGTAAGCTCTCAGAAAGCCACTTAACTCCGACTAGACGGCATTGAAAATGCCAAATGATACCTTGGTGAACCGTCTGCACTCCGAGTGTAAGAAACAAAAGTTTCGGATTAATACAGTAGGCCAAATTTAGACAAATACAAAAAAATTATTTTTACTAGTACAGCAAGTAGCCTAACAACTTTCTCTGTCTCCGATCTGGTGATAACCTACTTACAGGACTGAAATCGATAAAAAAAAAAAAACAATAATTTACTACGCATTATGCAATAAAATTTATTAATTTATTTATTTATTTTACCGACAATTACAATAGTAATATAAAAACAAAAAAAAAATGTTAACACCTCAGATCCCGATCGCGCTTACAAGCGTTTTAAATTTACTAACACTATAACTGAAGGGATCAAGTCTGTATGTATTAAATAATCGGCACATTCTCGTGAGAGGACTGTAATAGCCATAATTAGCACTATAAAATGGAATACTGAACAGTACACTGCCACAGGTCCTATAAATAGTATTAAGTTGGACGCTCTCCAAAAGTGGTGAACAGGAAATAAAGCCATTCCGGAGTTTATATAGGAATAAAACAACTGCAAGATCCCTACGCTTCTCCAAAGTAGCCACACCAAAAGCGTTCATAATCACCCCATAGTCACCATGAAAATTTGCATCCTTATAAATATTTATTCCAGCTTTAAAAGCTAAAGTTCGTAGAAATCTACGCTGCACTGACTCAATCTCAGCAATATGGCACGGGTAAGATGGTGACCACACTACCGAAGCATACTCCAAACCAGAGCGGACCATTGAAAAATACAACACTCTAAACGTGTTAGCCGACAATTGCTTACATATAACAATAATTTAGTAACCGTATCTCAAATTAAAATAAGAATAATTTGCTCAAAATAACCTAAGATAAATGTTGAAAATAATTTAGTAGTTGAATTATTTATTTCATGAAATTATCATTATGAAAACATTGGAAGTGCAGTTCCTTCGCAAATATGCAGTTTAAAGAAAAAGAACCAACTACTTTCTCACAGTAAACAAAAACTTAATTCAAAAACAACAACTACTTTATGGTAAGATATTAATCACAAAACAAAGCTAAGTAGAAGAGGGATTTCATAGTTTCAAATAAAATTTCATAATAATCTCTGCATACTACGAGGCATGTTTTTTAAGTAAGTACCGTTTTGGAATTAAAAAAAGACGTGCAAAGATATCGCTATAATTTTATTTTTACATGAAAGCCTGTACCTTGATCTACTTTTCTACATAATTTCCGTGAATATTGAGGCACTTGTCATAACGTGGCACCAGTTTTTGAATACCCTCCTCATAAAATTCTGCCGCCTGACTTGTTAACCACTGTATCACAAATGCGATACAAAACACTACGAGAATATTGAGGAAAGCAGTCGCACAATGATGAAATTGTAAAGCGTCTGTTTTCTCTCACCTTTTCGTCCACTTTCTGCACCAAATCTTCATTAACGACCGAAGGACGCCCACTCCGTTCTTCATCATGCACATTTGTGCGGCCATCTTTAAATGCTCTCACCCATTTCCTTACCATTCCATCACTCATAATGTTTTGTCCGTAAACTTCACAGATCTCACGATGAATATCGATCGGTTTTACGCCTTTAGCACTAAGAAATCGTATAACAGCCCGTACTTCACAATCGGCGGGACTAAACACTCAGTAAATAACGTATACAATGAAGAATCAGACTGTAATGGCGTCAGTGCGTAGACATGAGATGTAGGTTACCAGCGCGCATGCGCGGAACGCCGACCGTATCGCCGCGGCGGCGGAATCGGAAAACGGTACTTACTTAAAAAACATGCCTCGTATTTCCGTTAAAATTTGGAAATAATACAGAATAACCTTTTTTTAGAGTTCTTAGCTTCAAGAACTCCGAAAAAGATAAAATACACACTATATCTGGTAACAAAACCAAGATTTCTGAGACCCAGTCTCAGAATATTATTAATATGGCCACGAAAATTAAGTTGACTGTCCAAAAGCACACCCAAGTCACGAATCTCCGACACCGACTCGAGCAGGGCGCCGTTCAAACTACACCAATGGCGCTCAATATTCCGCTTCCTACCAAAGGAAATGCAGAAACGCTTTTTAACATTTAGACTTAAGCCATTTCTTTCTGACCAGTGATAGAGTCGATTCAGATCTTCCTGCAGACGCGTAATAACGTTTACACTTTCTATTCCTCTGTACAATTTGAGGTCATCCGCAAATAAAAGATATTCAGACTGGTTGAACATCTCACCAATATCATTAATAAACAAATTAAAAAGGAGAGGTAAACAGTGTGAACCCTGCGAGACACCTGAACATACCGATCTGTTTCTTGAAATATGATTTAATATACGTATACACTGGCTACGTTCAGTCAAAAAACTCTTGATCCACCTAGTCACGCTCGTGCCGAATCCCAGGGCTTGAAGCTTTCTCACCAAAAGCTCATGATTAACCCAGTCAAACGCCTTCGAGAAATCAGTATATACAGCATCAACCTGCATACCTCTCTCAAACGCGCCCAACAGATACTGCTCGTAACTTAGTAAGTTTGTGACCGCGGATCTTCCCCGAGAAAAGCCGTGCTGCTCGTATCTCACAAAGTTCCTACAAAACCATGAAAGTTGATCCGCGACAAGCTTATCAAAGAGCTTCGGTATAGCCGACTAAATACAAATACCCTTGTAATTGGTTATATCCTCACGATTTCCCGATTTATAAATGGGTGTCAAAAAGCTAGTCTTCCAATATTGCGGAAAAACCCAGGAGTCCAACGACAAACAGAAGACATAGTGTAGTGGTCTGCTCAGGGAAAACACACATTGTCTCAGGAATGCTGATGGAATCCCATCTGGGCCATGAGAATAACTCATCTTAAGCTGATTAATGCCTTCAAATACTTCGGCGAATGAGACCCTCACAAGGTTCACGTCCAGTGCGTTATCAATATTACAGGCTGAAAAGTCACAGTTCTCTCTCACATAACTAGCCGAAAAATGACGCGCGAACAAATCCACGATGTCATTGCCATCATTAGCAAGTGAATCCATCAAAAACATGATATGTGGATAAGAAGTACACCTTCTGGAATTGTTAACGTGTCTCCAAAAAAACGCAGGGTTGACTCTTAAGTCATTGTCAACTCTAGACAAATATTCTTTATAGCAAGGTGATTGAAGATGTTTACATCTATCACGCAATAAAGAAAACTCTTGGTATGAGGTGAATAAACCGTCTTGTTTATACTTTTTGTGCGCAATTTTCTTTTGCATAACCAATGTTTGTAAGTCTGCAGAGAACCACGTTGGAAAATTTGTTGTTTTAAAGCGTTTAATCGATACGAAGATGGCAATGGCATCATATAAAATATTGTAAAAATTCTCGACACAAACATTTATATCAGTTTCATTGAAAACCGACTCCCATGAAACATAGGCTAAAAATTCATTGTTTAATTGAAAATTGCAATTCTTAAAATCGTAGTATAGTATGTCACATTTCAAACTATTGTTGCCAACATAGACGGGAATCGATATTTCATATGCAATATGGTGCTGAGAAACATTTAAAAATACAGTCAAGGGCGACAGAAACGTTGACCTCTTGACTGTTACAAAACACAAGATCAAGAAATCTTCCATGTATATTGGGAATAGAGTTTAGTTGTCTCATATTGAGATATCCATAGCATGCACACACAATATTCGCCGAAGAGGATGCAGGACACTGCACACTTAAACCATCGTCTCCATCCAACCAGACAGCATCAGGCAAGTTATAATCACCACAAATGAGAACCTCGCTATTATTAAATCGTTCTATTAATTCAATCACAGCACTACCATGCTCATTATATACGTGCATCGAGGACTGTGGGGGGAAGTACACTGCACCAATTACAATCTTTTGACTACCGCATGTCACAGAAACAAAAACATGTTCCACAATATGTTCGCTAACGTTAATTGCAGTAGAATTGAGATTTCTATGAATTGCTACCAAAACACCACCACCCCTTAACTTGCCACTCGCATCACTATCCCTGTCCCGTCTGTACACGCAATATTGCCCCAAGCCCAATTCGGCATCACCATATTCTGCTGTCAGCCACGTTTCGACCAGTATTATAATATCATAGGTACAGAGTGCTGTGGCATGTCTCAAATCATCAAGTTTTGTACGCATGCCACCGACATTCTGATAATAAATATCTATACCTATTGCACATTCGACGACTTTAAAAGAAGAATACGTAAATGTTTCTAAGGGTATGGAAAAAATTAAATATCAAGACCACAAATGGGTCATTTGTGTTGATCTGAAAATGGTTAACTTTCTTTTAGGTCAACAAGGGGGATACACAAAGTTCCCTTGTTTCATGTGTCTCTGGGATAGTCCTGACAAACAACACCATTGGTCACAAAAAGTTTGGCCAGTGCGGGAAGAGCTAAAAGTTGGTACAAAAAATGTTATAAACGTGCCTTTAGTTAGCCGAGACCGCATCATACTTCCACCACTTCATATTAAACTCGGCATAATGAAACAGTTTGTGAAGGCGCTTGACAAAAGTGGCGAATGTTTTAATTTTCTTTCACGCAAGTTTCCAGGATTAAGTTCAGAAAAATTGAAAGCTAGTATTTTTGATGGGCCACAGATTAGGCAACTCGTGAAAGATCCTAATTTTGTCAAATCAATGACTGAAGTCGAATCCAAAGCTTGGAATTCATTTGTTTTGGTTATGAGTAGCTTCCTAGGCAAAAAGAAATCTGACGACCATGTCGAGGTTGTTGAGTGCATGCTATCGAACTTGCAAGAGCTAGGGTGCAACATGAGCATAAAAATCCACTTCCCGCACTCGCATTTAGACCGATTTCCACAAAATCTGGGTGATTTTAGTGAAGAGCAGGGTGAAAGATTTCATCAGGATCTTCGGACAATGGAAGAGCGTTATCAGGGGCGGTGGGACTCACATATGATGGCAGACTACTGCTGGAGTTTGCAACGAGATCACTATCCCTGTCCCGTCTGTACACGCAATATTGCCCCAAGCCACGTTTCGACCAGTATTATAATATCATAGGTACAGAGTGCTGTGGCATGTTTCAAATCGTCAAGTTTTGTACGCATGCCACCGACATTCTGATAATAAACATTCAAAGTCAAATTGTTTTGAAACTAAATAATTAAAGAATTATTTTTAAACTATTTAGGAGACTACGACTCATTTCTCTTTCCCCGACTTCATTTACCGATAACAGGGAAGTGATATAACATTGAAACTGGTCAAGCGGCAGTAACCACGATTCTCACTTGAATTCTAAAGATGCTAATAAAAAAAGTATTTTAGCAACCATGTAAAACGCTGTTTCGAATCTAAAAGAGAGAGAACGACAGTATATCCATTAAAATAAATGATATGAACCGTTATAATTGGGATGTTTCTTTTTTTTTTCTATTAAAAGCTCTGTTTATTTTTGGTATACACGAAAATTCTCGTATGTTTGAAGAACAAAAACAAAACATACTTATTTTCCATTTAAACAACGACGTCGTTTTTGTTTTTATTCGCCAAAACATGTTAGTTCTCGTGTAAAATGACAACGTTGTGCCAATATTGGAATCCAAATATACTTTGCTTTGGTGCGCCCTTGGGAAATGAGTCAAAGAGAGGTGGAGGGTGGGATATTTTGTAGAATTCCAGCAAAACTTTTTCTCTTTTACATTGTTGTCTAAATTTTAGCTTCAAATTTATCGTCATACTTACAAAGACGGGCAGTAAAGGGAATCGAATATATTTTATTGTATGTCATTTCCACGAATTGTGAAATCAAAAAGTTCGGAAAGTCATGCTAACTTTTCATAATTTTCGATCTTAAAGTCTAAGTGAGTGAGAGTAAATTTTTTCTGCTGTGTGATGATTAAATACAGAATATATTTAGGACTTTTTAAAAAATAAACTTCTTATTCGTTTAGATAGTTTTAATTCTGCAATCGTTAGATACATAGGCCGTAACTCATATATTCAGTAATGTAATTGGGTGTTTGTAGATTTGAATTGAAACTGGAACTTTGGCTTTGTTTAAATTAATAGTGTGTACTATGGGGTATTGATGTTCAGGTATAGCCGGTCCCAAAATATATCCATTCTTAGAACGAAAGAATTTTCCTAAAATTTTACGTCTAGTCTCTGAGTCAGCCAAGCAGTTGAGAAAATAATTATTTCGTTACTTGACCATTTTCTTATCGCGTAATTTTTTTGATATTTTGTTAGTTCTTAGTTAAATACAGAAAAGAAACAGTTTTACAGTGTTAGGTTTATAATTATATTTGACATATTCTGGATTTTTTTATTGATTAGAAGGAAATATGGGTTATTCTTTTACAAACCGTAATGTTACTACACAGTTATACTTTGCGAAAATCAACATAAAGCAAGCAATAAAATGTCGGAAGAACGAAGTTTATACGATAAATAGAACCGAAGATATTGCTTTTTTAATGTGCCGTCGATTAGTGGACTACGATAATTTATATCTTCCATATTTTGCAAAATATACATTTGGAAAAACAATCTCGAGGGCCTGTCCCAAAATATAAGATCCTGATTTAAGTGCGCAATATAAAAATTCTGACCTTTTGTTTATGATAGGTTGCAGAGATGGACTTAAGAACTTTATTTATTAATACAAATTAATAAAATTATAAGTGTTTTTGGAGATGTTTATTTATAGTTTATAGTTATACAGTTTGAATGAATGGAGTTTACAAGAGGGGACATATTGTATAAATAAAAATATATTTTAACTTAAGCCTAATTCGGTTTCACTATCACTGTCATCAGCTGAGGTAATTATAAGTGGTTTTATATAATTTACCTAAATATATGAATCTTCAACTTTAACAACGTGCTGAACGGAATTCTTCTAGCTTTCACAAGGTATATCATTTATAACTGTTTTTACTAATTCAACAACTGACACGCTTAAAGTAGGAGAAACATTTTGTGTCCTTATTTTTGATTTAACTTGATGCCAAATATGTTCAATTGGATTAAACACACAATAATACGGAGGAAGCCGCACCATACTATCACAAACATACACTCCTGGACAAAATTAACGCAACAATATATGAAATCATACAAATCTCTATAATGAATTAATTTTAATAATTTTTTATAAACATTGGTTACACTAAAAGTTAGAAAAAACTTATTCGGATACTTTAAAAATGAATTAGCTACCAAATTTCTCTCTAAGATTCGAATTAAAATTATTCTTAAGACCTAATAACAAAATCGTTGAAATTATGTAAAAATGAAAAAAATAAACTGGGACACTAGTAGTAAAATTAATGGTGTAACTGGGACACTAGTAGCGTGTGTTGTCTCCTCTACTTCGGATGATAGCCTTTATGCGCCTAGGCATGCTTCTAATTAAATTTTGGGTAAAATCTTGAGGAATTTGCTCCCATTCTGTGATAACTGCATTTTTAAGTTCCCTCAGGTTTCTAGGTGCAGGTATATGACGTTTCACATTTTTCTTAAGGTGATCCCATACATGTTCTATCGGATTCAGATCCGGGCTTTTTGGTGGCCATTGCATAATCGATATATCAACTTGATTAAGATAATCGAATACCTCCCTAGCCACGTGAGGTCGAGCGTTGTCTTGCATAAACAGGAAATTGGGCCCCACAAAATGACCGAAAGGCATCACATGTTCTATTACAATATTCTCAAGATAGTAGTCAGCATTCATGGATCTCGTACGGACAGGAACTAACTCTGTGCGAGCATCAAAGCAGATGCCACCCCAGAACATAACCGAGCCACCCCCGAATGGAATCCTTGCAGAGATATTGCAAGGAGCAAACCTCTCTCCTGGTCTTCGCCATACTCGCTCACGACCATCTGGATGTTTTAGACTAACCCTAGTTTCATCTGTGAAGAAAACTTGTTTCCAATCATCCACAGACCAGTTTTCGTGATTTCGAGTAAAACGTAACCTGGCAACTCTGTTCTCTCTAGTAAGCAAGGGCGCAGTGACTGGTCTCCTACTGTTTAATCCAGCTTCATTTAACCGTCTTCTAACTGTTTTAGAAGAAATTGTGACATTGCGAACAGCTTCGATTTCGTTTCTTATTATAGAACTAGTGACAGTCCTGTTTCTTAAAGTCTTATTGTCTTATAAAAAGTTCATCTAGGTCGCTAGTGCATCGTTTTCGCCCTTGCCTTCTAGAATAAGTTCCTACTTCATTCAAGCGTCTTACCATACGACTTATTGTGGAACGATGTTTGCCTAACAAATTGGCAACATAACTCTGACAATATCCCTTCTCCAATAAAACTGAGGCTCGCACTACCTCGTGTTCAGTTAAATTCCTTGTTCGATTCATTTTTCTAGTTCTTCGGGGTCAAAAATAAAACAGTCTACCACAAAAATGTATTACTTTGAAAAAGGGAACAATTTATAAGCTTATTTTTAAAGAAAATCTATCGCATTATTACAGAAAATTGTTTATCTTCTAAAAAATTCTTTAAAACTGTAAATCTAAACGAATTGTTTTGATTTCTGTCATGAACAACGAAACAAAATATGCATAGCCTACTATTCAAATACTCGATAAACTTTAAAACTGACATAAGAAAAAGATAAATTAATTTTCAGATTGTTGCGTTAATTTTGTCCAGGAGTTTATTTCTATTTCAATTTTTAGTCTTTCAAAACTTCCAAAAGATCACTTTTTTAGTGTTCCGTACGGAACACTTATAAGATCACTTCGGTGTCTGTCTGTCTGTCTGTCTGTCTGTCGGTCTGTCTGTCTGTCTGTCTGTCTGTCTGTCTGTCTGTCTGTCTGTCTGTCTGTCTGTCTGTCTGTCTGTCACACCCGATTTTCTCCGAAACTATTTGACATAGAAAGGTGAAATTTGGTAATAATATAGGAATTGATGGCCTCATCAGAGCCATGTAGTTTTGAGAATTAAATTTTGACTTAAGGGGTTAGTTTTGGGGGGTGAAGTCGGAAGCGAAAAAAAAAATTTTTTTACTAGGTCATCGAGTGTGGTGTCAAATGAAAGCTTGTGAAAACACGAGTAAAAAATATATATATAATATTATACTTGCGCGCACTTTTCTTTGTATTATTTTTAAAAATTCGCGAAAAATCGCTGTCCCGGGCCTTATCTCGAAAAGTACTTATCAAAAAATTTCGAAAAAATTCTGGAATATTCTCCACGGGGTGTAGATTGAACGAAAATTATCACGAGTGCATTACCTTTAATAATTTATATGGTATATAAAAAAAACAAAAATTTCAAGGTCATCAGATTTCAGTAAAGATTGGAAACAAACTTTGTTAAAAACGTATTTGGGGTGTGTTTTGTGAAGTCACTGATCATTTTATACCACCGTAACATAAATTTTGACTTAAAGGGTTAGTTTTGAGGGGTAAAATCGGAAGTGAAAAACATTTTTTTTTACTAGGTCATCGAGTGTGATGTCCAATGAAAGCTTGTGAAAACACGAGTAAATATATATATATATATATATATATATATATATATATATATATATATATATATATATATATATATATATATATATATATATATATATACATATATATATATATATATATATATATATATATATATATATATATATATACATATATATATATATATATATATATATATATATATATATATATATATATATATACATATATATATATATATATATATATATATATATATATATATATATATATATATATATATATATATATATATATATATATATATATATATATATATATATATATATATATATATATATATATACTCGTATATAATGTAATACTTGCGCGCACTTTTCTTCGTATTACTTTTAAAAAATCGCTGTCCCCTACCTTATCTCGAAAAGTACTGATCAAAAAATTTTGAAAAAATTCTTGAATATTCTCCACGGGGTATAGATTGAACGAAAATTATCACGAGTGCATTACCTTTAATAATTTATTTGGTATATAAAAAAAACAAAATTTCAAGGTCACCAGTTTTCAGTAAAGATTGGAAACAACCTTTGTTGAAAACTCCTTTGAGGTGTGTTTTGTGAAGTCACTGATCATTTTATACCACCCTAACAAAATTTTTTATTTTAAAAACAATCAACGTACGGAACACTAATTGTGCAAGTTCAACTTGCACTTGACCGGTTTTTTTATAACTAAAGTCAAAATAAATATCATTTTCTAACATATATTCCTGTATTGCCGATTTGGTGTTGGCTTCATTAGGAACCTTATTTAGTAGGCGACTATGATAACTTGCATTGTCCATAACTATAACACTCTGTTCGGAAACATTTGGCAAAAGGGAATTTTGAAACCAATTTTCAATAAGTTCTGCGGTCGTGTCTTCGTGATAGTCCAAACTAGAATCTTTTATGTTTTTCTGCACATAATAATAGACAATTTGAAACCCAGCCCTTTTCAGATCCAGCATGCAAAATGATTATTCTTTTACCTTTATTTGAAGGTGCGTTAGTCTGACATTTTGTACTGCTGTCAACCCACCCTTTTTGCACAGTGTCATGGGTATCGAACCATGTTTCGTCAAGGTAAATTATTGGCCAATTCTCTGATAAATTCTTTTTAATTTCTTGTAAATAAGTATGTCGCAAGATTCGTAATCTTTTTGACTCCATCACTACTTGCCTTTTGTTGATTTTTAGGGACGTGAATCTCATTCTTAAGAGAATTCTGTGAAGGATTGATCGGCTTCAATGTATATTGGTCGCGTCCTGCACCAGTCTTAATTTTATTTTGTCTAGTGTCGGCACCAACTGCTCTTCATACATAGAATATATTTTTCTCCTGATGACGTCTTTTTCACAATTGTCTACATAATGCATTTGAAGATCTTTCCGTTTTTTTCCTGTTCCTGAGTGATGGTTTTCCTACAATACCCTTAATCGTAGAAATTGTGGTTTTTGTTAGTTCACTGGTTTCTTGCAAAGCACTTCGTTTATTCAAATTTCTTTTTGCCAAACTGTCGTAAACATTTTTCACTATTTGTTTAGCGTCAAGTGATAAATGTTTTCTCTTGCGATAGCCACTAAAAATAAAAATAATAAAAAGTATCTTTCGAATCTTAATGGGGACCTGTGGTCATTAGGCCTATATTATCAAATACTTAAAGGGCCAGCTAGTAAATATATAGGTAAAAATAGATCCAATACGATTGCAGGTGCAAGTGAGGGCGGTATACAAAGCAGGTAAAAAATGTAAAAATGTTTTCGGTAGGTAGAGAGACTGCAACGCAAGATCAGTTTTCGATAAAAAGCGTTCTCCTTAATTTTATCCACCTGTTTTTTAAGACGCCGGATCCCAAAATCACAATTTTCTCTGTAGTTTTTGGGTTAGAAAACCCTTCTATGGAAAACGCGTCGAAGCCATTTGCAGTAACCCATTCCTTCCAAATACCTCTGGCCACATGCTGTAGGGTCGATAAGGGTTTTCCTACCGGTTTTATGACTTTTATGGTTTTATAATTTTATTGCTTTGACTGCTATTTTTGTTTTCCATAATTTTTACCACTAGTTTCCCTTCCGGCTACAGTGTTCTCTATCAAGAGGTTTTCAATATTTTTTTCCGACCAGCTTCTTGGTCTTTCGGATATTCTCCTGTTTTTCCGATTTTTCGTCATTCTCCAGTTTACTCTATCGTTGACTCACCCTGTACAACATGTTTGTAGTTAATAATTAATGTAATTACTGAAGTTTTCGATAACAACATACTGAAAATAGTTATTATTTTGTTAATTTGTAATAAGAATAAAGGTTTATGTTACATAACGATTATATAACCAATCCTCTTTGGAGTCCTATTAGCAATACTTCAGCCCACCGATCTAAGCAGAAGAACTTTTTCATCAAGAATGAAGAAAGAATTATTTTAAGACCCGTAATATTTTATGAATCTGAAAACCGTTTTTTTTTTTTAAATATAAATACTAGTTTAATTATATATATATATATATATATATATATATATATATATATATATATATATATATATATATATATATATATATATATATATCAATAGAGCAAAATTTAAAAAAATTACTGAAGATTAAACAACCGATTAAGATCAGAATATATGGTCGAAACGTTTTGTCACAAATATAAACTATAAAATGAAACAAGTCTTGTAAGTTCATGAACATTAAACCCAAGAAAATTATAAAAAGAATATAGTTGCTATATGTTCAAGAAAAAAAAAGGAAAAAAGTATAAATATATATATATATATATATATATATATATATATATATATATATATATATATATATACATATATATATATATATATATATATATATATATATATATATATATATATATATATATGTTACAATAGAGGTTTTCACGGATGGTGAAATGTAATACATAAAAATTCCTAGTTTCAGTCGTCCGTTCGTGTAACAATGAATTTGCCCGACATTTCGCCAAAATCTCATTTGGCATTTTCAAGTGATCTTGCTGCTGCTGCCGTTCGAAGCTAACTCCGTTAGCTTCGAGCGGCAGCAGCAAGAAGATCACAGTATCGAGCAACAGCAGCAAGAGCACTTGAAAATGCCAAATGAGATTTTGGCGAAATTGAAACCCGGAATTTTAAGCCCGATTTCTCGACTTATCACAAGCTGACACAGTTATACACAATAATTCATCCCACCCTTATACTCACAAAATGGCAGCTTTTAACTCTTTCATACATAGACTGTTACATATTCCTATGACTAAAACTAATTTTAACAAAGAATTCAACATAATCAAAAAATAGATAATATCTTGAATAAAAAATCGTTTAAGGAAGCAATCTCTCTAATTTATCCCATCAATAACAAAAAAGGAAAATTTAGCACACTCACGTACACAGGGAAAATTAGTAGAACAATTTCAAAACATTTACCAAAAAAACAATAAAATAGCATTTAAAACCAGTAATACCTTAGGGAATATAATTCTGAATTACAAAACCAAATCTGACAAATCCATAAAATCAGGAGTTTATTTATTAAATCGTGGATCTTGTACTAAATCTACGTAGGACAAACTGGTAGATCTTTTGAAAGTCGCATTAAAGAACATAAACATAGTTATTTAACAAGAACAATTCACATTACGCAACCCACGTAATAAACGAACACACAATTTTGATGATACATTCAGAATCCTGCATGTAGAAAATAAATCTAAAAAATTAATTATGCTTGAATGTTTTGAAATTAACAAACGGAAAAACTCCAATCTATTATTAAACGAACAGGTAGATTTAAACCATTCACCCTTACTTAATCTTTATTAGTTCTCTGAAATAGTACCACAGATTTGCATCTTTAAAATAACTTTGTCAGTAAATAATAAAATAAAACGATTAACATAATCTTATATAATTAAGGATAGTTTTAAGCACTATATAACCAGTATTATTACCAAACATTTTTCTTTCTAATCCACTTCTGAAGAAGCCATTGCATGGTGAAACAATTGTCAAGTTGTTTTAAATACACTCCTGGACAAAATTAACGCAACAATATATTAAATCATACAAATCTCTATAATGAATTAATTTTAATAATTTTTTATGAACATTGGTTTTACTAAAAGTTAGAAAAAAACTTATTCGGATACTTTAAAAGTGAATTAGCTAGCAAATTTCTGTATAAGATTCGAATTAAAATTATTCTTAAGACCTAATAACAAAATCGTTGAAATTATGTAATAATGAAGAACATAAACTGGGACACTAGTAGCAAAATTAATGGTGTAACTGAGACACTAGTAGCGTGTGTTGCCTCTTCTACTTCGGATGACAGCGTTTATGTGCCTAGGCATGCTTCTAATTAAATTTTGGATAAAATCTTGAGGAATTTGCTCCCATTCTGTGATAACTGCATTTTCAAGTTCCCTCAGGTTTCTAGGTGCAGGCATATGACGTTTCACATTTTTCTTAAGGTGATCCTATACATATTCTATTGGATTCAGATCCGGGCTTTTTGGTGGCCATTGCATAATCGGTATATCAACTTGTTTAAGATAATCGATTACTTCCCTAGCCACGTGAGGTCGAGCGTTGTCTTGCATAAACAGATAATTGGGCCCCACAAAATGACCCAAAGGCATCACATGTTCTATTACAATATTCTCAAGATCCTAGTCAGCATTCATGGATCTCGTACGGACAGGAACTAACTCTGTGCAAGCGTCAAAGCAGATGCCACCCCAGAACATAACAGAGCCACCGCCGAATGGAATCCTTGCAGAGATATTGCAAGGAACAAACCTCTCTCCTGGTCTTCGCCATACTCGCTCACGACCATCTGGATGTTTTAGAATTACCCTAGTTTCATCTGTGAAGAAAACTGGTTTCCAATCATTCACAGCCAGTTTTCGTGATTTCGAGCAAAACGTAACCTGGCAACTCTGTTCTCTCTAGTAAGCAAGGGCGCAGTGGCTGGTCTTCTACTGTTTAATCCAGCTTCATTTAACCGTCTTCTAACTGTTTTAGAAGAAATTGTGACATTGCGAACAGCTTCGAGTTCGTTTCTTATTATAGAACTAGTGACAGTCCTGTTTCTTAAAGCATATTGTCTTATAAAACGTTCATCTAGGTCGCTAGTGCATCGTTTTCCCCCTTGCCCTAGCCTTCTAGAATAAGTTCCTACTTGATTCAAGCGTCTTACCATACGACTTATTGTGGAACGATGTTTGCCTAACAAATTGGCAACATAACTCTGACAATATCCCTCGTCCAATAAAACTGACGCTCGCACTACCTCGTGTTCAGTTAAATTCCTTGTTCGATTCATTT
This sequence comes from Pachyrhynchus sulphureomaculatus, assembly GCA_019049505.1. NCBI lineage: Eukaryota > Metazoa > Arthropoda > Insecta > Coleoptera > Curculionidae > Pachyrhynchus > Pachyrhynchus sulphureomaculatus. The sequence goes on along the minus strand of CM032455.1, from coordinate 6,019,350 downwards.
TTCTAATTCTTCGGGGACAAAAATAAAACAGTCTACCACAAAAACGTATTACTTTGAAAAAGGGAACAATTTATAAGCTTACTTTTAAAGAAAATCTATCGCATTATTACAGAAAATTGTTTATCTTCTAAAAAATTCTTTAAAACTGTAAATCTAAACAAATTGTTTTGATTTCTGTCATGAACAACGAAACAAAATATGCATAGCCTACTATTCAAATACTCGATAAACTTTAAAACTGACATAAGAAAAAGATAAATTAATTTTCAGATTGTTGCGCTAATTTTGTCCAGGAGTTTATATTGGAAATTAAAACATAGTTTTGGTTTTATATAATTTTAAAAGTTGAGTTTTAAGCACTAAAACAACGTCTATTATCAGTAGTATATACATAAACAATATTCATTGTTTTTCAGAGCAATGGTCAGTTTACCTATTTTAGAAATAAAATATTCATCATGCAATAATGCTAAATACTAATAATTAAATGCCTGATAGTTTTTGATAGGAATTATAGTCTAAGTGAGCATTCAAAGATCATTTATATGAATTAGTTTTTTGTAAAACGAGTACCTTGCTATTTTTCTTTGTACTGGTACATCTAGGGAAGGGCACCATATGCTTCAGTTACCATATTCTCTTATGTTTGGATGTCGTTGATTAAGATTATCCGCCATATAGTTGTATAACATACTACTGTCTGCCGATATTTGTATGGACATCCGTTTGAAGAACAAAACGTGCTATCATCAGTAAAGCTGCAGATTCATTAAATAAAGAAAATAGAAGTAGAAGACAATATTCAGACCTAAGGTATACCAGTTAGTTTTCAGAAAGAAAACCACCAATTACAACTCACGAAGAATCATTTTTAAGGAAACTCAAGGGCCATAAGCAAATCTTTCAGACAGAACGTAGTATAGCCGACAATTCATCAAGAAAAACACGAAAAAATATCTCAAATATTTCAAGTGCAACTGTTGGAGACTTCCCATAATGTTCAATTGCGTTATTCCAAAGATGCATGTCAGTTAGGGAATCTCCTGTTGATCTTTGTCTACGAGTCATCAGACAACAAAAGGGTCGTCTTCGTAGCAAAAATACTTACACCAAAAATTTCGAGTAGCGGTAGTTAAAGCATTTTTTCAAGGGTTTTAAATAAATATTCACCAATGCCGGAGACAGCAAAGCACGCTTAGCTGCCCCTATAATTTATTAATAAAATATTTCTTGAGAAAAGAGAAACTCTACCAAGGATATGCCAAGGTTGTTATGTGTAAATATGTCTGATATTAGGGAAGCTGAATCGTTAATTGAATTAGTTGTATATACTGGTTGATTAAACCTGATGATAATATCTCAGGAAGCCAACTTTACGGGGTTTAGTCTTTCAATAAAGTGTTATGAGTTTTAATAAAGGAGTTAGTTTTTTTTATGAATGAGCTTAACAGTTTTCTTTGTTTGTGTTTATTATTTTTCATTTGTAAAGTTTAATTTAACTTGACAAGCTCTCTAAAATTGCTATTAAACGTTTAATAATAAGCGAAACCAAAATTGTACATCCCTTGTACTAAGATACCAAAATATACCAACACACCCCATCTGGAAGACAAACAAATTATTTTACCGTGTCTATAGCATCCCGAATCATTCCAAAAGCGATAAGGGTACTTAAAAACTAGATGTTAACCCAAAAATCTCACTAAAAAACAACGCCTTTTAAGGAAAAACATCAATTTCCCAAAATGGCCGTTCACTTTTCAAATGAAGGCCAATACAATAAAATCGCCCTTTCCTCGTTAAATTCCCACCCAAACGTGTATATTTCCTGAAAAAACACATACCTCTCACTTAAATAATCCTGAATTCGGGCTTGTATTTAGTTCAAAAAGTCCAAAAACTAGTCTAAAAAATCGCGGTAGGCATCGACCGAAACAAAAACGACACGACCTAAATATGGCCGTACACGGAAAACAAGTGAAACACCAAACTGTCACTTAACTATATTATACGCGGCGCGTTTACGCCCTAAAAATCAGTTTTTGCCGATTTAATTCTACGTTTTATGTTAATTTAACAGGGTTTTTATATTAAGAGAGATTTTAATGGAGCCTGTGGCCGAATTTTCCGTCAATTTTCCGCGGAAATATGCCCGGAAAATGGCTTTCGCGGAGTCTGGAATTGCGCGCTTACGGACGTTGTTATACGCAGAATTGGGATAAAGAGCGTCGAATCGACGGACGTGACGTAGAGGGGTGGAAATTTTAGGGGAAGATAGGGGTGTACTGTAGGAGAAGAGGTAAGGGAGTAAGGGTCGTGAACCTTGGGTAGATGTTTGGGGCTTAAAGAGTTGTCTTTGCGTGTTCTTGGTTGATTTGTTTTGTTTTGGTGCAGCGATTTTTTTTGCTTCCTTGTTTACACGACGTTGATCTTAAAAAATTGTTTCACTAATTTTTGTAGCATTTTATTTTAAAATCTTTTTTATTGTGATTTCTCATTATTAACATCAAAAATTATAAAAACACATCAAGGGTGGATCTAGAATTGTATTAGATTCTCTTCTAATAAGTTTGTAAATACTAATTGATGCCAGCGCTTAAAGCATCAAGTAACTAAAGCCCAGTCGGGATAGACAAAATAAAAACCGGTCAAGTGCAAGTTGAACTTGCACAATTAGTGTTCCGTACGCTGATTGTTTTTAAAATAAAAATTTTTGTTAGGGTGGTATTAAATGATCAGTGACTTCACGAAACACACCCCAAATGAGTTTTCAACAAAGTTTGTTTCTAATCTTTACTGAAAACTGGTGACCTTGAAATTTTGTTTTTTTTTGTATACCAAATAAATTATTAAAGGTAATGCACTCGTGATAATTTTCGTTCAATCTATACCCCGTGGAGAATATTCCAGAATTTTTTCCAAATTTTTTGATCAGTACTTTTTGAGATAAGGTAGGGGACAGCGATATTTTAAAAGTAATACGAAGAAAAGTGTGCGCAAGTATTACATTATATATATATATATATATATATATATATATATATATATATATATATATATATATTTTACTCGTGTTTTCACAAACTTTCATTTGACACCACACTCGATGACCTAGTAAAAAAAAAATTTTTTTCACTTCCGATTTCACCCCTCAAAACGAACCCCTTAAGTCAAAATTTATGTTACGGTGGTATAAAATGATTAGTGACTTCACAAAACACACCCCAAATGAGTTTTCAACAAAGTTTCTTTCCAATCTTTACTGAAATCTGATGACCTTGAAATTTTTGTTTTTTTTATATACCATATAAATTATTAAAGGTAATGCACTCGTGATAATTTTCGTTCAATCTACACCCCGTGGAGAATATTCCAGAATTTTTTCGAAATTTTTTGTTAAGTACTTTTCGAGATAAGGCCCGGGACAGCGATTTTTCGCGAATTTTTAAAAATAATACAAAGATAAGTGCTCGGAAGTATAATATTATATATATATTTTTTACTCGTGTTTTCACAAGCTTTCATTTGACACCACACTCGATGACCTAGTAAAAAAAAATTTTTTTCACTTCCGACTTCACCCCCCAAAACTAACCCCTTAAGTCAAAATTTAATTCTCAAAACTACATGGCTCTGATGAGGCCGTCAATTCCTATATTATTACCAAATTTCACCTTTCTATGTCAAATAGTTTCGGAGAAAATCGGGTGTGACAGACAGACAGACAGACAGACAGACAGACAGACAGACAGACAGACAGACAGACACCGAAGTGATCTTATAAGTGTTCCGTACGGAACACTAAAAAGGTAGTATTTGCAGAAATGCCGTAAAATGCAGATTTTTTTTTAAAAAAATGTAGGTCTTGATGTGTACTTTTCGGGAAAAATAATGCGAACAATAGCCAAGTGGTGCAACAATTTGCATCTTTAAAATAACTTTGTCAGTAAATAATACAATAAAACGATTAACATACGAGGCTGGTTTGAAAAGTCCGTGCAAAAATAAAAACTACTTATGTGTTTGGGGTAAACCTTTTTTATTTTTCGACATAGTCTCCTTTTAGGCTTATACACTTCGTCCAACGATGTTCTAGTTTGTTGATCCCTTCCGAATAATAGGATTTGTCCAAGTCTGCAAAATATCCATTAGTGTCTGCAATCACCTCCTCGTTTGAATAAAATCTTTGTCCCGCCAGCCATTTCTTCAAATTGGGGAACAAATAGTAGTCCGAGGGAGCCAAGTCTGGAGGATAGGGGGGATGTGAAACAAGTTGAAATTTTATTTCCATTAATTTTGCGACCACAACTGCTGAGGTTTGTGCTGGTGCGTTGTCGTGGTGGAAAAGGACTTTCTTGTGGGCCAATCGCAGGCGTTTTTCTTGCAGCTCGGTTTTCAAACGGTCCAATAACGATGAATAATATTCACCTGTAATAGTTTTACCCTTTTCCAGATAGTCGATGAGGATTATCCCTTGCGAATCCCAAAAGACAGTCGCCATAACCTTTCCGGCCGAAGGAACGGTCTTCGCCTTTTTTGGTGCAGATTCCCCCTTGGTAACCCATTGTTTAGATTGTTGTTTGGTCTCAGGAGTATAGTAATGTATCCATGTTTCATCCACAGTGACGAAACGACGCTTAAAGTCCTCTGTATTCTTCTGGAACAGCTGCAAACCATCCTAGCAACACTTCACACGATTCCGTTTTTGGTCAAGCGTGAGCAATCGCGGCACCTATCTTGCGGATAGCTTTCTCATGTTCAAATGTTTATGCAAAATATTATGTACCCGTTCAGTCCAGATGCCCACAGCACTAGCAATCTCACGCACCTTAACTCTTCTGTCATCCATCACCATACCATGGATTTCATCAATGATTTTTGGAATCGTAACCTCCACAGGCCGTCCAGAACGTTCAGCGTCACTTGTGCCCATATGGCCAGTCCGAAAATTTTGAATCCACTTATAAATTGTTCTAATCGAAGGTGCAGAGTCACCATAATGTTTATCAAGCTTCTCTTTAGTCTCCTGAGGCGTTTTGCCTTTCATAAAGTAATGTTTAATCACCACACGAAATTCTTTTTCGTCCATTTCTTGAAAATCACTCGAGTTCCTTGATTCACACGAATGCCAAACACAAAGAAATAGACCAATATGGCTGAAACTTGGTGTGCGTTCATTCAAGAGATGCTACTAACTAAACATGACCTCGATACGCGCCGGTGGTGCCATCTCTCGGACTTTGCACGGACTTTTCAAACCAGCCTCGTAATCTTATGTAATTAAGGATAGTTTTAAGCACTATATAACTAGTATTATTATCAAACATTTTTCTTTCTAATTCACTTCTGAAGAAGCCATTGTATGGTGAAACAATTGTCAAGTTATTTTAAATATATTGGAAATTAAAACATAGTGCCAGGAACAGATGCAAAGAAATTATCGACGAAACCAAGGAGGCGCACAATCCACGGATTAGAAACAAACTTCTCGCTTGTCCCAACAATTCCAAGTCCTTTTGGTCAGTCGCTAAGGCAGTTAGTCAAAATTTCACCAAATCCACCATACCACCACTCACACGGCCAGATAATTCTATTGCAAAGACACCTGTTGAGAAAGCGAACTTGTTGGCTGAACTCTTTGCTTCACATTCTACTGACAATTTCCAAGGAAAAACACTACCTACTATGCTCATATTGCAGTCAAGGATGCCCGATGTTGTCTTCAGGCAGCGTATCATAAAACGTATTTTGATGAAGCTAGACACCAAAAAGGCTTCTGGCGCTGACGGAATACCTGGAATAGTTCTCAAAAACTGTGCGAGGGAACTAACACCAGTTTTCTGTAGACTTTTCAACCTATCTTACAGAAAGGGAATATTTCCTTCCTGCTGGAAATGTGCGACAGTTCAGCCAATACCTAAAAAAAAAGGCAAGAAGACCTTGCCAAATAACTACCAACCAATCGCACTGCTTTCAATAATATCGAGAGTCATGGAAAAGGCTATCAATCAGCATCTTCTAAAATATCTTGAAGGATTCAACATTATTAGCAATCACCAATATGGCTTTCGTAAAAATAGATCAACAGGAGATCTCCTGACTTATGTAACACATGTTTGGAACAACGCAATTGAACACTTTGGAGAATCTCGAACGGTTGCTCTTGACATATTATTGGTTAAATTTCTGCTCCTAATTTGGAAAATACCTCCCATTTTAATTGACAACCCTCGAAACTAATGGCTATTGTTTGTATTCAAATTCGCACCTTGATTGAAAATTAAATGATATTTATTATTACTGAAAATGACATTTTCATTGGTTAAATGGGGAAATATAAATATACGACTATCTTAGTAAATTGAATGTGTGCTATAATATAATATATAATATATAATTTTACACATTTATGTATATTCAATATATATTTTTACTTCGCTTGCTAAAGGAAGGTGTTTTATTCAGGACATCTTGAAGAATTCAACATTATAAGCATCATCAATATGGCTTTTGTAAAGGAGGAGATCTTCTGACTTATGTAACACATGTTTGGACCAACGCAATTGAAGACTTTGGAGAATCTCGAGCGGTTGATCTTGACATATCCAAGGCATTCAACCGTGTTTGGCACGATAGGCTATTGGCTAAGCTACGTTCTTATGGTATGTCTGAAAAGTTCTGTTTGTGGCTTTCATGTTTCCTCACAGAGCGTTCTTTGCGAGTGGCAGTCGACGGATTTCTTTCTAACACCTTCACTATCAACGCCGGTGTACCCCAAGGCTCCATACTGTCTCCTACTCTCTTTCTCATTTATATTAACGATCTGCTGGAAAAGACCGAGAATCCAATCTACAGCTTTGCAGATGACAGTACACTTATCTCTTCATTCACTTTGAACGCTCCGACATCGGCTACTCAGACGAATATCCGCAGACAGCAGGAAGTCATTCAACTTAACAAAGATCTGGAAGAAATTCTATCTTGGGGTGACAGTAACAAAGTGGAATTTAACGCTACAAAAACTCAGACGGCAGTTTTTTCTAAAAAAGTTAACGTTGCTGAACCCGACATAGTTATGTCGGGACACTCCATTCCCCTAACATCGTCACTCAAATTGTTGGGCGTAAATTTGGGAGCAAATATGTCATGGCATGAACATGTTGCAGGCATAGCAAGGAGAGCTTCTCAGAAGTTGGGAATATTATTTCGAACCAGAAAGCTTTACACTTCACAACAACTGTTAATTCTTTACAAAGCTCAAATTCGACCAACTCTGGAATACTGCTCCCATGTTTGGGGCTCCGCTCCCAAACATACACTGCATTTGTTGGATTCTATTCAGAGAAGAGCTGTTCGTCTGATTGGAGACCCGGAACTGACAGGTAGCCTTGATTCGTTGGAACATCGAAGAACGGTTGGCGACTTGAGCCTATTCTACAAGTATTTTGATGGAAAGTGTTCGAAGGATGTGGCCCGCTTAATTCCTCCCAGAGCGGTGCATGTTAGAAGTATACGTCACGCTAATACTTCACATTCGTATGAGGTTCAGCTTGTTACTCCTCGTACAACGCTTTTCAAGCAGTCATTTATATGGAGAACACCTTTGGAATAATTTGCCCAGGACTGTGTTTCCCACCGAGTACAATTTACAGCGATTTAAGAACAACGTGAATCGCTTTCTCCGCACACGTCTCGCTCCTGTAGCGCTTTAGGGACTTCCCTGTAGCACGTGTGCTAGACCCATAAAAAAAAGTGTTGTTTTTATATAATTTTAAAAGTTGAGTTTTTAAGCACTAAAACAACGTCTATTATACAGGGCAACAAAAAAATATTTTTGTTTTGGTGCCTGGGATTTTAGAGCTGATTTTAACTATATTTGGGACGCTAAATCTACTTTTTTAGATACATCAACTTATCTACCAATGTGGTTTTTAGTCAGTAATTCATTTATGAGAGTTCTAAAATTATTATATATTCATTAATGTAGGTACAATGGTTTTATTGTCAGTCTGTAATTGAGTAAATTCCAGGTAAATCTATAAATAGTGGAACCATTGCCTATCAGGTATCTGAACTGACCCTTTTAATCACCTAACTCGGGTAAGTCTCGTCAGTTTGTGCGTTCTTACTAATGAGAGTAGATCGAATTCGGCGTGTTATTTTATGTTAAGAAAAGAGTGTTTTTGTGTTATTGAACAGAATTAAAATGAGTTCAGGTTCCAGTTCAAGAAGAAGTTGTGTAAATCAACCTGATGTGTTTTGCTATATATGCGGAGAATACATGTTTCAACAAAACAGACAAACTATTACTGACTTTGTAAAGCGAGCGTATCTTGGATACTTTGGAGTTAAGCTTGGTGATCAGGACAAAACGTGGGCCCCGCATCTCGTATGTAAAACTTGTACAGAGCATTTACGGCAGTGGACTACCGGGAAAAGAAAATGTCTAAAATTCGGCGTACCAATGGTTTGGAGAGAACCAAAAAACCACTTCAATGATTGTTATTTCTGTTTAGTAAATACTAATGGAATCAATCGAAATAACCGCAGTAAGTGGACTTATCCCAATTTAGACTCGGCAATACGCCCTATCCCGCACTCAGATGAAATACCGATTCCAACATTTCATCAGCTACCACATATCTCTGATGACGAATATTTTCCCTCTGATCGCTCTTCTGATGCTAATGAAACTAACAGTGACTATGAGGGGACGTCATCAGTTCCTCAACGCTTCAATCAAAATGAATTAAATGATCTCACCAGGGATCTCAATTTATCGAAAAAAGCTTCTGAAGTACTGGCTTCTAGGTTGAACGACAAAAATTTACTGGAACAAGGAACCAAAATTACCTTTTACCGTACAAGAGAAAAAGATCTGCTACCATTCTTTTCTCAAGAAAACAATCTTGTATTCTGTCACGAAATTAGGGAACTCATGAAAGAAATGGGACTTTCTGAATATATTCCAGATGATTGGCGCCTATTTATTGACAGTTCAAAGCAAAGTTTAAAATGTGTCCTTCTACATAATGGGAATAAATATGGTTCAATACCACTAGCTCACTCAACGAAACTGAAAGAAGAATATAATACCATAGCTTTGGTCTTGCAGAAGATAAAGTATTACGAACATCAATGGATGATTTATGTAGACTTAAAAATGGTAAAGGCTCTTGATAAAAATGGGTCTTGTTTTGCATATATAGGGGTAAAAATGCATCAGTTGAGCACAGAAAAACTCAAAGCAGGGATATTTGACGGCCCACAAATAAGACAATTAATTAAGGATCTTGCCTTCATAAATTCAATGAATCAAGTTGAACGAGAAGCTTGGACATCATTTGTTGCAGTTGTAGAAAATTTTCTAGGCAAACATAAGGCTCAAAACTATGTTGAAATGGTTAACAAGATGCTTAATAGTTTCAAATCCTTAGGGTGCAATATGAGTATTAAAATACACTATTTACACAGCCACTTAGACCGTTTTCCAGAAAATTTAGGAGACATGAGTGAGGAACAAGGTGAAAGATTTCACCAAGATATTAAAGTTATAGAGGACCGCTACCAAGGAAGATGGGACATGCACATGATGGCAGATTACTGCTGGAGTTTAAAAAGGGACTGTTTAAAAAAACATTCAAGAATGTCGCGGAAAAGAAGCTTTCCAAGTGTTGAGTGACTATTTCATTTCTTCAATGTTTTTTTTTTGTTTGTAAGTACGACATAATATTGTATTTTGTATAACTAAAATAAAAATTTCGTATCTACTATTGTTTACTACACTTACGGATTTGAATTACAATAATGTAACTTATATTTCTCTAAAATTGTATATCTTAAAAATTTGAGCTCCTAGGTACAAATGAATACGTTATTTGAATTCAGGACATCAAATTGATATAGAATCAGCTCAAAAAACCTCGACACCAAAACAGCTGTTCCCCTGTATTATCGGTAGTATATACGTAAACAATATTCATTGTTTTTTAGAGCAATGGTCAGTATTTTAGAAATAAAATATTCATCATGCAATAATGCTAAATACTAATAATTGAATGCCTGGTAGTTTTTGATAGGAATTATAGTCTAAGTGAGCATTCAAAAATCTATTTATATGAATTAGTTTTTTGTAAAACGAGTACCTTGTTATTTTTCTTTGTACTGGTACATCTAGGGAAGGGCACCATATGCTTCAGTTTCCATATTCTCTTATGTTTGGATGTCGTTGATTAAGATTATCCGCCCTATAGTTGTATAAATTATTTTAAAATCTTTTTTATTGTGATTTTCCATTATTAACATCAAAAATTGTAAAACACATCAAGGGTGGATCTAGAATTGTATTAGATTCTCTTCTAATAAGTTTGTAAATACTAATTGATGCCAGCGCTTAAAGCATCAAGTAACTAAAGCCTAGTCGGGATAAACAAAAAAGGTAGTATTTGCAGAAATGCCGTTAAATGCAGATTTTTTTTAAAAAAATGTAGGTCTTGATGTGTATTTTTCGGGAAAAATAATGCGAACAATAGCCAAGTGGTGCAACAATTTTAAATATTGCAAAATTTTCGACGTTCTTAGTGGTTTTTTAAAGATTTCTCGCGTTCTATCCGACCGATTAAAAAAAAATACTTTTCATGTGAGGGCTTGAGCGTTCAATTTGATTTAATAGAAACCGAGATATAGTCGAACTTTCCACAAAATTTTAATTTTTTTTGAAAAAATTGTTTTTTATAAACGAATTGGTAAATCTTTGGATATAAATAAGATATTGACAAAAATTCAACGCGGTCTTCTTCGGTACATGTCTCTCTTGAAGATAAACCAATAAAATTTTTTATATAGATTTTCCTCTATGAAGTTATAATAAATTTTCCGAAAAAGTAAAAAATTGTTTACCTTTCTCTTTTTGCAAAAATAATTTAACAATTTCTTACTCTTATCATTAAGCTCAGGCTATCTTCTAAAGATACAAAGCTAACTTTTCCGCCATATAAAATTTAATTTGACCCCATAGAAACTAAGAACTAGACCATTTTTCTCGAATTTTGGAAATTTCCGTAAAAAAAGTCACTCACATATATCGCTCTTTGTACAGGGTGGGTCAACAATAGAGTAAAGTTCATTATCTCATTTGTTTCGGGAATGACGAAAAAATTTTTAAAAACAATAGTTTTAGGGAATGTAAAGGTACACAGTTTAAAATTATTTTTGCGTATACAGGGTACTTCAAAAAAGTGTGGCCGATATAACATATGTTTTTTTTTAAATGGAACATCCTATTTTGTAATTTATTTTTCAATTCTGCATAAAATTTTATAACTTTTTTATTAATAATGTTATATACCTAAACCTAGTAGTTTTTCTAATATTTCAATTTTTTTTTTTAAATACGAGTTTTCGGTTTTGTAAAGAATTGCCAGTAGCGCCATTGCTTCTGAAGGTGGAATACTCATAATTGATACGAGCGTTCTATAGAGATAAAAAAAAGATATATGTAAAAAAATTTGAGTTAGATGCTACAGGGTGTTCAAAATAAATTTATACATTTCTACTATTTTAAATTGAAAAATCTGGCACATTCTGTATATTATTATTTTTTCTGATAGATTTTACAAGACCCTCCAACTTTTGTTAAGTATATCATATACCTATTTCTAATAGTTTTCGATTTATTTTGACTTTTTCAATTTTTACCCTTGTTTTTAATACACTTACACTATTGTAAAAACGTAAACAAATCGTTAATAATAATTTTAATATGGTTTAACTTATCTAATGATTAATTATTATGACGTAATAAATGTTCAAAAATATGCCCCTCTACTTGAATACTCATGTTTAGTCGTTTTACTATATTTTCCTTGACTTTCCTTAGCATAACGGGCGTTATTGGACCAATAATCCGAAAATTTTATATTCTACACCAAACATTAAGCGACCAGTGGTTTTAGTTTTGAACTTCCTGGACCCAAAATGGATTAACTGTTAAATAATAATGCATGTTATGGCTGTTAACTGCTCCATTACTGCGAAAAGTAGCTTTATCAGAAAACATTATTTTGAATAAAAAAATTGGATCGGCCTCTATTGCTCAATTCAAACATTTACTCGTCGTTCAAAATCATGGTCTTGAAGTTCTTGATGTAGTTCCATATGAAAGGGATGATACTTGTATTTTCTCGTGGTACGATTAGCCGTAGATTGGGATGTATCAGATAAGTCAGCTAATTGACGGCTGCTGACCTGGGGATTAACTTCAACATGAAGTAAAATCTTCGTTTCTTTTTCCTCACTGGTAGCATTCTGGTTTACTACTTTCCGTTTCGTATACTCAAAGCTACCACTACCATCAAACCGTTCCATTAAGCACTGGAAAGGTTTTCTAGATGGTATAAGTCTATTAGGGTACTTCCGGAAGACATGGAAAAGCCTAAATGGCACAGTAATGAATGAGATAGGCTTTATTATTACCAACAACAAGACAATCTGCGAAGATGTTACTGTCTTAAACAGATTTGACAGCAACACCAACCATCGATTAGTAAGAACAACCATAGTAATCAATACTAAATACGAGAGAATAAAGCTACTAAAAAAGCAACTTCTTCCAACATTCGAGATTTTAATACAGGACAAAGAATTATTTGAGGTTAAAATGAAGAGGAAACTGAAAAACAAGGAAGAACTGGAAAATAAGGAAATAGACGAGCTCACAAATGTTTATACAACTTACAAACGACTACAAACAAAAGAAATATGCACAAAACATAAAGAAAAGGGTAATAAAATTAGTAACAACACAAACAAGTTAATAAAAAGAAGAAGAAAATTACATCGAGATTCTGACAACTATAAAGCACAACTGAACAAAGAAATAAACAGGAATATTAGAAAAGATCTACGAGATTACAATACAGACCTTGTTAAGAACACCATTGAAAATAACAAAAATATGAGGATTTTAAGGAAGGAAGAATAGCAAAACTTAAAGACAGACAAGGTATAACAATCACCAATAGAGATGTGATAGTAACTTTAGTACAAGAGTTTTATGATCAACTATATAACTCAAAATTCCAAGACAATTATTAAACCAGATCTAAAATAAAAAATGTAGGTTCAGAGAAAATCCCTGAAATACATAACCACGAACTAATAACAGCCCTCTAGAACATAAAAACCAATTGAAGCCCGGGTGAAGATCGTATTACTACGAAAAAACGGGAGGCGAGAACTTAAGAAAAAGTGTAAGGATATTACTAAACAAGTGCCTATTGCTTGGTAAAATACCGAAAAAATGGGAAAATGCTGAGGTTGTTATATGGAAAAAAGGCGATAAAGAGAAAATAGAAAATTATCGTCCAATTAGCCTACTGTCCCATTTATATAAGTTACTTAAAGTCTGATCAACGTGACGTCAACAATATTCATACGATTCAATCGGCTCTCAATTCAGTGTCGGCGGTCTAAGTTTTAAATGACAATTTCAAAAGTCAAAATAGAATTTAAAATTTTTCACCCGGTTTGGTAATTTACGAAAACGACGGATATATTAAATGTGTATGATGTGTAAAACACCGTAGTTCTTGTTTGTCAAGGACATTTACCTCTCTGCGTAAATCCAACGTCTAATATCACCTATTTTTATTTTTCAGGTTGCTATTAGACTATTTCGTGAGTAAATTTACTTTATGAAAAGTTTACAGTTGTTATCTGTTAGTTATTTGAAGTTTTTGTAATGTTTGTAATCAAATTACAGAGCACAGCTTTATCAAATTTACATATAAGGCATTATAAAAACTGTAAAAAGTTGCACCGTAGAACTCATTAAATAAAGTTTTAAAATAGAGAACTGAAATATAATACTTTTAAAAACAGAAAGATATTTCATGACGAGGGTATAAAGTATGAATAGGAGATATAAATTGCATAATCCAATTTCAATATGATTTATCAAATCAACCTAATAGATAGATAGATAAGTCTATATTTGCCCTGCAAAATTTACAATGAATGTTGCCCAAGAGGCTTGGAATGTGTCAATATGTAATATTTAAATTATTAATTGAATAATGACACTAGTCGCTAGAAGTAGATTATTCACTCTCGCTTTCATCATTCCCAACACGAATAATGATTTCTGGAATCTCTTCGATTATTACCTCACGATCTTACCACTACACTTGCTGCAGGGAAGTCCCTAAAGCGCTCCAGGAGCGGCACGAGTGCGGGAAAAACGATTCACGTTGTTCTTGAATCGCTGTAAATTGTACTCGGTGGGAAACACAGCGCTGGGCAAATTATTCCAAAGGGATGACGTTCTCCATATAAAAGATTGCTTGAAAAGCGTCGTACGCGGAGTAACAAGCTGAATCTCATATGGATGCGAAGCACCAGCGCGACGTGTATTTCTAACATGCACCGCTTTGAGAGGAATTAAGCGGGCTACATCCTTCGAACACTTTCCATTTCCTATTGAATCAGGTTTTCTGTATGTTGTACGCTGGCATGCCATACCTCTGCTGTACACTTTTCTAAGGCTCCATTTCACATCTGAAGTACTTGTTTATCTCCATGTTCCTCTTCACCAATGTGCTTGTTATAAAATGTTTTTGCATTTGCTGAAACCAGCCCGATTGCATTAAATTAACAATAATAAGGAGGTAATCTCAACACTTCATACCCATGCTCTTGAACGATTTTATCATTTGATATTCCTTTGATTTTTTATGAGATTTTGCAATATCTAACAATTCTGTCTTAAACATCTGTTTGTTATGAGGTAAACTATTATTCTGTAACCACTCGAGAATTTCTTCTTTCTTCCATGCTGAAGATGGCTGTTTTTCTACTTCAACTGAATGGTATGAAGCATTATCCATTATAATTAAAGATGGTTCTTCTAAATTAGAACGCAACTGGTTTCTGACCCATTTTGTAAACATTTCACTATTCATTTCTCCATGATAACACAGCCTCACAAAAAAAAAAGTGGGGTATACTTTTGATGCGATATATCAGATCCGTAGTATTTTTGCCCGCTGATCACGAATCTGACGTCAGAATATCGCCATCACATCTCAATTTTTTTCTAACCTCAAAAAATAGGTAAAAATTAGTAAAAATTAAGAAAAATATACTCCTAAAAAATTGATTCAAGCTTTTTCATGAATCCAAAGATGTATTAATATGTATTCGGACACGCTAAGCTAATATTCATCGGTTGGATTAAGCCATACAGTTCTGTTTTCTTTCTAACCTCAATAAATCAGACAGATATAGTGCTTCTCGAATGCAAAAACGAATTCAAATTAAAATTCAACCGATTCTTACCAAATTTGGTACACGGGGGTTTTTTGGGTTGCTGATCATGAATCTGAGGTCGGATTTACAAAATTCAAAATGGCGGATCCAAGATGGCGGACAAAATTTTTGAAAACCAACCGATTCCTACCAAATTTGGTATACAGTTGGGGAATCCTCAAATCTGATACTCTTAAACCCTAAACCCTGAAACCTTAGACTCCCACACCCTGTAACCTCAAAAAATAGACCTCAATAACCCTGTAACTTTAAAAATGAGACCCAATAAACTCAAAACCAGGACTTTTAAACCATATACTCTCAAATAGGTAGACCCTTAAGCCCTAGAATTGCGAAGGTTAGACCCGCGCCTAACTTTCCTTTTTTTGGCTGTATCTTGTTCTTTTTTCCGCGAATGCCCTATTCAAAGGCTTTCTGCCCAAACGCTTTTGAGGACTTGTTTCTCTTTTTAGCGACCAGCAATAGTCCGCTAGGTTATGGTCGTCCCATCGTCCTTGATACCGATTTTCTATGATTTTCAGATCTTGGTGAAAACGTTCCCCTTGCTCCTCACTGTAGTCACCAAGATTATCTGGGAAATCATCGATGTGGGAGTCCAGGAAATGTAATTTTAGATTCATTAAGCAACCTAATGTTTGAAAATTTTTTACCATTTTCTCGACTATTTCTTTGTACTTAGGACTTTTATTATTTCCCAAAAAGTCGAAACATCGTTATAAGTAATAGTGCTTTTATTTTTTCGGTTATGCCTAGATACAACATTCATACAAAAGTAGCAATCATTTTCACTGTATGGTCTATTCCATATTGCTGGTCTGGAATATTTAATCGCCATCTTATTGATGTACAACATTATTTTGCAAGAACTGCAAATGATGTGGGGAACCCAATCTGTATCCTGGTGCTGTATTTCAATGTTAAAACAATCCTTATATAAGGTTTTAATCTTATCCGTTATCGGTGACCCCATTTTACTCAATACGTGTTGACAGCAAATATAACAAAATGAATCACTGTTTTTATCGCACTTATGAAAAGTCCTTGTACCGTGAGACCGTTTTCTTGTAGCATTATACTCTACATGAGCCAAGTCACCCACACATGAAGAGCTACGGTCGCTGGATGACGACGGCTGCGGGCCCGCTTTCCCACCCTGACCAACCGCCGATACTGGGTTTCCGAGTCCCTGCATCGTAATTCTCTTTCTTCTACCTGCCATGACGGCATCTAAGCCGTTATCCAGGGACTCTGCCGGCTAGTGGAGTAACACCGTTGCCTACCGTCACCACGTGGAGGTGCCCTGGATGCAGGTAGAAGAATAAAAATCGACCGATGAATTTTCTCGGTGTTCAAAATGGCTCGAAAACATCTGCCATCTTGAATTTTGCAAATCCAACCTCAGATTCGTGATCAGCGACCCAAAAATCCCCGTGTACCAAATTTGGTAAGGATCGGTTGAATTTTATTTTGAATTCGTTTTTACATTCGAGAAGCACTATATCTGTCTGATTTATTGAGGTTAGAAAGAAAACAGAACTGTATGGCTCAATCCAACCGATGAATATTAGCTTAGCGTGTCCGAATACATATTAATACATCTTTGGATTCATGAAAAAGCTTGAATCAATTTTTTAGGAGTATATTTTTCTTAATTTTTACTAATTTTTACCTATTTTTTGAGGTTAGAAAAAAATTGAGATGTGATGGCGATATTCTGACGTCAGATTCGTGATCAGCGGGCAAAAATACTACGGATCTGATATATCGCATCAAAAGTATACCCCACTTTTTTTTTGTGGGGCTGTGATAATCAAGTGACTTTGACTTGCTAGCATACAGTAAATTGGCATTTTCCATAAAACCCCCACTGTGTCCAGCATGTAAAACAATAAACCTTTTACCATCAAATCCCCCAAGTTTACGAACACTTTTAATGTTGTCACTCTGCCATGATTTCCTTTGACTGCCTTTTGAAAAAATCCATGTTTCGTCTATGAAAACAAGCTGACGGGCAATGTGTGTCTTGTTGTTTTCCATATACTTTCTAAGAAAAGCTGCCCTCATTGAACAAAATATTAGTATCTTCCTTAATGCTCGTCTGTTGTAATATTTGTTAAATTTTAAACCCAAATCCAGAAGTAATGTTCGAAGAGTTCCATAACTGACATTAATTATCTCTCGCAGTTCTTTACGTAAGTTGTTCATAGTAACATGTTTTTCTAAAACTACAATCTGATTTACTTTCGATTTCACTTAAACCGATAGATATTAATAGCTACTTATTTTGTCCATACATATCATATAATGTATTATGAACGTCCATTTTAGAACTTTCACTCAGATCATGGGTCTTAGCTTGTTTCCTTGATCGTGATTTTCCAGGTGTTGAAAGGAATTCATTTTTATCACTACGAATTTTGATGCTCCCTACAGTTCTCGTACCAATTTGTACAATTTGTAAAGCAGCAACGACTCTCTGGAACCAGAACATTGTAAACACATTAAAAAGATATACCTATGTGATTTATTTACCTCTTGTACAGCATTAAGAGATATAAGAGGACCCTTGTTATCCCTTTCCGATATAAAATACACTATTAATTTCGCGTTTTCCAGGCATTTGGTGGCTTCATATAAAGAGTATTTGGTCAATATTCCACAAATATTAGAGCTCTGAACAGAACTATTTATTAGTTGGTTTTAGTGACGCTACTTTTGATATTGTCGAAACAATGGAAAAAATCGAATTTCGTGTGTTGATTAAACGCTATTTTTTGTTGGGAAAAAATACCGCTCAAGCAAAGCAATGACTTTATAAGTGTTACGGGGAGTCTGCCCCTGGAATGCTGTGCTGAATTTAAACGCGGTGGTACAGATATAAATGATGCTGAATGCTCTGGACGCCCAAATGAGCTGGTTGCACCGGAGAACATCAAAAAAATCCACAAAATTATTTTGGATGACCGTAAAGTGAAATTGCGTAAGATAGCTGACACCCTAAAAATATCAAAAGAACATGTTCTTAATATTTTGCATGAACATTTGCACATGTGAAAGCTATGTTTGCTCACAGTAGACCAAAAACAACGTGTTGATGATTCTGAGGCTGTTTGGACCTGTTTAAGCGCAATAAAAAGGATTTTTTCATACGATATGTGACAATGGATTAAACATGGATCCACCACTATACACCGGAATCAAATTGGCAGTCAGCTGAGTAGACAACAGCCGGTAAAAGCCACCCGAAGCGACCAAAGACACAACAGTCGGTTGGAAAGGTTTTAGCCTCTGTATTTTGAGATGCATATGGCGCATTGGTAGAACAATTAAAAATAAACGAAAAAATCGTATTCTTAGAAGTTACCAAAGTGTTCTTCGTATTTGCTGAACCATCCCAGGATGCGTTTCGCCGTATCACGGCTCATCAGCTGGGCTAGGTTCAGCAAATACGAGAACACACTTTTAGTCCTTTATCCAAGTAACTAACGGAAAACTATAACAAATAGATGCTTTTATTGCACTCTACCGGCGACTTACTAAGTCCATTCAAGCAGAACGGCCAGCACGGCTGGCAACTTATTTGCAGAAGCGCACCTTTCTCAAGCTTACTGCTCGAAGGCATAGATGGCGCATTGGTATAACAATTAAAAAATAAACGAAAAAATCGTATTCTTAGAAGTTACCAAAGTGTTCTTCGTATTTGCTGAACCATCCCAGGACGCGTTTCGCCGTATCACGGCTCATCAGCTGGGCTAGGTTCAGCAAATACGAGAACACACTTTTAGTCCTTTATCCAAGTAACTAACGGAAAACTATAACAAATAGATGCTTTTACTGCACTCTACCGGAGACTTACTAAGTCCATTCAAGCAGAACGGCCAGCACGGCTGGCAACTTATTTGCAGAAGCGCACCTTTCTCAAGCTTACTGCTCGAAGGCATAGATGGCGCATTGGTATAACAATTAAAAATAAACGAAAAAATCGTATTCTTAGAAGTTACCAAAGTGTTCTTCGTATTTGCTGAACTATCCCAGGACGCGTTTCGTCGTATCACGGCTCATCAGCTGGGCTAGGTTCAGCAAATACGAGAACACACTTTTAGTCCTTTATCCAAGTAACTTACGGAAAACTATAACAAATAGATGCTTTTATTGCACTTTACCGGCGACTTACTAAGTCCATTCAAGCAGAACGGCCAGCACGGCTGGCAACTTATTTGCAGAAGCGCACCTTTCTCAAGCTTACTGCTCGAAGGCATAGATGGCGCATTGGTATAACAATTAAAAATAAACGAAAAAATCGTATTCTTAGAAGTTACCAAAGTGTTCTTCGTATTTGCTGAACTATCCCAGGACGCGTTTCGCCGTATCACGGCTCATCAGCTGGGCTAGGTTCAGCAAATACGAGAACACACTTTTAGTCCTTTATCCAAGTAACTAACGGAAAACTATAACAAATAGATGCTTTTACTGCACTCTGCATATGGAATAATTTTCATCGACTGTGCTGAAAAGGGAAAAAACATCAATAGCGAACATTATATAAAGTTATTGGTGCGTTTAAAAACAGAAATCGCAAAGAAACGGCCCTAAATGAACAAGAAAAAAGTGCTCTTTCGTCAAAACAATGCACCATATCATAAGTCAATCGTTACGATAGCAAAATTGCATGAATTGAAGTTCGAATCGCTTCCTCATCCACCGTATACTCCAGAAAAATGTGTTTTAAGTAGCTAGACCAAAAAACTTTTCAGCCTACATGTTACTTCCGGACCTACAAAGAAACATGTAAATACCTCTCAAATCTTCGACGTTTAATTCACGTGAATTAAGGAAAGTACATGAACGCTTCCAGAATTCGTACGCCTATTGCTAAACTTTCTAGTTTGAAAATACTAAAATACTCCTTTAAAAAAAACCAAAATATTTTTTCATTCTCTATACTTAAAAACGACGTCAAACAAGCAACCGTAGTTCATTTAAGTTCAACACACATTATTAAATAGACAAGCCAAAATAGTAGTCGGGAGAAAAACTAGACAGGTAAAATGGTTGACATTTTATCACGTTTTTATGCTAATTTGACTGTGCAACACAACTCTGTTTAAAAACAAAACCTAATATAAATTATTATAGGCAAAACAGTACGTGTAAAAAATAAACAGCCTAAGTTTTTTGTGTGTTACCTAATTTTTACAAACGTTTTGTTTACTTACGTCAAGGTTTTTTTAATGTTCCGTTAGTTATGCGATTACTTCAGTGTCCGTCTGTCTGTATTCTTCTATTTGACACAGAGTATTGAAATTTTGAAATTTAGCAGAAATATAGGAATTGACTCCCCAATCGGAGCCGTGTAGTTTTGAAAGTCAAATTTTAACTTAAAGGGTTAGTTTTGAGTGGTAAAATCGGAGGTGCATTTGATGATGGTGAAGGTTCACCTTCTTCTAGGCGTCGTTTCGATGCTGCAATAGAAATTTTACTGATGTACACTTTTCGACACTCGACAAGCATATTCACAGAGGCTAAGGTATTTAAATAGTTTATACGACCGTCATTTCTTTCAATATTTCCAGTTTTTAAAGTTTGTAAGCCGCGCACTACATTAACAGAATCACCTTCTGAAAGTGACTTATCACATATAAAACACAAATCAGCCATGACTCTTAAAATTGTACGTCCGTCGTTGCCAAGATACAATTTAAAACTAAACGAATAAACTTTGGTTAGTAGAAAGTGGTCCCTTGAAAAAGAAATCGGTCTTAACTATACAATGGAACTTCTGTCCCAACTGACTATAAATAGAAAAGGTCGTATTATAGGGGTCCGTATTCCTAGGTATAATCTTAATAGTAATATAAGGATTTAAGAGATTACACATTTTAAAGAAAAAGTACTTAATTCTTTTTCTACTTCTAGGCGTCGTTTCGATGCTGCAATAGAATTTTTACTGATGTACACTTTTCGACACTCTACAAACATATTCACAGAGGTTAAGGTATTTAAATAGTTTATGTGACCGTCATTTCTTTCAATATTTCCAGTTTTTAAAGTTTGTAAGCCGCGCACTACATTAACAGAATCACCTTCTGAAAGTGACTTATCACATATAAAACACAAATCAGCCATAACTCTTAAAATTGCACGTCCGTCGTTGCCAAGATACAATTTAAAACTAACGAATAAACTTGGTTAGTAGAAAGTGGTCCCTTGAAAAAGAAATCGGTCTTAACTATACAATGGAAACATCTGTCCCAACTGACTATAAATAGAAAAGGTCGTATTATGGGGGTCCGAATTCCTAGGTATAATCTTAATAGTAATATAAGTATTTAAAGGAAAAGTACTTAATTCTTTTTCTACTTAAAATATAATTAGGATATATTAGAATATAATTAAAATATACTTAAAGTATTTCACTTAACAATTTTTTAATTACACGAAGTAGGTAAGTATTATTAAACGAATATATTTGTTAAATGAAAAATGTTATTAAATATAATGTATTAATTAATAAATAATGCAAATTATTCATAATTATGGAATTTTTTAATGATTAATTAACTTTATACGACGTATTATTTACCGGGACTCACGGTTGACCTTGCATTATGCTATGTAGGGCTGAGCGCTGCCCGTTCTATCTCAAAAACGGTTAAGCGTATAAAAAAATGTTTAGAACTAAATTTGTAGAGAATTTCATGCTCTACAATTTTCATAATAAATACAAATATCATTGAAACCATAGGAAGCGAGATATTTGCGAAAAACCGGTTTTTGTGACCTTTGACCTTGAATATCTTAAGACGCGGACACGAGATTTGAGACTTTTGAGGCAACTTTTAGAATGCCAAAATAAAGGTTTATACAAGTTTACAGTTTATTTTCTCTCATTCCGAGGTTGACCCTCTTATTGGGCTTAATTGACTGTACTAAATGGGCTTTCAAATGATACGAAAATCCGTAAAAATATACGAACGCTTAATTCAAGGATCCGTGTTAAATGAAGCCAAATAGTTTGTCTAATTTTTGACTCACCAATGTATAAACCCACTGCTTTAGAAGAACAGATGTTTAGATTTACGTTTAGACTAAAAACTTCTTGATAATTTTAGTGAAATAAAAAAGAAATTAAATAATTAACCACATAAGATTACACTAAGCTCAAAATGGGATTATGCTGATTAAGTTCCATAAATAAATATTTCGATGCTCGTACGAGCTGCCAGTACATGTATATAATTTAGTGCAATATGTCTAATTAGATAACGCTTAGGAAATTTAATAAACTGGGCCCGAATTGCTGAGTTAAATTTAATTACTAATTAAATTATAACCAGCTGAATTGGCGGATCGTAGACGTAATTAGCTCTAGAACACCGCTGGTGTATACACTCGAATTTTAAATAATAAATTAAACCGGTACGTTATTAAAACTGATAAAATGTTAAGATTAAAATACCTGGATGCATTAGGTGTCATTTTGCTGCTGCTGCTTTACATTTATACTTGTAAAGTCCAACAATAATCCTGCGACCCGATTTTCATTCTGTTTTATTTACTCAAGAAACAGGACAAAATTATGTAAATCACAAGCCAACATTTTTCAAACTCTGAGACCAGACTATAAATTTTTTTGAAGATTTTTGGTGCACTGAATCCAAATTCGACCTCAGAATCACTTCACGTTTCCGAGATATCCTAACCTAAAAAATGCAAAAAACACGGGTTTTCGCTATATTCGGGATATATTACACCGCAAATTATTTTTTCTCCACAAAACTCGTTGCGGCATCTGAAAATACTACTCTTCTTCAAAACGCATTTTGAATTTTTCAGATATTTTATTTCTTCTCGAAGAAATCGTCCGAAATTAATTAGTTTGGCGTTTTCGTTACAACCATACTAATTTGGCTAAGAGTTTGTTACGTTTGCCTCTCTGTTGTGTTAAATTTTGATTCTTTTAGGATTTGAGAATGTAATATCTTTTACCAATTCTCACAAGACACCTGAGATTTCGTCTTGATTCCCTACTATCGTCACTGCTTATTCCTTATGTTACCTAACGTAATAAAATATCTGCCATTATTTCCCCTTATCTCCCATTATTTTTCCTTATTTCCCATTATCTCTCCATAATTTCCATTATCTAGGCTTATCTCTGCTCATCTCCCATTATTTCTCCTTTTCTCTCATTATTTCTGCTTATCTCCCATTATCTCACCTTATCTCCCATTATCTATGCTTATCTCGACTTATCTCTCAATATTTCTTCTTATCTCCCATCATTTCTCCTTATCTCCCATTATCTCACCATAACTCTAGACTTATCTCCGCTTATCTCCCATTCTTTCACCTTATCTCCCATTATTTATACTTATCTCCCATTATCTCACCTTATCTCCCGTTATCTAGGCTTATATCGAATTATATAGAACATATGTATAAATTTATAAAAACACGTAAATCGAATAAGTGGTTCTCAAGTGCTAAGCGCACTAACCGACAGACAGACAGACAGAGAGAGACGTTGCATTTTATATACATTTATATTTTTTGCAACATGATATTGTTCCATATTTATTGGTTTAGGTAGTGTTTTGCAAGAGAACGCGCTAACGGTAACGTTTTTTCCGACTTGATTCACTATTGTCGTCACTGCTTATTCTTTATGTTACCTAGCCCAATAAAATATATCCTACAACTTGGCCAGAGAACATATGTGTGTTTTAAAAAAAAAGCACGTAACGCACTAACGGATAGAGAGGCAAACAGACAGACAGAGAGACGTTGCATTTTATATATATTATAGATAGATAACCTGGCTAGAGAACATATGTATGTTTTAAAAAAAAGCACGTCAATCGGATAAGTGGTTCTCCAGTGATAAACGCAGTAACGGACAGACAGACATACAGGCAGAGAGACATGCAGACAGACAGACAGAGAGACGTTGCATTTTATATATATTATAGATATAAAATTATAGATAACCTGTCCAGAGAACATATGTATGTTTTAAAAAAAAAGTACGTAAATCGGATAAGTAGTTCTCCAGTGATAAGCACACTAACGGACGGACAGACAGACAGAGATACGTTGCATTATATATATATATATATATATATATATATATATATATATATATATATATATATATATATATATATCACAGATGTAATAAAATATATATCTATAACCTGAATTTAAAAAATTACGTAAATCGGATAAGTGGTTTTCGAGGGATAAGCGCACTAACGGACAGACAGACAGGTAGACAGACGTTTCATTTTATATATACTATAGATACAGATTATTATTATTATTATTATATAACCTGGCCGAAGAATATATGTATGAATTTAAAAAATACACGTAAATCGGATAAGTGGTTCTCGTGTGATAAAGGCACTAATGGACAGACACACATACAGAGAGACAGGCATTTTATATATATTATAGATTATAGATTATAGATATTCTCTGCTACATAATATTGTTCCATATTTAATGGTTTAGGCTGTATATTGCAAGGGAACGCGCTAGCGGCAAACTTTTTTCCGACTTCATTCACTATTATCGTCACTGCTCATTCGTTATGCTACCTATCGTAATAAAATATAACCTATAACCTGGCCAGAGAATATATGTATGTTTTTAAAAAAAAAGTACGTAAATCGGATAAGTGGTTCTCCAGTGATAAGCGCACTAACGGGCAGACAGACAGACAGAGACACAGACAGAGAGACGTTGCATTTTATATATATTATAGAAGTATTGAAGAACAGAGTAATATCGAGAATAATGTTTCGACCGAAAATTGTATATTTTGACTAGAGAAACATGATGCCGTCATAAAGAATATGGGTTCCCATTTAAAAAATCAAAGTTTCCCTTGAAATGCGCTTCAAAATGATTTTTCAAGGTCACCACAATTATATCATTTTATTGCCCCTTCAAAACCCTTCAACTTTTGTGTCAAACAATTTTAATAAAAGTGAATATAAAAAAGTTAGGGTAGGCTAGTACATTACCTAAAATGGGACATCATGTATAATAACAAATAAACAGTGTTGCTACTAGAAAGATGATTTCTCCGAGAAGAAATAAGATATCTGAAAAATTCAAATGCATTTTGATGGAGAAGAGTAGTACTTTCATAGAGACCTAGAGACAGTGTCATCTGTTATGCTGATGACACAGCTATTACCATATCACGAGATACCTGGAAGGAAGTCACTGTTGAAGCCGAGAAAATTATGAGTACTGCCAAAATTTAGTTTGACAAGAGCTTATTGTCTTTAAATATTGAGAAGTCTCATTTTATTTGCTATTCTATGACCAGGGCGGGGATGGCTAATAGGGAGGCCATCAAAGTTCACGATAATGATTGTAAGAATTATAGTAACTGTGATTGCCAACTAAAAATAAGTTCTGTGCAAAAAGTGAAGTATCTTGGAGTTTATTTAGACAGACATTTGAAGTGGGAGTTTCACATAGATTATGTTTGTAATAAAATTAGAAAGTTAATGTATAAGTTCGGCATATTAAGGCAAAGCTTATCGCAGAAATCTATCATGTTTCTAGGTTATATATAAAATCCGTGGTACGGTTATTTTGTAATAACAAAATCGCGAAGAATATCGTTGAATACTCACTAAACACAAGATATAAGGAAAAACTTTCCATAAGTACAGCTAGGATAAAATTTACTTCAGTACAAAAAAAAACTCGCTTTTTACAGCTTCTAGAAAATATAACGCCATGCCACGATCCTTTAAAAATAAACCATTTTCAAAAATAAGGAGACAAGTCATTACGTGGTTACTTCATTTAAGGGAAGACTTGTTCTTGATTTTAATTTAATTGAATTTTTTTGAAATTTTAATGAAAATTGTTATCTGACATGTTTGTAATTTGTTTCATATATTGTTATGTATATAAAAGAATGTAAATTATAAATTTCTTCAAATTCTCGGAATTAACTGTGCACCTAGGTAATTGAAATTTTGTAGCTTCTAACATACTTGATAGAAATTCATTAGTATAAATTTTTTGTTCAGAGTGTCATTGACATTAAAAATGGTATAGACGTTGTGCAGAATACTATGGGAAATACAAATATAATTAATCACCAATTTAAATTTCAAACAGTAGATAGTAACGAAATAATTGAAATAGTTAAAAAATTTAAAATAAAATTGGCCGTAAGCATATTTTATCTGAAGGTGTAATTAAACATTCTATAACGTACACGGCTTTTTTTACGTCAATATCATCAATAATAGCATGCTGCAAGGAAAAGTGCCTAACGAATGGAAAATTACCAAAATTGTGCCAATTGAAAAAATAAAATATACTATAAAACCTGACGAGATTCGGCCAATAAATACGCTTCCAAGTGACGAAAAAATCCTTGAAACAGTGATAAAAAATCAGTTACTGCATTATTTGAATGGTAACAATATTATTATTCCAGAGCAATCGGGTTTTAGAAGCAAACACTCATGTGAAACTGCAATTAATTATGTTATAAGTGAATGGCGTGAAGATTTGATGAATAAAAAATACATTGTATCAACTTTCATAGATTTAAAAAGAGCATTTGAAACTCTAGACAGAAAATTATTGCTTATGAAACTACACAAAATTGGAGTGTGATATGGAATTAAAATGGTTTGAAGATTATCTATCGAATAGAAAGCAACAAATAAAAATTGGAAACATGACAGCTCTGTCCTTGCGCCGGTACTGTTTTTCATATACATAAATGACATTAAAGACGGTTTAAAGTACGGGGATGTTAGACTATTTGCAGACGATGCACTGATTGCAATTAGTGATGTTAGTTTGGATGTGGCTATTAATAAAATGCACTCTGATATGAATATTCTTTACAAGTGGATGTTTATAAATATGTTAAAATTAAATACAGATAAAACTAAATATATGATAATATCACATAACTATAATAGTAATCATAAATTATACATAAATAATCGTAAAATAGAAAAAGTAAACGAAATTAAATACTTGGGTATAATGATAGATTGTAAACTTAAATTTGATGCACACTTTCAATATTTAGTGAATAAAATAAACCAAAAACTTTATCTCATGCCACATCATAAGTGAATACCATAGAATATTAATATATAGAAGCATAATTGAGCCACATTTTATTTATTGTCCTTCGGTATTATTTCTTGCTAAGGATACACAAATAGAACTACCGCAAAAACTTCAAAACAAAGCAATGAGATTTATATTGCGGAAGCCTAGAGATACGCACATAAAGGATATGTTAGATCGATTAAATTGGCTGAGTGTAAAGCAGAGCTTATTTTATTACGCATTGAAATTCATCTATAATATAAGGATAGAAAATTGTCCCACATATTTGACCGAGAAAATTAGATACGTCAATCAGATACACAACTACAACACCGGAGGACGAAATGACTTCCGAGCGGTGGGAATTACAAATGAAGCTGATCGAGCAAATCTTTATTATAAAGGACTTAAATATTTTAATGACCTACCAAATAATATTAAAAAATTGTGAAACCATAAATAAGTTTAAGCAACTATTATATCGACATTGTAAGAATATGCCTATCCGATAGTTAAATTAGGTTCTAATGAACCGTAAATAAATAAATAAATAAATAAATTATAAATATATAACAAAAGACTATTTTTAGTCAATTTCCATTGGTTTAATTAAATTGCGATGACGCGTTTCCTTGTCGATGCAGCTTCTTCAGATCTACATTTTACACTATCAAGATAGGTTTAATGTTCACAATTTTATATAATTTCTTAACTATAATATTACATTGATAGTATTGAAAAACCCACACATATTTGGAATTAGGAAAATAAATTCAATAATGGTGAATTGTTTAAATCTACTTGGTCGTTGAGTAACGTACCTGTAGTCCTTAATCGATTTATTTGCATTGTCTCTAAAAGGTTTAGTTTTAAACCTTGTTGTTTAGTGTGTAAAATTTTGAAATTTTTGTTAAATGTGTGTTTTCTGTTAAAAGATGATTAGCATATGTTGAATTAGAATTTCTATAGATGAAACTTTTTTCGTGTTCTGTAATTCTTTGTATAAATGTACGTCCAGTTTGTCCTATCAATGTTTTAGGACATGACCCACATGTTAATTGATAAATCCCTGATTTATTGTCTTTATTGATTTGTAGTTTGTAATTTTTGAGATGTTTCCCTTTAGTATTGTTAGTTTTGCAAGTTATGTTGATATTTTTTTGAATTAAAAGTTTTCCCAGTTTTTCTGTTGGTTTGCCGAAATAAGTTAAACATTTAGTAATTTTTCTGTCCTTAAAACGTGGGTATATTTCTGAAATTGCCTTGTTTCTAAGTTTTTTCTTAACGATGTTATTGATTAAAGTAACCGAATAACCATTGTTAACTACTACTTGTTTTATGTATTTGATCCTTTAGTAAAATTATTCTCTGATAAGGGGATATTAATTAATCTATGTATAAAGCTATGATAAGCCGCGAGTTTATGATGGGTAGGGTGGTGAGAACTTTTGTGAATTGTGGTATCTGTATAACAAGGTTTGTGATATATTTCAAATTCATGTTTTTTCATTTTTTTCTGATTGTTAAGTCTAGAAAGTTGATTTTCCCTTCGACTTCTTCTTCTATTGTAATTATTAAGAACTTGCCTAAGACAAAATTATTTTTCATTTAACAATAAATTCTACAGTAGTAAGGAAGGGTTAATTATGGGGAGTCCATTAAGTCCATTACTTGCCGAAATTTTCATGGACAGTATTGAAACAATGATATTTAACAACCATAATAACAATAGTAATAATTGTCTATACTGCTATCGATACGTAGACGACATAATTATATGCTTTACAGGTACGCACAGACAATTAACTCACTTTTTACAGTACATTAATTCTTTACATAGAAATATCAGTTTTACAATGAAAGAAGAAGTCGAAGGGAAAAACAACTTTCTAGACTTAACAATCAGTAAAACCATGAATTTGCAATATATCACAAACCTTGTCATACAGATACCACAATTCACGATAATTCTCACCATCCCACAGTGTGTCGACTAGTACAAGTTAGCTGGACAAAATTATTTTTTCACTTATTTCAATTGTTTATGTATATTCTAGGCATATTAAGTTATTTTAAGGAAAAATTCATCGCGTTGGTTTTTTTTATGGGCGTGGCTAATTTTTTCCCCTAAATTAGTCAGCTACGCAGACATATTTAACGATAACTCGGAAACAACTTGTCAGATTTTTATAAATAAAACATTAAAAAATGCGTAACAAAATTTTATTAAAGTTGATTGAACATTATTTTATTCTATCTTTTATCGTTTTGGAGTTATTTAGAAATTAATGGAGAGAAAAATTTTTTTTTCGTGTAAAATTCATTATTTTTTTCGGTAAAAAAGCGCAATAACAAAAAAAAACAAAAATATTATACATTTTTCTGCGTATCTGGAAAATAAAATAAGGTATTAATCATGAAAATCGGTTAATAAATGTGGGTTTTATTCACAATTTACTGCAGGTACTCAATATCGATAAAATTTGTGTAATACAGCCACCCTTGCATATCGCGGTAGGATTGCATCAGCTTAGCAGGTAGATAACGGAACTAAAGGGCAAGGGTATTTTGTATGGTTATTAGAATTAAAAATTATAATACAGTGTCTTTCATTTAGCTGCATTTCGCTTACCTGTATTTTTTGTCCAGCTGCACAAAACATTGTATAACAAAAACAAAATATTCTGCGAATGTGCACGAATTTTTCTACAAACTTGAATGTGCAACTAAATGAAAGACACTGTATTATTATTTTTAATAATAACCAGATGGAAAATCATTTATTGCATTTGTCAATTAAAAATAAAACAATTAATCCATATTACTTAGTTTTATTGACACAAAAAGGATAAACTCAAATAATACCTGCCTTTCAGGTAGGTAACTTGTGCATTATACATACATAAGTAGTTGGTATTTTAAAATGTTTTTGATTTTTTTAAGGTACATATTTCTTGCTGTTCGGTTCAAAAAAAAATTGTTTTTGTTTAATTTTAAAATAAATGTTATAAATGCTCTGTAATAAATTTAGCATAATGACACTGACTGTAATTATATGTAAAATAAAAAATACTCATTTATTGATAAAGAAAAATTTACAAGTCAAGGTTTACATGCTTAGTACAAGCACTACATAACTAAAAATAGTAGCTGAACCTAATAATCATCATCAGAGTCTTCTGATGAGTCGTTTACTGTATAATCGTCATCATTTTGTGGCATTGTGCGACATTATGATGACGATTCCAATCTAGACTCTTCTATGCTAGGGCTTACAATTAACTTTAATACATCTGTACATATTTTTTCCGGCTTTTTTTGGGAATCTCTCGAAGGCTATTGATCAAAGGATCAGATGTTATAATTAACATGCACAGTAAGTCTCTATTCGTGGCAACACGCGAGCACTTGCGGGTGTTATACTCCCTAAATCTGCGGCAATCTTTGTTCCGTGCTTCTTGAGCCTCTTCTTAAAGCTGCCCAATTGGAAGCAATGCCGCTTTGATGACTTCTGTGCTGTGAATTAATATTTTATGCACAGTAGCAGGCATACAGCACCACGAATAGAGACTAAGATAATGTTTTCTGGTTTCGAGACAAAATTTTTTGAATTCAACTAAGTTTATCTCGAATCCAGAAGACAATGTTCTCAAAATAACATCAAACTTTTTTATAATTGTGATCTGAGCACTCATCTCAGCATTCTTAAAAAAGCGACGGGCTGTATTTCCATCATTTGAAGAACCAAATCCTGGCTTAGGTTTATCTACAATGAGTCCCATCTCGTTCTTAAATTTCAATTTGATTTCCTCGGAACGAACCTTGATATCTGCTTTGTCTTCGTTGCTTCTAGCCTGCCATTTTTTAATATTCAACTTGTAACTGATATGTAAAAGACATTCGAAGCAACGCATCCAAGCATGAAATGTAGATAAACCAAAGCCAAAATGTTCTTGATTGCTGTTAAACATCGCGGGGTCATCGTTCATCGTCTTGGGGGTGGCGCCACAGATGAAACACTTTTGGGATGAACTAGTTTCCGTTAAGGCGTTACACACCTTTCCGTCTGTCATTGTCAGCAAAAATTCGTGTTTTACAGAGATTTGAGAATCACCAAAGTTTCTTTGGCAAATATAAATTTGATTGGGCGACAATACAAAGTTGATGAAGGCCGAGGATTTTGCCAAATAATTTTGGACCCATCATATAACTTAAGGGGAACTAAAGAAAATGCGAAAAGAAACTCGTCCGTATATTCAGTGTTCTCAAATCTCTGTTTGTATGTGCTGTGCCCAGAACTTCCATCATATCCCATTTACTAACAAGTGTAAACGATGAACTTGTTGGGAGCACACTGCTGATAACTTCATTCTGTGCTAATACTAGGCGTTCCACTGTTTTATTTAATAAGGCTTGCAAATTTATTTCAGCACGAGTTTCTGTTATAGCAATGTGCTCCTCTGCAGGGTAACAGGCCTGTTTGGACTTTTTTAAACTAAAATATGACGGAAACACATTATGCCCCGCCTTCATGGACCACTTCCTAGTTTGTTTGTAAGAATGCGTTGTTGACTTAGAATCTATATAGTAAGCTAAGGCTTCGTCACTACTTAATTGCCTAGGATTAACGGAACTGGTATTTTTAGACTTAATAATATTATCTGGGCTCTCACTAATGTCTCTAATCACATTGGCAATTTTCCTTTGCCCTGCTGAACGCACAGCAATTTCTGCAGCAGTCACCAATTCACTGACACTTCGGGATTCTACGAGATCCACG
This sequence comes from Pachyrhynchus sulphureomaculatus, assembly GCA_019049505.1. NCBI lineage: Eukaryota > Metazoa > Arthropoda > Insecta > Coleoptera > Curculionidae > Pachyrhynchus > Pachyrhynchus sulphureomaculatus. The sequence continues at coordinate 5,987,132 of CM032455.1, read as the reverse complement.
ACGCGACGTTTCTTCGTCTTAAACGACGATTCCTCGAAATCTTTGCGAGGTCTTCCTGCAGGAGTCACATTCTCACTTGATGTTGAAGGTTGTGGCGCAAAAGAACTCACAGTAAACTGTCTTCTTCATCCAATCAATTCTTATTTTTAATTAAAAAACGCTCCTTCGACTTTTCTGAAGCCAACCATTTGGCACCAAACTTATTAGACAAGTTGGATATCTTCAACTTTATTTCTTTTTGGCTGCTTTCAGTAATGTCACCAAAGTGAAATTTTAAAGAAAGAAAGTCATATACACGCGAGTTTTTTTCATTCTTCGTGTATTTCAACCACTCCTCAAAAAAGGCTACCCTTGAAATAGAGTAAACGTGTTCTGGAAAAAAAGAAAAAAAAACATGTTGTACTGAAGTGTGCTAAACAATATGTGTATTTTTACGAAGAATAAAGTTATTTCTGTGTAATATCTAAAAACTAGCCCGGATAGAGGTGAATGTCTGTATATTCTGAACTTTCAAAGTTTTTTTTTAAAAAAAAAAACACGCTAAAATATATAGGCTATTTAAAAAAAATACTAAAAATTCAAATTAATAGATTCTGATTAAAAAAATACATTAAAAACTAGTACTTACCCTCAGTATTAATATTCATCCCAAAAACTTTCACAATATTACAATATGTCACTATAAGATGTGCACGAAAGTGTCGCTAAATTGCAACTGATTGATTGAAAGAGCTGCATTAAACTCATTACCTGACTTCTGACGCTTATGACTCGCCACTTGCAAATTTGATAAACAACCTTTTCTCGGAATTCGGGGTTTGGTGGTGTTGTTTATGTTTTGCAAATAAGATTTCCTGGAAATCATAACATGAATTTTGTCCACCTAGCATGTTCTACGCGACACACTGTGCATCCTAACCATCATAAACTCGCGGCTTATCATAGCTTTATACATAGACTAACTAATATCCCCTTATCAGAGACCAATTTTACTAAAGAATTAAACTACATAAAACAAGTAGCCGTTAACAACGGTTATTCGGTTACTTTAATCGATGACATCATTAGGAAAAAACTTAGAAACAAGGCAATCTCAGAAATATTCCCACGTTTTAAGGACAGAAAAAACCACATTTAAATGCTTAACCTATTTCTGCAAATCAACAGAAACACTGGGAAAATTTTTTAATCAAAAAAATACCAACATAGCTTACAAAACTAACAATACTATGGGGAAATATCTCAAAAACTACAAACTACAAATCAATAAAGACAATAAATCAGGGGTTTATCAATTAACATGTGGGTCATGTGCTAAAACATACATAGGACAAACTAAACGTACATGACAGAACACGAAAAAAGTTTCATCCATCTAATTTAACATATGCTAATCATCTTTTAACAGAAAATCACACATTTAACAAGAATTTCAAAATTTTACACACCCACCAAAAAGGTTTAAAACTCAACCTTTTAAAGACAATGCAAATAAATCGATTAAGGACTACAGGTACTTCGCTCAACGACCAGGTAGATTTAAGCAATTCACCATTATTGAATGTATTCTCCTAATTCCAAATCTGTGTGGGTTTTCCAATACTATCAATGTAATTTAATTAGGTGTAATATTATAATTAAGAAATTATATAAAATTGTGAACATTAAACCTAACTTGACAATGTAAAATGTAGATCTGAGGAAGCTGCATTGACAGCGAAATGCGTCATCGCAATTTAAATAAACCAGCGGAAATTGACTAAAAACAGTCTTTTATTATGTTTGAAAGAGATGGTGGACGAAAAAAGGTAAAGCTCCACAAACGGCCACAAATGGCCAGATTAACGCCAAAAAAGGTGATGATGTGTGCTTGTTGTGATTGGAAGGAAATCGGGCTTCATGTGCTGCTGCAGCCTGGTCAAACGACTGATTCGATATTAGATTAAATCAAGCAATTGGAAAAAAATAGACCGGAACTAGTCAACAGAAAAGGTGTCGTCTTCCACCACGACAACGCCAGACCACACATTTTTGGTGACTCTGCAAAAATTGAGAGAGCTTGGCTGGGAAGTTTTAAGACATCCACCGTATAGCCCGGATCTAGCACCGTCCGACTGCCATTGTTTCGGTCTCTGTACATTACATTTAATTTCTTCCCTTTACTACTGCGCAAGCTCCAAACGGTAGGCGCATATTTCGAATAAAGATAAAGACAGTAGCCTATCAAAATAAGCGCTACAAAATCTCTCTGTTAACTGCACACAGTTTAAAACTTTTATTTTATTTCCTAGTTATTTAAAACTATTATTTCGTATAACACAAAATCAACTAAAAACAAAACAAAGTAATTATTATTCGTTAGCATGTCCGTACAACTGATTGTTTTTTTTTTATTATTTTAAAAACTTTTATAAATATTTTGTTATTTGTACAGTGTTTCTAAATACAAATTCAAATTAATTTTGCGTTTATTTTCTAAGACTAATTGGGGAATCTCCGGTCTATGCAAACATGTGGTCGACATCTCGGGCAACGAATTTTCGTTACCATAGTTGTTCGTCGTACAGTGGTTGATATTTAATCACTATTTGATTAAAATTTTAGAGGTAATTTGGGAACTATAGTGAAAAACTTTTGTAGACCCTTGATAAGGACGTAAGACACTCATAAATAACCGGTCAAGTGCAAGTTGAACTTGCGCAATTAGTGTTCCGTACGTTGATTACTTTTAAAATAAAAAATGTTGTAACGGAAGTATAAAATAATCAGTGACTTCACAAAACACACCCCAAATGAGTTTTCAACAAAGTTTATTTCCAATCTTTACTGAAAATCGATGACCTTGAAATTTCTGTTTTTTTTTTATATACCAGATAAATTATTACAGGTAATGCACTCGTGATAATTTTCGTTCAATCTACACCCCGTGGAGAATATTCCAGAACTTTTTCAAAATTTTTTGATAAGTACTTTTAGAGATAAGGCGGGTGGACAGCGATTTTTCGCGATTTTTTAAAAATAATACAAAGAAAAGTGCGCGCAAGTATTACATTATATGTATATTTTTTACTCGTGTTTTCACAAGCTTTCATTTAACACCACATTCGATTACCTAGTAAAAAAAATGTTTTTTTGACTTCCGATTTCACCCCCCAAAACTAACCCCTTAAGTCTAAATTTAATTTTCAAAACTACATGACTCTGATGAGGCCAGCAATTCCTATATTACTACCAAATTTCAACTTTCTGTGACAAATAGTTTCCGAGAAAATCGGGTGTGACAGACGGACAGACAGACGAATAGACAGACGGACAGACACCGAAGTGATCTTATAAGTGTTGCGTACGGAACACTAAAAATGTTGTAACGGAAGTATAAAATGATCAGTGACTTCACAAAACACACCCCAAACGAGTTTTCAACAAAGTTTATTTCCAATCTTTACTGAAAATTGATGACCTTGAAATTTCTGTTTTTTTATATACCAGATAAATTATTACAGGTAATGCACTCGTGATAATTTTCGTTCAATCTACACCCCGTGGAGAATATTCCAGAACTTTTTCAAAATATTTTGATAAGTACTTTTAGAGATAAGGCGGGTGGACAGCGATTTTTCGCGATTTTTTTAAAAATAATACAAAGAAAAGTGCGCGCAAGTATTACATTATATGTATATTTTTTACTCGTGTTTTCACAAGCTTTCATTTGACACCACATTCGATTACCTAGTAAAAAAAATGTTTTTTTGACTTCCGATTTCACCCCCAAAACTAACCCCTTAAGTCTAAATTTAACTTTCAAAACTACATGACTCTGATGAGGCCAGCAATTCCTATATTACTACCAAATTTCAACTTTCTATGACAAATAGTTTCCGAGAAAATCGGGTGTGATAGACGGACAGACAGACGAATAGACAGACGTACAGACACCGAAGTGATCTTATAAGTGTTGCGTACGGAACACTAAAAATGTTGTAACGGAAGTATAAAATGATCAGTGACTTCACAAAACACACCCCAAATGAGTTTTATTTATTTATTTATTTATTTATTTATTTATTTATTTATTTATTTATCATACATGCCTTACAGGTTACAAGACCCAACTACAAGGCCGGAGATACAGATAAGAGCCACTATACATAGAAATGTAATACAATAATAGAGTATTAAGCAGATACAAATTCTAATCACAATAATAATAATAATAAAAACAATTAAATATTAAAACAATAAGAAAAGAAAGATGCCACAGCCCCTCAGTGTTGCAATATTTTACCTATCGTTAACATAGATGTGTTGAAAAAGTCGATGCTTATTTCTTGATTATACATACTACACATTGAAAAAAGTGGGGAAAATTTTAATATATTTGTTCTTGGAACAGGTAGATAAAAAGTGTTATATTGTCTGCTAGTTATAGGCGGCACACTAAAATTTATTCTTGACAGAATAGCGGGAGAATCTATATCATTATTCATAATTTTGAACAGAGTCGTCAGGAGCAAGTAACCACGACGAACCTTTAATAACGAGCAGCCGTTATCTGCAAGTAGTATCTCATGCGGAAACCCTGTTGTGGATAGATACCATCTCGTTTAAAGCTAATATATTTTAAGAATTTGCGCTGGACCCTCTCCAGATTATCAGTATGGGTGTCATAGCCTGGAGACCAGACCGTAGCAGCGTATTCCAATTTAGAACGAACATAACAAATATATAAAGTTTTAATTACGTCAGGATTATGAAAGTCACCGGTGCAGCGTGCAATAAAGCCATATGTTTTAAAAGCTTCGGAGATTATGGTGTTTATATGATCTGTGAAAGAAAGTTTTGGATCAAATGTTACGCCCAAGTCCCTGAAGACATTCACACGGGAGATACTACTGTTATCCAGCAAATAGTTATGAATAATCGGTGAGGTTTTATTTGAGAAAGACATGATGTTACATTTCTTAATCTTAAGCTGTAAATTGTTTGTTACGCACCATTGGCCAATTATCTGTAAGTCCTTCTGAAGATTTATGCAATCCCGAATACCTCTCACCCTGCTGTATAATTTTACATCATCGGCATAGAGTAAATAACCAGCACCTAAACCCCTCCCAATATCATTTATAAAGAGATTAAAAAACAATGGTCCCAGTACAGATCCTTGGGGAACCCCAGAAGTAGCATCATAAGATCTTGATTTGGAGCCATAAATTTCCACATATTGCTTACGATTAGTAAGGTAAGAATGAATCAAAGATATTAATGAGCCTGAAAAACCAAAGTTAGTTAGTAGTTTATTAAGTAGGAGAGAAAAATCCAGCCGATCAAAGGCTTTGGTGAAATCTAAATAAATGATATCCATTTGGCAACCCTCGTCAATTGCCTCTGCTATTTCTTGAGTTATAGTAATTAAGTTTGTAGATGTAGACCTACCCTTGTAGAAACCATGCTGATGAGGGGTTATCAAGTTTTTCGTAGCATAAAATATATGATCGTGTAATAAAAATTCAAAGATTTTACTAAAATTACATATTATTGACACTGGCCTATAATTATTGATATTTGATCTATCTCCTTTTTTAAAAACAGGACTGACTTTAGAGGTTTTCCATAATTCCGGGAAAGTACTCGTCTTCAAGCTTAAGTTGAACAGAGTTAACAGTGGTTTGGCTAAAACAAATCTGCAATCACGAATAAAAAATGCTGGGAGTAAATCCGGGCCCGCAGTAAATTTTGGTTTTAGTCTTCTAATGGCATTAATAACGTCTGATTCACAAAAGGTACTGACTGCGACAATAGGCCAAGAAGCCACGACATCCTCACTGATTAATCTATCCAAGGTTGGACGGGAAAATGATTGTTCGAAATAAGTTGCAAAAGCGTTTAGAATATCTGATGCCGAGTTCAAATTACTCCTGTCATAAGTCATACTACTAGGTATACCCTTCTGTTCTCTTTTGTTTTTGACAAATGACCAAAACTGCTGCGGATTAACCTTTATATTCTCTTCTGTTCTCTGAATAAAGCATCTATAAGATTCTGTAGTATCTCGTTTTATTTCCGATCTCAACGTTTTGAACTTTTCAAACTGATCCATGTCTCCATACTTTTTATATTTTTTATGACATAAGGCTTTCTGCTTTATCTTGAGTATTACGTCACGCGAGAACCACGGAGGGTATTTCTTGCTATGACCTTTTAAATACTTCGGTACATGCTCATCTATTATTTCATATAATTTTTTATAGAAACTGTCACAGGCTTCATCAATACATGTAATATTGTTTAGAATTGACCAATCGATTTTCATAAGGGAGTTATACAATATAGTGTAATCTGCTTTTTTGAAATTATAGCTGCCTTGAAAATTTATTTGAAAATCGCTTTTAGCATTCATCGATTGGCAGTATTTAAATGTAACTACTAGTGCCGGATGATGAGCGTCCTCTTCAATAAACACATCGACTGCCCTTTCAACTTCGCATTTTTCATTATTATGCATCACCAAGTCTAGTATTCTATTATTTGTGTTCCTGATGTAATTGCTTTGAGTAAAACGGACGCTATTTAGGAAATTTTTAAGAACCTTTGTAAGATTATCTTCCGTTTTGTTATCTAAGAAGTCAGAGTAACGAGATACATTGAAGTCACCAAGTATGCATACATTCGCATTAGATAGGCATTGCAACGAAATTAAGCACTCAAACAAATTTTCCAACAGAAAAGTAGTTACCGGCGGGGGAATGTAAACAACAAACAGATATATAGACGAGTAGTCAAAAGTAATTTTAACGCCTATTAGATCAATTTCCGGGCAAAGTTCTGTATATGGAATTGAAACCATGCTTGCTCTAAAGCTTTGATCAACACCAATCAGCACGCCACCTCCACGCGATTTATTTATTTCTGAAAAATTTCTATCTTTACGAAAAATATTATACCTGTCACAAATTATTTCGTTGTTAGTAATAGAAGAGTCCAGCCACGTTTCTGTGATCGCTATTAAATCATAACAAGAACAAGTTGAATTACTAAGCACGTCAACTGTTTTAGTTCTAAGTCCACGAGTATTTTGATAATAGACTGAAAAACAATTATTAAGCAATAAGCGATTTGCTGAAGTAGGCACTACTTGAGACAAGGCGATCGATCTATTCTGAGCTACAATAGGTGTGGACGTCATGGTTAATTGCTATTGCGCCAAAATATTTGCACGAAGTATTGAACATGCATTTTTATAAACTAAACATTTATTTATATCCCAAGCAGCATGGGCAATATCTACAGCGTTACCTCGACCGGCTGCATTAAATGCTACGCAATTAGAACAGCTTAGGGATTGAGATTGACATTCTTTAACTGGATGACCATTACCACATCTGGGGCAACAGATAGATTTAGAACAGTTTTTAGAAGTGTGATTAAATTCATTACAATTATAGCATCGACTTACCTCAACACCATCAAACACACTACAGGCATCGTATCCGACAAAAACATTTCCCACCCTCATTACTTTATCATAAGTATTTCTATCCAGTTGCAACACAGCTTGAAAACGCTTGGCATCCCTCCTTAATTTACATATTTTTACTATTTCACAAGTTGCTGCAGTGGAAAAAATGTCCGAGTTGAGTTTTCTAATGACAGTTAAGAGGCTTTCTTCATTGTATAATTCGGAAAAAAACCAACAATTCGAACTCTCGGGTTAATGCCACGTAATTCCCGTATTTCATATGAGTCGGCAAGCTTTTTTTCGACCAATTCTTTAAATCTTTTGTTTTCTTCCGAGTTTTTGCAACCAATAAGTATTGATCCATTATTAGATGATTTCACCTTTGCTAATTGGATATTTGAGACTGCGGGATCAATTCGTTCAGCCATGTCCAGTTTTGTTCTTTCTACGTTTTGCTCTGGATTCCGAGGCACAACCAATATTGCAGGTTGAGTATTATTCTTGGCAACACATGAGTAGCTAACAGGCTCACTTCTTTCTTTCATGTTTAAAGTACATAATTTTTCGGAAATTACCGAAATTAAATCAGCTTTTATATATTCCACCGCTGTAGTTATAGAAGCGAGAGCTTCTTGTACTTGTTCATTCACCAATTTCGTTATATCTTTTCTGTCTACTAGGGTAAACCTAGACAGGCAATCTGGGCACCTCCAGGATAATCCAGCGATCTCTGAGACTAAGTTTTCAACAAAGTTTATTTCCAATCTTTACTGAAAATTGATGACCTTGAAATTTCTGTTTTTTTATATACCAGATAAATTATTACAGGTAATGCACTCGTGATAATTTTCGTTCAATCTACACCCCGTGGAGAATATTCCAGAATTTTTTCAAAATTTTTTGATAAGTACTTTTAGAGATAAGGCGGGTGGACAGCGATTTTTCGCGATTTTTTAAAAATAATACAAAGAAAAGTGCGCGCAAGTATTACATTATATGTATATTTTTTTACTCGTGTTTTCACAAGCTTTCATTTGACACCACATTTGATTACCTAGTAAAAAATTTTTTTTTCACTTCCGATTTCACCCCCCAAAACTAACCCCTTAACTCAAAATTTAGCTTTCAAAACTACATGACTCTAATGAGGCCATCAATTCCTATATTATTACCAAATTTCAACTTTCTATGACAAATAGTTTCGGAAAAAATCGGGTGTAACAGACGGACAGACAGACGGACAGACAGACGGACAGACACCGAAATGATCTTATAAGTGTTCCGTACGAAACACTAGAACAGAGAGTGTTTGTATTGAAAGAGAATTAAAAACATTCGTAACTGAAGAAAATCGAAAAGCTTGACATACAATTTATACAATCATCATTTGTATAATATCTATGATTTTGAAGGATAAAACTTTGCACAGTAACATTATTTCTATTTAAAATCTTCCGCTGGTCCCCTTTTTAACATGACAGACTGCCACGTGACCTCTTGAAAACTAAGACCTGATTTTCCTTCGCTATTGTATTGGGTTTACTGTGTCAAGGTGGAGCAAACTCTCTGAGTTAATTTTACTAACAATTTTCAAATGAGAATAGCTTACACCTTTATCAAGCGTACACGACTCTAAACTGTAAGGCGCTAGTTAAAATATCTCAAGGAGTATAGCTTATTTTAAATTCAAGATATAACTAATTATTTGTATATTATTTTTTGTAAGATATTAGAATAGAAGTGGTTGACACCCTTATCAAGGTTTCAAGTTGTATAAGTGCTAATTAAAATGAGATAGACAGTGCAACAAGCTTCAGGTGAGAGAAAATTGTCTGTAAATATTTTTTAATTTTTTATGTCATATTTAAACTTTGCATCCTGTCTGTCTGACCTCTTTATCAAGGGTCAACAAAAATTCTTAACTAAATTCTCGAAATCGAAAACATTTTTCGTGTAAGATTTGAATCAAATAGTGATTAAGAATCAACTTGTGAACTTACCATGTGTAGCCTTTATAAAATGGTAACTCGTTGACATATTCTAATCCACCATATTATGCGAACTATCATCTATCGAATTTCAATCAGCTGGTTTTGACACTTACTTACGAGTTTAAAATATTTATAATTAAAAAGTGATTTATTAAAGTATCAACTTATTAAAGGAAAATATAATACCAGACCTATTTTTTTAAAAAAATGTTGTTGATTTCAGACTGCTTGTTGTAGCCGATACTTGCATAAATATTTTCAACACTACTCGTTTAGGTAATGCATTTTTTTCTGACTTATTTTCGACTGTTTATAGTGTTACACAGTTATTTTTAAAATATGAATTTCTTAGTTTAGTGTAGTGGATTTTGTGTCAATATTTTATCTATGGATAAAATTTTAAAGTTATTGGAGCCCTAAAATCTAAAACTTCAAGTCTAATAGATTCCTGGAAAGTCTGCAATTACCTTTTATATTACAAAGGAAACAATTTTTAATTTATTAATAAAGTTTATTATGAAACTTCTATTTAAAAAACGGCAATCCTGTAAATCCCATTTGTTTTATTTACCAGTGGCAGGGTAAACGCAATATTTTCAATTTATTTATTTCTTTATGGTCGAATTTTTCTGTTATAAAACGGAACCGCTATTTATTAATATAATAATATTTTTCTGCAATCTTATTTTGTATATAGATTCACCAGTTTCAATATAATAAACGATTTTCATAGCACCCTATATATATATATATATATATATATATATATATATATATATATATATATATATATATATATATATATATATATATATATATATATATATTATATATATATATATATATATATATATATATATATATATATATATATATATATATATATATATGTATATATGTATATATATATATATATATATATATATATATATATATATATATATTTATACATATTTCATACTTGTACACCTGGTATATATATATATATATATATATATATATATATATATATATATATATATATATATATATATATATAAAGAACATACAATTGTATGGAACACTTATAGGATTAATTCGATGTCCATCTGTCCGTCTGTCCATATGCCTGTCTGTCACACCCGATTTTCTCCGAAACTATTTGACATAAAAAGTTGAAATTGATGACCCAATCAGAACCGTGTAGTTTTGTAAAGTAAATTTTGACTTTAGGGGATAGTTGGGGGTGAAATCAGGAGTGAAATTTTTTTTTTACCAGGTCATCGAGTAGGGTGTCAAATAAGAGCTTATGAAAACATGAGTTTAAATGTGTATGTATGATGTAATACTTGCGCACACATTTCTTGGTATTATTTTTTAAAAATGGCCAAAAATCGCTGCCTCCCCTATCTTTTTTTTTTATGGGTCTAGCACACGTGCACGAGTGCGGAAAAAAGCGATTCACGTTATTCTTGAATCGCTGCTGTAAATTGTACTCGGTGAGAAACACAGCGCTGGGCAAATTATTCCAAAGGGATGACGTTCTCCATATAAAAGATTGCTTGAAAAGCGTTGTACGCAGAGTAACAAGCTGAACCTCATACGGATGCGAAGCGCCAGCGCGACGTGTATTTCTAACATGCACCGCTTTGAGAGGAATTAAGCGGGCTACATCCTTCGAACACTTTCCATGAAAATACTTGTAGAACAGACTCAAGTCGCCAACCGTTCTTCGATGTTCCAGCGAATCAAGGCCGCCGGTCAATTTCGGGTCCCCAATCAGACGGACCGCTCTTCTCTGAACAGAATCCAACAAATGCAGTGTATGTTTGGGAGCGGAGCCCCAAACGTAGGAGCAGTATTCCATAGTTGGTCGAATTTGGGCTTTGTAAAGAATTAACAGTTGCTGTGGGGTGTAAATCTTTCTGGTTCTAAATAATATTCCCAACTTTTGAGAAGCTCTCCTTGCTATGCCTGCAACATGTTCATGCCAAGACATATTTGCTCCCAAACTAACGCCCAACAAATTGAGCGACGATGCTAGGGGAATGGAGTGCCCCGACATGTCGGGTTCAGCAACGTTAACTTTTTTACAAAAACTGCCGCTTGGGTTTTTGTAGCGTTAAATTCCACTTGGTTACTGTCACCCCAAGATAGAATTTCTTCCAGGTCTTTGGCAAGTTGAACGACCTCCTGCTGTCTGCGGATATTCGCCTGAGCAGCCGATGTCCGAGCGTTCAAGGTGAATGAAGAGACAAGCGTACTGTCATCTGCAAAGCTATAGATTGGATTCCCGGTCTTTTCCAGCAGATCGTTAATGTAAATGAAAAAGAAAGTAGGAGACAGTATGGAGCCCTGGGGCACACCGGCGTTGATAGTGAGGGTGTTAGAAAGAAATCCGTCGACCGCCACTCGTAAAGAACGCTCTCTGAGGAAACATGAGAGCCACAAACAGAACAATTAAAAATGTTGGAAAATTTCTGAAATTTTCTTCATAATTGTAGATTAAGCGAAAATTATCAGGACTGTATTACGTTTGATAATTTATTTGGTGACTCAACAATATGGTGGAGGTTTTATTAATATACTTTTTAGTACATTACTGTAGCAAGACAAAAGAATTTTATTTTATTTTATTTGTTGATAATTAAACAAATATTTAGGTAGTAAATATTTTTTTACGGTATTATATACTAGATTCTATATTGAGTTAGATTGATTTGTTGGCTATTAGGTAGCTTAAATGCTATAATTATTATACATTATTGACTAAAAAAAACATGAGAAGACATATTGAATCTTAAGATATATACATGTCAGGGACCTAATTAACTTATCCTAGGTAAAGATTTTATTTATTTTTAAAAGCAATCACCATACGGAACCCCAATTGCGCAAGCCTGACTTGCACTTGGTCGGTTTCTTTTATTATAACGTGAAACTCGATACAATTACATGCACAATAAACTTTTACAATAACATATTGTAATCGTAATTTTTAGCCGATTTTAAATCCTTGATTTCATTGGAGAAGGATTAATCTCTCAATTTTAAACAACATTTTAATCGCAAGAACGAGACGTTTGACATAAATATTTATTCACGGTACTATCCCAAGCAGACTACACGGGATTAAAAAATAAAAGTAGTGATTCATTCCTTATAAAATCAATATCACGCAGCTTGCTAAGGTAAATAGTACAGTAGACAAGTAGTCAAAACTAAGATGAGAATCTCGACCTTCCTCTTCAAATCTCTTATAGCTAAAAAAAGTGGACTAAATGAAACCCCTAATATTTTAAGGATAAAATATTACTTTTTGGGTAACATAAATTAACCAGACCTTACTTTTACATGTTTTTTTTACAGTTTAAGGTGTAGCTATAAAGAAAGATGAAAAAAATAATAACCATTTAATTTTAGCCCTTGTTTTTAACTGGGCCTTAATTAACGTTAATTAACAGACTAATAAAAAGTGATTAATTAGCATTGCCAACACTGTTTTCTTGCGTTTATAAGTAATCTTTCTAATAACGAAGTAAAATTACAAGTAAATCCATCCATCATCAACTCTTGGTGTATAAAAGCTGTCCTATTATTTTAGATGGAATTACCCACATTTCTTCTTCTTTAATGATTTAAGAATTCGCAAGAAAGCATTCTACGGGTATTGGTAACCCGTTAGTTATCAAAAACAAATGCAGTTGCTACGGATAGTAGTTTCACATTTAGTAAATACGTACAGAAAATTTGGTGGTCCGAATTTTATTGTGCTATTTATTTTGGGATTTTGGGAAAAAATTATGAATTTAGTAATATCGATCAGTGATAAAAAATCTCTTATTGAAAGAATTAGTTGAAAGTTAGAAAATTTGGGAATATTATTTCGTACCAGAAAGCTTTACACTCCACAACAACTGTTAATTCTTTACTAAGCTCAAATTCGACCAACTATGGAATATTGCTCCACTCCGCTCCCAAACACACACTGCATTTGTTGGATTCTGTTCAGAGAAGGGCTGTTCGTCTGATTGGAGACCCGGAACTGTCCGGCGGCCTTGATTCGCTGGAACATCGAAGAACGGTTGGCGACTTGGATCTGTTCTACAAGTATTTTCATGGAAAGTGTGCGAAGGATGTAGCCCGCTTAATTCCTCCCAGAGCGGTGCATGTTAGAAATACACGTTGCGCTAATACTTCACGTCCTTGTTACTCCGCGTACAACGCTTTTCAAGCAGTCTTTTATTTGAAGAACATCATCCCTTTGGAAGGATTTGCCCAACGCTGTGTTTCTCACCGAGTAGAATTTACAGCGATTCAAGAACAACGTGAATTGCTTTTTCCGCACACATGCTGCTCCTGGAGCACTTTAGGGACTTCCCTGTAGCACGTGTGCTAGACCCATAAAAAAAAAAAAGTTGCACAAAAAATTTACGACGATAAGGTTTATACATAGAGGAAGCAATGTCCTTTCTACGCCAATATCAAAAATTGGGTTGCAGATTTCACAAACAAAAAAACCAACATGAATAGCGTATTGGAACACCCGTTTCCGTGTCTACCCAAGAGAACGGCTGAGATTCACAACAGCTAAGTTGATTTGTAGCCGTTTTGAGTAGAATTTATCTAATTTTTGGATCAGATAGTAACTATGGATGAAACATGGGCCCATCATTATGATCCAGGGCAAAGAAGTAAAAAAATGCCGGCTCACCTCACTCAAAGAAGTTTCGCTTACAGAAATCAGCAAGAAAAGTCCTTGCTTTAGTTTTTTTTAGGCCTAGGATGAGATACTTCTTACAGATTACTTGGAACTATGGAACTATGCAAAACGATAGCTAGAGAATATTATTCTTTATTATTAGCTAAACTTTGCCACAAAATTGCGGAAAAATACCGTGGAAAAGTGCAAGAGAATGCGCCTGTTCACAAATAGCTATTGGTTTTGCAAAAGCGTCAAAATAAGTAAAACGGGCCACCTGAAAATAATAATAATAATAATAATAATAATCTTTATTGTCTAATAGATAAATACAACCATTAACAAGACAATGTGACTAAAGCTAAGTTAAATCTAAACGAGTCTGCTAGGATAAATACATTACAATATTAAGTTTCAGCTCTAATAACATATGCTACAATATTAGTTAATAATATTCCCAAGACAACAATCCCGTGCAACCTTCAAAAACTGAGAATATGTTAGATTGGTAATATCAATGTCGTTGCAATTCACATTAAAAATCTTCATAGCTTGAAAAAGGGGATCTTTTAACTGAAAATTGGAAGCATGAAACAGTAAGTTGAACACGGGATAATGTCTTAACGCACGAGATAGTACGTTAAAGTTTAGTTTTGACAATAAGTAGGGACAGTCGATAGCAGAGTTGCAAATTTTAAACAAAAACAAAACCAGCATAAGATTGCGACGATCGGCCAATGAGGATATCCGAAATCTGCGAAGCAGAGTTTCCTGTGGCGAGCCTCGTGGTGGGAAAACACCCTCCATTTTATATAGGAGAAATTTTAAAAATTTTCGTTGTACCCCTTCTATTTGGGAAGTGTACTTTGAGTGTATAGGATGCCACACTATTGCTGCGTATTCTAATTTTGATCGAACATATGCAAAGTACAGAGATTTAATTGTATCAGTGTTTGAGAAATCACGAGAGTTTCTAAATATGAATCCCAGCGTTTGCATTGCGCTCTTGTAAACCTGATTTATGTGTTCCGAAAACGATAGGCGCTCGTCAAAAACTACGCCAAGGTCCTTGTTGGATTTTAAATCCTTCAATATCTCAAGATTTATATAATAGTCAGATTGAGTTAGGGTCTTTTTATTAGCGTACGTTATTTTGTAGCACTTTACGGCATTTAGAGGTAAGTTGTTAGCTGTGCACCCGTTGCTAACTAGTCGTATATCATCTTGCAGTGCAATGCAATCAGAAACGCAATGTATTTGTCTGAAAATCTTTAAATCATCCGCAAACAATAGAACATTGCTAGAAACATTTATGCCTATATCGTTAATAAACAGAGAGAATATCAGTGAAGCTAATATACTGCCCTGAGGAGCTCCACTTGTAGCTTTGAATCTGAAGGAGTGATTACCACGAATATCGACATATTGATACCTGTCACTCAAATAGGAGGCAAACAGTCGAATAAGATTGTCATCGAAACCAAACCACTTCAATTTAAGAAGGAAGACAGAATGATCCACTCGATCGAACGCCTTTGAAAAATCCATATAAACAGCATCAACCTGACCACGAGCATCTAAGATTTGACTTACAAAATGAGTGAAACTGGCCAGATTCGTGATCGTACTGCGACTTTTATAGAAGCCGTGCTGAGATTCAGACATAGAATGTTTTACTTGATTAAACACATCTTCATGAATCAGCCCCTCTAATGCTTTCGCAAATGGCGATAGCATCGATATGGGCCTATAATTAGAGATATTATTTACATTGCCTTTTTTGAAGAGAGGAATTATCCTAGCTTCCTTCCATTCTTGAGGAAATGAATGTGTTGTGAGTGCCATGTTATAAATGAAGCTCAATGGCTTCGAGAACGCGGATGCACAGTCTTTGACGATGAAACTAGGAATATTATCAGGACCCATGGACATTTTATTTTTAGATTTTTTCAAGAACTTACTGACTGCTTCCTCTGATACACAATTAAGAGTTACATGAGAGCTTATATTAAAATTATTGTTTGGAGGGTGTTGGAAAGCATTACTCAGTGCAGAGTTGTTATAGACCGAAGAAAAAAAATTCGCAAAGAGGTTAGCAATTTCAATAGGATCTGAATAATCTTTTCCCCCCTCAGTAAAGAGGCTCGGAAAAGAGCTTGAAGACCTTTTCGAGTTAACGAAGGCCCAGAATGTACTGGGATCGCCCTGCACAGAGTTTTCAACCTTGGACAGATAGTTCTTATATGCTATGTATATTCTCCTTTTTATATCCAACCTCAAGTCATGATATTGGTTGCGCCGTAATTCTGTATCAGATATTTTTAGTTTTCTAAAAATTCTATGCTGCGCTTAATTGATTTAATAATATCCGTTGTAAACCATACTGGAAAGTTTCTTTTATGAATTACCGACGTGGGCACATACAAACCAAATACATTCGCAACTGTTTCATAGAAAAATGTACAGGCCTCGTCAACATTTCTGGCGCCATAAGTATTAGAAAATGTTTTTTCTCGGATTTCAAAGAAGTACCTTTTTACCCCCTAAATTTTTTTGCAATATTTCAATTATTTTGCGAATAATCTCTAGTTGAATATTTATGTATAGAACTTCATATTTCGAAAACGAATAGAGATAATTGAGTTAATTTATTTTTTAAATGAAGCTAAATGCGGTTGTAAAAATATAACTTGTTAAAGTTATAAACAATTTTTTTAAACAATTCACTCGAAATCAGATCGCACTCACTCACTACGTTAAAGTTAGTAATCTCTTTTATAAAAGAAGTATTATTATTTTTCTGATGACGTGCGATCTCCAACGCGCGAGCAGCTAACGCTGACGCTCTCGAAAGACTCATTACTTTTTAACGAAGGAATTATAATAGTAATATCAAGACCTTTGGCATTTATTATTTAATGAAATTAATGAATTAAGTGAAAATTATACAATACATATTAAATTATTTCAAACATTAACTGGTACTGCTTCTTTAGATCTAGAAAATATTTTGCACATCAACTCGTTACTTTCTTTTGGTATAAACGCATCAAATTGGCGAATCTTAAATAGAGCTTTAGAAGTTCGATGCTTCGATTGATAAACGTTTTCGTGAGCCTAACATTCTTCATTTTTACAAAAATCGAAACTTACGTTTTTAAAATAATTAACTGCCAATCAAACAAGCGTTTGAGAGATTTTATTTGATTTTCACTATTTCTCTGAAGTCTTGCGGTTCTCACCGTACTTTTAATGCATCCACCAATCCCATCGCAAGCCCCTTTTCCATGGGAAGTGGCGAAAAAATGTTACTCTGCACTAATACCGCATTCAGATTCATGCGAGAGTAGAGAAGAAAAATTAAACTTGATTTTATACCGAGACCCAGCTCCGTCAGAAAAATAATACATTTTTCGAATTGCAGAGTCACCGAATGTGGCCTTCAAATGTTGAGTCAATTTCTTTTTATAATAAGTTGCGTATTGTATGTATCCAGTTTTATGATTAATCGAGTTAAAAACATATATAAGGTACACGATTTGAGTCATTCATCTTCGCCTTGAAGTACCGTATCCAATACGGGCGTAGACGACTCTCTCGCCTTTTCCACTGGTTGATGCCTTTTTAAGTGTTTCGACTTACCTACAGTTTAATGCCGATTCCGAACGGCCAAAGGGGTGGTTTACTACTACCTTCCCGATTTATATACTTATATATATACGTGTATATATATATATATATATATATATATATATATATATATATACATATATATAAAACGCAACGTCTCTCTGTCTGTCTGTCCATTAGTGCGCTTATCACTGGAGAACCACTTATCCGATTTATGTGCTTTTTTTGAAAAAAAACATACATATGTTCTCTGGCCAGGTTATAGGCTATATTTTATTACGTTAGATAACATAAGGAATAAGCAGTGACGATAATAGTAAATCAAGTCGGAAAAAAGTTTGCCGCTAGCGCGTTCTCTTGCAATACACTGCCTAAACCATTAAATATGGAACAATATCATGTAGCAAAGAATATCTGTAATATAAAATGCAACGTCTCTCTGGCTGTCTGTCTGTCCGTTCGCTCGCTTATCTTTCGAGAACCACTTATCCGATTTACGTGTTTTTTTTTTTTAAATTCATACATTTGTTCTCTGGCCAGGTTATCTATAATCTTCTATAATATATATAAAATGCAACGTCTCTCTGTCTGTCTGTCCGTTAGTACGCTTATCACTCGAGAACCACTTTATCCTATTTACGTGTTTTTTTTTTTTTTAATTCATACATATGTTCTCTGGCTAGGTTATATAATAATAATAATAATAATCTATAATATGTAAAACGCCTCTCTGTCTGTCTGTCTGTCTGTCGGTTAGTGTGCTTATCACTCGAGAACCACTTATCCGATTTACGTGTTTTTTTTTATAAAATACGAAGAGAATAAACCGAGACAAAATACTAATATGTAGGAAAAAAGATGGTAGTTTAGCAGTAAGCTTGGCCAAAAGACTTTATAACTGGGCGGAATACTTTAAAGAAACATTAAATGGAGATGAAAATGAGGAGTTGAATGAGAAATAGGAAGCAAAATTAACTGAGGGGCAGGAGGGGACAAACAAACGCAAAGAAGAAATAAGAGAAATAATCAGAACCCAAAAAAAATAAGGCTCCGGGTGGAAATTGTATAACAGCAGAAATGATAAAAGCTGGAGGAGTAGATCTGGAAAATGAAGTATGCCGGTTGGTGCAAGAAATATGGGAAACAGAAAAGATGCCAATGAGCTGGAGAGTCGTTCATTTTTCCAATATACAAAAAAGGAGAAAAAACTATATATGCTAATTATAGACCAATAACCTTATTGGATGTCATGTACAAGATAGTAGTGGTGACTATCAAAAACAGACTAAAAGAGAAAGCCGTATCTATTCTGGGAGAGTACCAGTTTCAGGAAAAATAGATAGGTTACAGACCAGATATTTTCGATTAAGCAAATCCAAGATAATAACTTAGAACAAAGTTTGGCACTACACTTGGTCTTTGTGGCTTTCAGAGAAGAATATGACTCTGTAAATACAGAAGGACTCTACAAGATAATGGAAGAACTAAAAATTCCAAGTAAATTGATTCGCATGGTCAGAATGACCCTGAATGACACAGAAAATAGAGTGTTGGTTGAGGGCAAAGTATCAGACAAGTTTAAGGTGTAGAAAAGATTAAGACAGGGGGATCCAGTGTCGATATATCTATTTAATTTGGTACTAGAGAAGATATTCAGGGAGTCAGAAATAAAAACAAATGGAACGATATACCAACAAAAACCTGCCAATGCTTGGCCTATGCGGATGATGTAGCAGTGATTGCAAGAGCAAAATAGAACCTCAAAAAAGCCAAAAGAGAAGAGGAGAAGAAGAGCAAACTACGAATTAAAATGCCTATATACGAAACCCCTTATAAGCCAAATCATAAGAAGCCAGCGATTAAGATGGTTGGGACACGTGGCAAGGAAGAAGGAACAAAGACAGGCAAAGCAAGCCCTAATAAGAGGAGTGGTTGGAAGAAGAGGCAAGGATAGACCTCGATCTACATGGATTTAGGCAGTAAAGCAAGATCCGGAGTTGACGAGAATCCCGCACTGGAAAAAGGAGACAAAAAGAAGTGGAGACAAGTATGCAACCAAGCCATGAGCCTCTAAGGCCCCTCGAGCTATATAATAATATAAACATAACGAATAAGCAGTGACGATAAGGGTGAATCAAATTCACGAAGTCTGAAGTCTCCTTCAAGATCGATATAATCAGTCTAACGCTTTTCGAACATTTCTATACCTTCCTTGTAGAAGGATTTGTCTTTGCCTTCAAAACAGGCCTTAATTTCGGCGATAGCTTCTTCACTGGAGCCAAATTACTTTCCCGCGAGTATTTTTTTTGAGGTCTACGAATAGATAATAGTCGCCGGGGGCCAAATCTGGAGAATACGGTGGATGAGGAAGCAATTCGAACTTCAATTCATGCAATTTTGCGATCCTAACCATTGCCTTGTGACACGGTGCATTGTCTTGATGAAAGAGTACTTTTTCTTGTTCATTTGGGGCCGTTTCTTTGCGATTTCTGTCTTCGAACGCACCAGTAACTTTATATAATATTCGTTATTGATGGTTTTTCCCTTTTCAGCATAGTCCATGAAAATTATTCTATGCGCATCCCAAAATACAGAGGCCAACACCTTCCCAGCCGATTGTTGTGTCTTTAGTCGCTTCGGACGGCTTTCACTGGCTGCTGTCCACTCAGCTGACTGCCGATTTGATTCCGGTGTATAGTAGTAGATTAATATTTCATCCGTTGTCACTTATTGCATGAATTAAATCCTTTTTATTGCGCTTAAACAGGTCCAAACAGCGCTCAGAATCATCAATACGTTGTTGTTTTTGGCCCCCCACTATAAGCAAACACGGTACCCATTTCCAACAGAGCTTTCTCATGCCCAAATATTCAAGCAAAATATGACCACCATGTTCTTTTGATACCTTTAGGGTGTCAGCTATCTCACGCAATTTCACTTTACGGTCATTCAAAACAATTTTGTGAATTTTTTTATGTTTTTCCGGTGTAACCACCTCATTTGGGCGTCCATAGCATTCAGCATCATTTGTATCTGTACGACCGCGTTTAAATTCAGCATATCAGTAAATTTAGTTGGGAATGTGGAATCTTGGCACAATGATACTACTCAGTATATATCACCACTACACCAAACACTTTATTTTTGCACTCGACGCGCGTTTCGCTAACCATGTTAGCTTCATCAGGAGCGATGATTGACTAAAGCTAAAACTCCAAATCTACCCTATTTATTCTTAGTCTAACCCTTGAATTACTCAAGCGGAACTAATGACATAGGCAAGGCCCTCAGTTCCGGTCAAGTATCCAGTAGAGGGGACTATAAGGATAGGCCCTCTGTCTTTATTTAAACTACTTTTACATTTTATGATTTCCATACTTTCGTATGCGTTCAACAATCTCCTATCAGATACATTTTTTATTAATCTTAGATTATCTAATGTTACAGTATGATCAGCTTCAAGGGCATGTTCGGCAATGCTAGACTTTTCTGTTCTATTGTATCTTCAGTGTGCTAAATGTTCTTTAAATCGTGTTTTAATTGACCTTTTAGTTTGCCCAACATACTTTTTGTCACAATCATTACAACTAATTTCATAAATTCCACTTTTCTCACAATTAGGAATCTTATCTTTGGGATTTCCTAAGATATTCCTCAGATTGTCTGATGACTTATAGACTAAGGTGAGGCCTACCTTATTAAATACCTTATTGAGTCCCTTGCTATATTTCGGATTATATGGTATGGAGACATATTTGGTGTTATTTTCTTCGCGTGTAAAAAAGGTGGAATTCTGAATATTAAACCTAAATTTATGTCTATTTATTAGCTTATTTACTAAGTCATCGTCGTAACCATTAACTCTAGTTATATTTCTAATACGATTCCTTTCTTTATTGAAGTTTACTCTGTTCAGAGGGAAAGTGACCAAACGATGAACTAAAAAATGTAATGAGACTAATTTATGTTGTTTGCAATGAAATGAATCATTAGGAATATATCTATCTGTTACTGTATCCTTGCTATAGATATCAAATTCTAATCTATTATTATTTTTAATAATTAGAATATCTAGAAAAGGCAATTGTCCTTTGTTCTCAACTTCGTAAGTGAATTTAATGGAATCATACCGGCTATTTAATTTAGAAACAAAATCATTAATATTTGCTCTCTTTGTATCAAAAATCGCGAAAATATCATCCACATACCTATACCATACTCTTGGGAAATATTCGAATTCTTGACTGGCTTCGATTTCAAACTTACTCATGAATAAATTGGCTATGAAGGGTGACAAGCAATTACCCATAGCTATTCCTTCTTTCTGAACATAAAATTGATTGTTATATTGGAAATAATTCTGTTCCATACAAAGTTTAGATAATGTATGGAACAGAATTAATTCCAATATAATAATCAATTTTATGTTCAGAAAGAAGGAATAGCTATGGGTAATTGCTTGTCACCCCTCATAGAAACTTTATTCATGAGTAAGTTTGAAATCGAAGCCAGTCAAGAATTCGAATATTTCCGAAAGGTATGGTATAGGTATGTGGATAATATTTTCGGGATTTTTGATACAAAGAGAGCAAATATTAATGATTTTGTTTCTAAATTAAATAGCCGGTATGATTCCATTAAATTCACTTACGAAGTTGAGAACAAAGGACAATTGCCTTTTCTAGATATTCTAATTATTAAAAATAATAATAGATTAGAATTTGATATCTATAGCAAGGATACAGTAACAGATAGATATATTCCTAATGATTCATTTCATTGCAAACAACATAAAATTAGTCTCATTACATTTTTTAGTTCATCGTTTGGTCACTTTCCCTCTGAACAGAGTAAACTTCAATAAAGAAAGGAATCGTATTAGAAATATAACTAGAGTTAATGGTTACGACGATGACTTAGTAAATAAGCTAATAAATAGACATAAATTTAGGTTTAATATTCAGAATTCCACCTTTTTTTACACGCGAAGAAAATAACACCAAATATGTCTCCATACCATATAATCCGAAATATAGCAAGGGACTCAATAAGGTATTTAATAAGGTAGGCCTCACCTTAGTCTATAAGTCATCAGACAATCTGAGGAATATCTTAGGAAATCCCAAAGATAAGATTCCTAATTGTGAGAAAAGTGGAATTTATGAAATTAGTTGTAACGATTGTGACAAAAAGTATGTTGGGCAAACTAAAAGGTCAATTAAAACACGATTTAAAGAACATTTAGCACACTTAAGATACAATAGAACAGAAAAGTCTAGCGTTGCCGAACATGCCCTTGAAGCTGATCATACTGTAACATTAGATAATCTAAGATTAATAAAAAATGTATCTGATAGGAGATTGTTGAACGCATACGAAAGTATGGAAATCATAAAATGTAAAAGTAGTTTAAATAAAGACAGAGGGCCTATTCCTTATAGTCCCCTCTACTGGATACTTGACCGGAACTGAGGGCCTTGCCTATGTCATTAGTTCCGCTTGAGTAATTCAAGGGTTTAGACTAAGTATAAATAGGGTAGATTTGTAGTTTTAGCTTTAGTGGATCATCGCTCCTGATGAAGCTAACATGGTTAGCGAAACGCGCGTCGAGCGCAAAAATAAAGTGTTTGGTGTAGTGGTGATATATACTGAGTAATATCAGTAAATGATGAGTGATTTTCCAGGGGCAGAATCCCCGTACCACTTATCAAGCCATTGTTCTGCTTGAACGATATTTTTTCCCATCAAAAAATTTTTTTTAATCAACACACGAAACTCGATTTTTGTCCGTTCCTTTGAAAATATCAAAAGTACCGTCACTAAAACCACGATAACTTGTAAACTAATTGTCGAAATGTCATGAAATTTTGACACGTATCGTTTGAAGGTTGGTACCTCCCAATAATCAAATGTATTTTTTGAAAAAAATTTTTTTAGATCTGTTTTAAATGTTAACATTATTTTTTATCGGGTTAAATGGACCACTGATGAAAACTGTGGCGCCTCCTTGTCTGCAGGATAACTTCACAAAGAATAATCGAATCTGTAAAAATAATAATTAATCTTGTAAAATAATGTAGTGTGTTTCAAACTTTAGTATTCAATTTTCGACCAAAATTTTTATGTTTAATTATTTATAAAAAAACCTCTCGACACAAAAAAAAAGTTAAAAAATATTAAAAATTTACTGAGTAATATCGCAAACACTGTCTGAAAACAGGTAGCGGTCCCAATCCGACTCCAGGTCACATTTAATGCTATAACTTTGTAATGGAGTGGAATTTTCCTAAAATTTTTGTTTTGAGTGATTCTTAGAAGTACAGACAATAAAAATCCGTAAAAAAAACAAATCGAATTTTTGAAAATGCGAGGTGTATGTAACCCTTCAATTCGTTTGCTTTGGATAGCCCATTGCTACACAAACGATTTAAATCGTAATTTGAAACAAAAATATATTGGATGATATCTTTGATTGTGTTAGCCGATACTTGTTGGAAATTCATAATAAAATTATATAAAAAATAATCCGGTCAAGTGCAAGTTGAACTTGCGCAATTAGTATTCCGTACGTTTATTGCTTTTAAAATAAAAAATGTTGTAACGGAAGTATAAAATAATCAGTGACTTCACAAAACACACCCCAAATGAGTTTTCAACAAAGTTTATTTCCAATCTTCACTGAAAATTGATGACCTTGAAATTTCTGTTTTTTTATATACCAGATAAATTATTACAGGTAATGCATTCGTGATAATTTTTGTTCAATCTACACCCCGTGGAGAATATTCCAGAATTTTTTCAAAATTTTTTGATAAGTACTTTTCGAGATAAGGCGGGTGGACAGCGATTTTTTAAAAATAATGCAAAGAAAAGTGCGCGCAAGTATTACATTTATATATATATTTTTTACTCGTGTTTTCACAAGCTTTCATTTGACACCACACTCGATTAGCTACTAAAAAAATTTTTTTTTCACCTCCGATTTCACCCCCCAAAACTAACCCCTTAAGTCAAAATTTAACTTTCAAAACTACATGGCTCTGATGAGGCCATCAATTCCTATATTATTACCAAATTTCAACTTTCTACGACATATAGTTTCGGAGAAAATCGGGTGTAACAGACGGACAGACAGACAGACGGACAGACAGACACCGAAGTGATCTTATAAGTGTTCCGTACGGAACACTAAAAACACTATGTTTTAATTTCCAAAATATTTAAAGTCACTTAACAATTGTTTCAGCATACAAGGGCTTCTTCAGAAGTAAATAAGAAAGAAAAATATTTGGTAGTAATCCTGGTTATATAGTGCTTAAAACTATCCTTAATTACCTAAGATTATGCTAATCATTTTATTATATTATTTACAGACAGAATTATTTTAAGAATGCAAATCTGTGGTACATTTCCTAGAACTAATAAAGATTAAGTAAGGGTGAATGGTTTAAGTCTACCTGTTCGTTTATTAATTGATTGGAGTTTTTCCGTTTGTTAATTTCAACATTCGAGCAAATTTAATTTTTTAGATTTATTTTCTACATGTAGGATTTTTAGCGTATCATCAAAATTATGGAATTCGTTCATTATATGGGTTGCGTTTATGGTCTTTAATGCGAGTTTCAAAAGATCTACCAGTTTGTCCAACGTAGGTTTTAGTACAAGATCCACAATTTAATAGATAAACTCCTGATTTTAAGGATTTCTTAGATTTGGTTTTGTTATTCAAAATTATACTCCCTAAGGAATTACTGGTTTTGAATGCTATTTTATTCTTCTTTTTTATTAAATGTTTGGAAATTGTTCTAGTTATTTTCCCTGTGTATGTGAGTGTACTAAATTTTCCTTTTTTGTCATTAATTGTGGAATAAATTAGAGAGATTGCTTGTTCAAAGGATTTTTTATTCAAGATATTATCTATAATGTTGGGGTCATATCCATTATTAATTGCTATTTGTTTGATTATGTTGAATTCTTTGTTAAAATTAGTTTTAGTCACAGGGATATGTAATAATCTATGTATGAAGGAGTTAAAAGCTGCCATTTTGTGAGGATAAGGGTGGGATGAACTATTGTGTATGACTGTCAGTATGTGAAGGTTTGTGAAAAATCGAGAAATCGTGTTTATTGTTCACTTTTGATATAGATATGTCTAAGAAATTTATAGAGTTATTGGTTTCTAATTCTATGGTAAATTTAATATTAGGATGTAAATTATTTAGGAAGTTAAGGAGGATTGTTAGTTGTCTATCTGTTCCCGTGACATAGGAAATGATATCGTCAAAATATCTATACCAGTAAACAATATTTTTGCTTACCGCGTTTTGATGAATTTTTAGTTCTAAATGATCCATGAAAATTATTTCCTAGTATCCCACCATATGAAGTCATAGAATAAAATAAACAAAATTATAAAACGGGATATTTTAGATTTATTTACGACGTGCTTGAATCAAAACTATTTTGAATTCAACGATAACTTTTATACATCTAAAGAAGGTCTAATAATGGGTAATCCTTTAAGCCCTTTACTAGCGGAAATATTTATGGATCATTTAGAACTAAAAATTCATCAAAACGCGGTAAGCAAAAATATTGTTTACTGGTATAGATATGTTGACGATATCATTTCTTGTTTCACAGGAACAGATAGACAACTAAGAATTCTCCTTAACTTCCTAAATAATTTGCAACCTAATATTAAATTTACTACAAAATTAGAAACCAATTACTCTATAAATTTCTTAGACATATTTACATCAAAAGTGAACAATAAACACGATTTCTCGATTTTTCACAAACCTTCACATACTGACACAGTCATACACAATAGTTCATCTCACCCTTATCCTCACAAAATGGCAGCTTTTAACTCTTTCATACATAGATTATTACATATCCCTATGACTAAAACTAATTTTAACAAAGAATTCAACATAATCAAACAAATAGCAATTAATAATGGATATGACCCCAACATTATAGATAATATCTAGAATAAAAAATCCTTTAAACAAGCAATCTCTCTAATTTATCCCACAATTAATGACAAAAAAGAAAATTTAGTATACTCACATACACAGGGAAAATAACTAGAACAATTTCCAAACATTTAATAAAAAAAGAACAATAAAATGGCATTCAAAACCAGTAATTCCTTAGGGAGTATAATTTTGAATAACAAAACCAAATCTAAGAAATTCTTAAAATCAGGAGTTTATCTATTAAATAGTGGATTTTGTACTAAAACCTACGTTGGACAAACTGGTAAATCTTTTGAAACTCGCATTAAAGAACATAAACATAGTTACTTAAAAAATAAGAACAATTCACATTACGCAACCCATGTAATAAACGAATTCCATAATTTTGATGATACACTAAAAATCCTACATGTAGAAAATAAATCTAAAAAATTAAATTTGCTTGAATGGCTTGAAATTAACAAACGGAAAAACTCCAATCAATTATTAAACGAACAGGTAGACTTAAACCATTCACCCTTACTTAATCTTTATTAGTTCTCGGAAATAGTACCACAGATTTGCATTCTTAAAATAATTCTGTCTGTAAATAATATAATAAAATGATTAGCATAATCTTAGGTAATTAAGGATAGTTTTAAGCACTATATAACCAGGATTACTACCAAATATTTTTCTTTCTTATTTACTTCTGAAGAAGCCATTGTATGGTGAAACAATTGTCAAGTGACTTTAAATATATTGGAAATTAAAACATAGTGTTGTTTTTTATATAATTATATTGGATAATGTTGGTCGCTCACTAATTTTCCTTATCACTGATTTATACAGTCTTAATCTAATCTCTTCAAACGTTTTCCTCAGATATCCGTTACCCACTGCCCTTTATTTCACACCTTTTCCTTATAGCCTTCTATCATTTATCTACCCCATTCACCTTTTCACCCCCAATTTATCAACAACTTTCCATCATTACATTTCCAACCATCTGATCAAAATCATTTCTCCTCATTCTCGAATTTTATCCCGAAATATTTCCCCAAATATCCCCACTATTAGTCTGTGATTCTCCTCTGTGGTACGGCCGTCGATTGTACGTATTGTATGTTTGTTGTGTTTCTGAATAATGATTTTCGAAAAATCTCTATTACCCTATAAATTGTGGAAACTCTTTCTGATCGAGTTATCTTTTAGAACCGTGACTTAATAAGATGCAAGTGACATGATAAATGGGATGAACTCATGAAATATTTTCGAACTTTTCCTTGGTTAGACGTTTATTTTCGATCCGACGCATACTGTGGCCATTCCAGTGGTGTTCTTTCAAAAATACTTACAGGTCTCAAGTTTATTCTATTTTAAATATATTTTTTTAATAATCCTGATCAAATGGAAATATATACAACGCAAAATTAGGCTCAATGTAAAAACAAACCCAAATGAAATATCGTTTATTATGGATAATGATGTAAAGATTGAAAACCCAAAAGAAATAGCAAATCTTTTCAATTCTTATTTCTGTAATGTAAGCAGCAATTTAGCTAAAAATATTGAAAAACCGCAGGGAGCGTCACTTACCTTACCAAAAATAAATAGAAATTCAATTTATATCAAATTAACAGACTCTCATGAAATCCGAGCAATTATAAATCAGTTAAAAGAAAAATGGGGAGGAGTCGATGGAATACATGTAAAAATTATTAAGAGTATTGCTGATAAGATTATTGAACCTTTAAGTCATATTTTTAATTTAAGCATTAATACATCTGTTTGGTCAAACGCATTAAAAACTGCAGAGGTAGTACCCATTTATAAAGCTGGTGTAAAACATAGTCCAATAAATTATAGACCTATCTCTTTAATATCTAATATAGCTAAAATTTTCGAAAAAATCATACACTCTCGCTTATACAACTTTATTAAGAAAAACAAATTAATATCAAAACACCAATATGGTTTTGTCAAGGGTAAAGGAACTAAAGATGCTTTAAATTTCCTGAGTAATACAATTTTTAATAATTTAGACCTAAATATTCCAATAATTATAACATTTTTGGACTTAGCTAAAGCTTTTGACACAGTGAACCATGAAATTATTTTAAAAAAACTATATCATTACGGTATTAGAGGTAGGGCTCATGACTTAATTAGAAGTTATTTAAATAATAGGATACAAACTGTCAAAATAGCAAGTACTGTTAGTGCCCCTGAACAAATCACATGTGGAGTCCCACAAGGAACAATCCTTGGACCTCTATTATTTATTTTATTATTTATTTTATACATAAATGACATGCTTCAAATTTTGGAAAAACAGTCTGTGATGTCATATGCGGACGATACAGCCATTATAAGCACTGAAGGAACTTGGGATAAAATCCAAAATAAAATGATGATCTTTTAAAAACAGTAAGCACATGGTTAGCATTAAATCAGTTATCTTTGAATATTTCAAAAACAATCTTTATGACTTTTGGTGTGTATCGTGATAGCATTCCGAATAATACGTAGCTATTAATATAAATCATAGTAGAGTAAAAAGGGTCGAATTCTGTAAATATTTGGGCATTGTGTTTGATTGCCATATGAGATGGGCATGGGAATGTAGTGAAAAGAACGAAATACCTGCTATTTATATTTGCTAAATTATCAAGAATTATGTCGACGGGAACTCTATTAACGATTTATTATGCTCTTTTCCATTTGCAGTTGCTCTTATGGAGTGATTGCGTGGGGTGGAGCATATGATAATGTTAGGATTCTGTTGCAGAATTTGCAAAATAGGATCTTAAAGATAATCTTGAAAAAACAAACTAATTATTCTGTCCCATTAAATATCTCACAGATGTTTACATTGGAGTCATTGTTATTTTATTATGCAGATATGCGAAAGGAACACGCAGAATCTCACAGTAAAACTAGAAACAATAACCTTTTATTGCCAACGATAAATAAATGAATAAAATTTAAGAGCAGTGAGTTTACTGCTATGAAGGCGTTTAACAAACTGCCCGCAGAACTGAAAAATTTAGTATTAAGAGGTAAGACTCTAAAAAAAAGTTTAAAGGTTGGATTGGATCGTCGGATATAAATGTGGCCACAATATAATTAATGGAAAGTACGTTTTTTTTTGTTTTTTGTTTTCTGAGTTTTTCTGTATCTACTGCCACTGTTGAGCAACCAATAAATGTTCATTTTTGATTTTTTTGTTAAATTTAAGTTTGTGTATTTTTGTATAGTTTAGTATAATTGTGTATAGTTCTTAAGGATTATTGGTCCACCAGTCCTATTGTGCAGATAACTTGTGTTATCTTTATAGGTATTGCATATTTTGTATTGAAGTGTAATTAGTCTGGTTCAAAATAAACAAAAATAAATAAACAAAAAATTTCGAAGAGATTTTCGGAGCCCGATTTAATAAAAAACCTAACCTAACTTAACCTAACGTAACCTAATTTAGCCTAACGTAAAATAAAATAATGAAAAATTAGGAAATGAAAAGTAATAGTCTCTGAATCTAAAAGCTTTAAATATAATCCAACATAACCTAATTCAACCTAACACAACTTAACCAAACCTGACCTAACATAACCTAATCTGAACTAGCCTAGCCTAGCACAGCAAAATACAAAATAAATATATGTAAAATACCAGGTGTACAAGTATGAAATGCGGATTTAAGACAACAGATGGTGCACCAATGCAGTTTATGCTATAAAGATTTGACACTGCGCCATTTTGGTATGTCATCAACAAGTGTCAGACGCGCACGAGTGATAAATTGGAAAAGTATGTGCATAGTGTTGTTTGTTGTGTTCAATATGTCGAAATTTATACCGAACAAAGAGCATTCGCCGACAGCATCAATTTTTTGTTTTCATTTGAAGAAAATTGCTGTTGAATCATACCGATTACTTCGAGAAGCTTATGGTGAACATGCTCCATCGCAAGATACGTGTATAGTTACAGGGGATGAAAAGTGTGAAATCCACATAGATCGCAAGACCGAATCGCGTTGGCAGAAAGACGATGCTCTGTGTTTGGTTGGACCGGAGGGGCGTGGTCTATTATGAGCTATTAAAATCTGGTGGAGGAGGGGGGGAAACGGTTAATACTAAACGTTACCAACAACAATTGACCGATTTGAACCGTTCGCTGCTTGAAAAAAGGCCAGAACACGGAAAGAGGCAATACAAAGTCATTTTTCTTCATGACAATGCTCCATCACATACGGCAAGACCAGTTCGCGACACGTTGGAAGCACTCAGCTGGAAACTTCTACCCCATGCGGCTTACTCACCAGACTTGGCTCCTTCCGATTATCAGTTGTTTCCATCGATGGGTCACGCACTTGCTGAGCAGCGCTTTGGTTCGTACGAAGATGTGAAAAAATGGCTCGATGAATGGTTCGCAGCAAAGGGGGAAGATTTTTACTGGCGTGGTATTCACAAATGGCCCGAAAGATGGGAAAAATGTATAACAAGCGATAGAGCATACTTTAAATAAAGCACTTTTTATCATTCTTCCGAATTTAACATGTTTTTTTTAGAAAAAAAAACGCATTTCATACTTGACACCTGATATATGTAATGCAGAAAATGAAAAAATAATAGTCTCTGAATCTAAAAGTCTTAGATACAACCAAACCTTACTAGCTATACGTACAGCAAAGAAATTATCGGCGAAACCAAAAAAGCACACAATTAACGAATTAGTAACAAACTTCGTGCTTGCCCCAACAATTGCAAGTCCTTTTGGTCAGTCGCTAAGGCAGTTAGTACAAAATTTCACCAAATCCACTATACCACCACTCACACGGCCCACAGTGTGTCGACTAGTACAAGTTAGCTGGACAAAATTATTTTTTCACTTATTTCAATTGTTTATGAATATTCTAGGCATATTAAGTTATTTTAAGAAAAAATTCATCGCGTTGGTTTTTTTTATGTGCGTGGCTAATTTTTTCCCCTAAATTAGTCAGCTACGCAGACATATTTAACGATAACTCGGGAACAACTTGTCAGATTTTTATAAATAAAACATTAAAAAATGCGTAACAAAATTTTATTAAAGTTGATTGAATATTATTTTATTCTATCTTTTATCGTTTTGGAGTTATTTAGAAATTAATGGAGAGAAAAAATTTTTTTTTCGTGTAAAATTCATTATTTTTTTCGGTAAAAAAGCGCAATAACAAAAGAAAAACAAAATATTATACATTTTTCCGACAGCTGCGTATCTGGAAAATAAAATAAGCTATTAATCATGAAAATCGGTTAATAAATGTGGGTTTTATTCACAATTTACCGCAGGTACTCAATATCGATAAAATTTGTGTAATACAGCCACCCTTGCATATCGCGGTAGGATTGCATCAGCTTAGCAGGTAGATAACGGAACTAAAGGGCAAGGGTATTTTGTATGGTTATTAGAATTAAAAATTGTAATACAGTGTCTTTCATTTAGCTGCATTTCGCTTACCTGTATTTTCTGTCCAGCTGCACAAAACATTGTATAACAAAAACAAAATATTCTGCGTATGTGCACGAATTTTTTCTACAAACTTAAATGTGCAACTAAATGAAAGACACTGTATTATTATTTTTAATAATAACCAGATGAAAAATCATTTATTGCATTTGTCAATTAACAATAAAACAATTAATCCATATTACTTAGTTTTATTGAAACAAAAAGGATAAACTCAAACAATACCTGCCTTTCAGGTAGGTAACGTGTGCATTATACATACATAAGTAGTTGGTATTTTAAAATGTTTTTGATTTTTTTAAGGTACATATTTCTTGCTGTTCGGTTCAAAAAAAAAATTGTTTTTGAAAATTCCAGTCAAAAATTGTTTTTGTTTAATTTTAAAATAAATATTATAAATGCTCTGTAATAAATTTAGCATAATGACACTGACTGTAATTATATGTAAAAAAAAATACTCATTTATTGATAAAGAAAAATTTACAAGTCAAGGTTTACATGTTTAGTACAAGCACTACATAACTAAAAATAGTAGCTGAACCTAATAATCATCATCAGTCTTCTGATGAGTCGTTTACTGTATAATCGTCATCATTTTGTGGCATTGTGCGACAATATGATGACGATTCCAATCTTGACTCTTCTATGCTAGGGCTTACAATTAACTTTAATACATCTGTACATATTTTTTCCGGCTTTTTTTTGGGAATCTATCGAAGGCTATTGATCAAAGGATCAGATGTTATAATTAACATGCACAGTAAGTCTCTATTCGTGGCAACACGCGAGCACTTGCGGATGTTGTACTCCCTAAATCTGCGGCAATCTTTGTTCCGTGCTTCTTGAGCCTCTTCGGAAAGCTGCCCAATTGGAAACAATGCCGCTTTGATGACTTCTGTGCTGTGAATTAATATTTTATGCACAGTAGCAGGCATACAGTACCACGAATAGAGACTAAGATAATGTTTTTCTGGTTTCAAGA
Organism: Pachyrhynchus sulphureomaculatus; assembly: GCA_019049505.1. NCBI lineage: Eukaryota > Metazoa > Arthropoda > Insecta > Coleoptera > Curculionidae > Pachyrhynchus > Pachyrhynchus sulphureomaculatus. The sequence goes on along the minus strand of CM032455.1, from coordinate 5,953,918 downwards.
CAAAATTTTTTAATTCAACTGAGTTTATCTCGAATCCAGAAGACAATGTTCTCAAAAATAACATCAAACTTTTTTATAATTGTAACATCCAACCCTGTGATCTGAGCACTCATCTCAGCAATCTTAAAAAAGCGACGGGCTGTATTTCCATCATTTGAAGAACCAAATCCTGGCTTTGGTTTATCTACAATGAGTCCTATCTCGTTCTTAAATTTCAATTTGATTTCCTCGGAACGAACCTTGATATCTGCTTTGTCTTCGTTGCTTCTAGCCTGCCATTTCTTAATATTCAACTTGTAACTGATATGTAAAAGACATTCGAAGCAACGAATCCAAGCATGAAGTGTAGACCAAGCCAAAATGTTCTTGATTGCTGTTAAACATCGCGGGGTCATCGTTCATCGTCTTGGGGGTGGCGCCACAGATGAAACACTTTTGGGATGAACTAGTTTCCGTTAAGGCGTTACACACCTTTCCGTCTGTCATTGTCAGCAAAAGTTCGTGTGTTACAGAGATTTGAGAATCACCAAAGTTGATAAGTGTTGGAAGAAGAGCATTAACTTCTTCCCACAATCTATTTGTCTCCACTAACGTGAAGTCGTTCGTTTCTTTGGCAAATATAAATTTGATTAGGCGACAATACAAAGTTGATGAAGGCCGAGGATTTTGCCAAATAATTTTGGACCAATCATATAACTTAAGAGGAACTAAAGAAAATGCGAAAAGAAACTCGTCCGTATATTCAGTGTTCTCAAATCTCTGTTTTTATGTGCTGTGTCCAGAACTTCCATCACATCCCCATTTACTAACAAGTGTAAACGATGAACTTGTTGGGAGCACACTGCTGATAACTTCATTCTGTGCTAATACTAGACGTTCCACTGTTTTATTTAATAAAGCTTGCAAATTTATTTCAGCACGAGTTTCTGTTATAGCAATGTGCTCCTCTGCAGGGTAACAGGCCTGTTTGGACTTTTTTAAACTAAAATATGACGGAAATACATTATGCCCCGCCTTCATGGACCACTTCCTAGTTTGTTTGTAAGAATGCGTTGTTGACTTAGAATCTATATAGTAAGCTAAGGCTTCGTCACTACTTAATTGCCTAGGATTAACGGAACTGGTATTTTTAGACTTAATAATATTATCTGGGCTCTCACTAATGTCTCTAATCACATTGGCAATTTTCCTTTACCCTGCTGAACGCACAGCAATTTCGGCAGCAGTCACCAATTCACTGACACTTCGGGATTCTACGAGATCCACGACGCGACGTTTCTTCGTCTTAAACGACGATTCCTCGAAATCTTTACGAGGTCTTCCTGCAGGAATCACATTCTCACTTGATATTGAAGGTTGTCCTCAAAAAAGGCTACCCTTGAAATAGAGTAAACGTGTTCTGGAAAAAAAGAAAAAAAAACATGTTGTACTGAAGTGTGCTAAACATTATGTATATTTTTACGAAGAATAAAGTTATTTCTGTGTAATATCTAAAAACTAGCCCGGATAGAGGTGAATGTCTGTATATTCTGAACTTTCAAAGTTTTTTTTAAAAAAAAAACACGCTAAAATATATAGGCTATTTAAAAAAAATACTAAAAATTCAAATTAATAGATTCTGATTAAAAAAATACATTAAAAAATAGTACTTATCCTCAGTATTAATATTCATCACAAAAACTTGCACAATATTACCATATGTCACTATAAGATGTGCACGAAAGTGTCGCTAAATTGCAACTGATTGATTGAAAGAGCTGCATTAACTCATTACCTGACTTCTGACGCTTATGACTCGCCACTTGCAAATTTGATAAACAACCTTTTCTCGAAATTCGGGGTTTGGTGGTGTTGTTTACGTTTTGCGAATAAGATTTCCTGGAAATCATAACATAAATTTTGTCCACCTAGCATGTTCTACGCGACACACTATGCGGCCTGATAAACGAAGTTGTTGGCTGAACTCTTTCCTTCAAATTCTACTGTTGATTTCCAAGGAAAAACATCACCTACTATTCCCATAGTGTAGTTAAAGGTGCCCGATAGTGTCTTCAGAAAGATTATCATAAAACGTATTTTGATGAAGCTTGACACCAAAAAAGCTTCTGGCGCTGACAGAATACCTGCCATAGTACTCAAAAACTGCGCCAGAGAACTAACACTAGTTCTCTGTAATCTTTTAAACATATCCTACAAAAAGGGAATATTTCCTTCCTCCTGGAAATGCATCACAGTTCAGTCGATATCCAAAAAAGGCAAAAAGGCCTTGCCAAACAACTACCGATCAGTCACACTGCTTTATAATATCGAAAGTCATGGAAAAGGCTATCAATCATCTTCTAAAATATCTTGAAAGATTCAGTATTATTAGCGACTATTAATATGGCTTTCGCAAATATAAATCACCAGGAGATCTTCTAACTTATGTAACACATGTTTGAAACGACGCAACTGAACACTGAGGAGAATCTCGTGCGGTTGCTCTTGATATATCCAAAGCATTCGACCGTGTTTGGCACGATGGATTGTTAGCTAATGCTCATCTGGTATGTCTGAAAAGTTCTGTTTATAGCTCTCAAGTTTCCTCCAAGAGCGTTCTTTACAAGTGGCAATCGATAGGTTTCTTTCTAACACCTTCACTATCAACGACTGTGTACCCCAAAGCTCCATACGGTCTCCTACCCTCTTTTTCATTTACATTAAAGATCTGTTGAAAAAGACCAGGAATCACATTTACAGCTTTGCAGCTGTTTTATCTTATCATTCTCTTTGAACGCTCGAGCATCGGTTACTCATGCAAATATCTGCAGACAGCAGGAGGTCGTTCAACTTAACAAAAACTAGGAAGAAATTCTATCTTGGGGTGACAATAATCAAGCAGAATTTAACGCTACAAAAACCCAGGCGGCAATTTTTTCTAAAAAAGTTAACACTGTTGAACTCGACCTAATTATGTCGTGGCGTTAATTTGAGAGCAAATATGTCTTGGCATGAACATGTTGCAAGCATAGCAGAGAGAGCTTTTTATCTACGCACTTATATTTATCTTCGACAATTTAAACTCGCGGCTGAATAACTGAAGATTGTCCCCGACGGCCCTACTCGTTTCTTATATATCAGTTTGAAAGTACTTTCCCGATTATTCTCAGTTCGGCGGAACGTCAAGCTGTTCGTCACGAAACTTCTTTCTTTTACACGTTTTTTCGATACTCGTATTTAGGAACAAAAATAAATAGAGTCGGTAAAACAGAAAAATAAATAGAAGAGAGAATAAACAACGGAAAAGCCGTCATAAAACATTTTAATTCTGTCCTTTGGTCCAAGAAATTATCAATAGAAAAGAAGCATGGGGGGGAAGCTTGGCAATTAAACAAGAACTCAGAACACAAACTGCTTTCTCTCGAGATGAACTGCTGGCGAAAGTTAGGTGGAATATCAAGACTGGATAATATCAGAAACGAAAGAATAAGAGAAGCCATGAACATAGAAGGAACAATAATGGACGACATCTAACAAGATCGCTGGTCTGATATGGACACTTAGAGAGAATGACAGAACAACGAATTCCACAACCGATTTTGAAACGGAGGACAACAGAGAAACCAAAGAGGGGAAGGCAGAATACAACATGGACTAGTGGCATCCAAAGAGCTATGTCGATGTCGAAGACAAATTTAGGACCGGGAAATTGGGAAGGCAGAAGAGGCTGGCTACAAGAAACCGGAAGGTGTAAAACGCTATAAAGCCTATTACAGGTAGATAGAAAGAGTTTCTGCATGATGGATCCCCAAACTCCTTATACCAGACCATAAACTAGCGAGGAAAGAAATTTCTCAAAAAAATTTGGCCGTTCTAGAGAACAATGAGAGTCATTTTTAGCAGATTCTCACAAGCAATGAGACTTGGGTCCTATTAGGATTCTTCCACGAGACAGAAATCGATGTAATGGGTTTATAAGAGCTCTTCACCTCCGGAGAAGGCGAAAACTCAATCGCCTTCTGCAAAGTTAACAGCCACTGTTTTTGGGAATGCTAACGTATTTTGATTACTGAATATCTGGAAAAAGGATTCGCAATTAATGAAGAAGTTTTCAGAGAGACTATCCAGAACATAAAGCAGGGCATTAGATAATAATTGCCTGGTCCTAAAGGCTCTCAGGTGAAGCCATTACCGAGCTGCAATGTCCACTCTACGAGACAATTTATCTACACACTTATATTTATCTTCGACAATTTAAAGAATAGCTGAAGATTGTCCCCTACGGCTCTGCTCGTTGCTTATATATCAGTTGGAAGTACTTTCCCGATTATTCTCAATTCGGCGGAACGTCAAGCTGTGCGTCTCCAAACTTCTCTCTTTTACACGTTTCTTCGAGAGGCAAATAAGGAGAGGTGCGTGCTCCAGCCGTCCACTGATTACTTCGCATATCTGTTGTGTTGCCAAGCATAAACAAATTATTAACATTTTAACACCTACATTTAAATTTTAATATTTAATTTTGGTTTTTAAAATTGATAACCGGCGACCCACCCCTCAAAAAAGCCAAGGCGACCTCCTTGTGAGTCGCAACCCACCGGTTAGTAACCAACGCCATAAAACAACTGGAGAAACGTTGGTGGCAAGTGTACTAGTGCACCTATACAGAAGTTGTGCCGAAAAATAACTTTGTTAAACTTTTCTACCCTCGTAACTTGTAGAAGGAAATATCAACTTTACTTTATTCTTTAGTGACTGAAGGTCAAATTTAGCTCTTATTTTTTTTGGAACTGAATATTCGAGAGAGAAGTACCAATGTTTCTGTTATACTCACAAATTTTTCCCTAGGATGCAATTTTCAAATTTCGGTTCATTTGTTTCTACTGATTTAGAAAGAAAAACAACTACGATCCATAATAAGCTGAAACGAATTATGCGAGGAAATTTCTTGGAAAATGGCGCATGCTTACATTTGCTCCCTCTAGAGAACATTTCCCGAATCTAGAGAAAGCAAAGCATGTTGTCGATATTATTTTGTTGGGTGGCTTGCGCAATGTTGAAATTATACTCAAAATATTTTAACACGGCCATTATAAAGGATAAAACAAACGTTGCTAATACTAAATATTATTCTCAGTTATTAAGATAAAGATGATTTATCCAATTTTAAATGCATGGTTAGCTTGATTTTTAAAGCACACAGTTTATTTCATTGTGATTCTAATTACTGCACAGTATAGGTTGTCCCAGTTTAAAATAATCGAGGTATAGGGGTTGTTTTTCTACGCTGATGCCAAATTAAAGAAAATATGTCCGGACTTTGGATTAGAAAATGGGGTAATTGTTGCCAAATAATGAGTTTTTACTTGATGACGTGGATGTTTTTGCCGTTTGATAAGAACTGAAGCATGCTCGATGTTTTAAAAGATTTAAACGTGGTAATTTCTTGAGCGTTCGCCAGGAAAATTACTACTGACTGAAAAATTTGTGTTCATAATCTAGTTTTTTCCGCACTAGTACACAAAATACAATTTTCCGTACGATTTCATGTTCATCAATATTTTGTACAATGATCAAAAACAACTTGGGCTGTTGGGACAGGCAAGAAATTTGCTTTTAATTCTCTAATTATGTACCTAATTTATTTTGGCGCTTGCTCGTAATTATTTTCATCTATGTAGACGACCAAGACAAAGATGTTATAGTTTAATGATAAAGACAACAGAAGAACTTTGTGGTTCGTTCATTTACTACTACTAAACTACAAAACATTAAAGTCTCCTTTCGTTCGCAAATGAGATCGCTTTTGACAAAAGGCAGGTTCCAAAGTTACGCCTAAGTCGTAAGAGTATACAGTTACAGTTAATTTATTGGTTAATTAGGTAGCTTTACGATATTACTATTATATATTCACTTGATTACACAAACATAACAAACATATTGAATCTTAAGATATATACATGTTAGGGACCTAACTAACTTAACTTAGGTAAGGAGTTTATATAAATGTTTGGGAGAACTTAAGATATTTCATGAACATAGACTTAGGGTTAAACTTGAAATTAATTATGGCTAACTTAAGCTAATCTGGTGGCATAGGGTCCAAGGGCCTTGAGAGACGACGTCGGGCATAGCGTGGAGGAGGGCGGAAGGCGGACCCGACTATGGGGTTGCGTTAGTTCGTGGCTTTGTCCAGGAATTTGAGTTGAACATTGCTTATAAATTCTCGGATTGTCGCCATCTGGAGGTTTCGGTGAAGCTGGATATTGCGGACAAACCATGGGGCTTTGGCAATGATACGAAGGGCCTTGTTTTGGACGGTCTAGAGAGTGGATCTGCGGGAGTGTGACATCTAGCACCATGCTGAGCTAGAGTAGGTCAAACCGGCTCGGGATCATCATCTTGTAGATTGTCAACTTGTTGCGAGTTGACCATTTGCTGGACTTGAGGAGAGGGTAGAGCTTGGTTGGCCTTCTGGGTGGAGGCGCTAACCTGGTCCTTCCATACTATCCGCTTGTCGTAGTGAAGGCCCAGTTGATGCCATTTGACCATCGAAATCGGGTTCCTTGAAGGGTAAGGCTTTCCAGCGATGAATTGCAGACCTTTTAAAACATGATGGCTTGAGTCTCCTCTGGGTTGAGCTGGATTCTCCAATGTTTGAACCAGAAGACTAGCGGGTTGAGATCGTGTTGGAGGAGGCTGGTGATGATCCTGGTCGACTTGGTGGTGGCGGTGATGGCAGTGTCATCGGCGTACATCAAAAAGGAAGTGTGGTCCGACTTGGACGTGTAGATGTGAAATAAATGGGGCAGATAACGGTACTGCGGCTCGAATGGGTCGTAAGAGTAAAAGAAATATAAAGTGTCGGAATAAGGTTAAGGGTTAGAAGGGTGGTTGCGCATATATCATAATATAATTCTATTTCACTGACCTTGCTTTTTCATTATTCCGAGTTTTGACAGAAATATCATGTAAAAGAGATTGAGGTCTGATTACAGAGTAACCTAAAAATGTTAAGCTGATTATAGAAAAAGTTCTAGAAATATAAACAGTTAAATTGGTCGAAGCTTACCTCTGACCCAGTTAGTAACTTATTGTTTTTACGTTTCTTACTAAAGGGAAAGAATTACTCTCTGCAATTTTTGCTTTTCTTTACGTTTTAGTGTTCTGATATCGCGAAAAATATCTATTCCCATTTTCATCAGTTTGTCTATCTGACTGCCGATCTGTTAACATTATAATACTCGAATGAAATGATATTATAATATTTAAAATAGGGATGAAACCTATAGTTTTTGAGCGATATCGTTTCAAAGGAAAGAGGGTGAAAAGTGTCGATATGTTATATGATTTTACTCTCATTATGGAAATGTACTTTCTCTTTACTTGAAGAGGTCAAATTCAGTATTTGTTTTAGAACTACATGTATTATGGAAAGTACTGGGTAAAGTACTTTATCGATTTTTTTAATTCTGTATTATTAAATATCCTACATAAATTACTAGCTAATGATTATATTACAATATTTATAAGGTTTTTTAAAAATGCTGATTTCTTAAAAGAAAGTTGCGACACTTGGCTTAAGTAAATTAAAACAAATAAAAATATTTTTACTGATTTTGCATAAACCTATTTTCGCTGCACATTTTTTAGTATTTGGTTTAAATGTTTTAGAAATTACTTACTACAAAACAGCACTGTTTTAAAAATTTGCTAAAAATAATTTTTATTTTTAAGTGAAAAACGAAAACATTTAAAAAAAAATATATATAAGAGTATTTTAAAAAACCTAGTTACTAATTAAATATATGTATATTAATATTTTAATCCAAAAATATTTTGAGTCGTTAAATTTTTTACATATAAACTATAAGGTTGAAAAATGATTTTTTGGCCAATATTTTGGTTTTTCTGCTTATTTTTGAACAAAGTCAGTTACGGAGTGGCAAAACGTGTAGTGGACGAAGATGAGGATCAGTTAGAGAGAAATTTGAAAATACTCCGTAATGATTTTAACAGAATCATTGAAAACATCGAAGATTTCGCAAGTGATTTTTTGTTGCAGATACACCATGCTGGGAAAAGGATGGAAGGTGGTAAGTTTATTTTTAGTTCTACCAGCTAATAAAACAGAATGCATTCAGGATCACAGGAATAAATTAAATTTAGTGACGTTAATTTGTTTTTTATGCCGGCTATATAAACAATAAATATATTATTATAACTGGGATTTAGATCTCAAAAGCTCATTTCTAATCTAGATTCATAATATGCTGCCTAAAAATAACATCAGGTATTTGTGTTTGCATATGAGTGGTGTATTTTCTAAGGAAATTCACAGTAGATTGCGAAGCGAGAAGTTGACTTAACATATTGATCTTTTCAACAGAGGTTGTTTTATTATTGTTGTACGTTCGAATAAGTGGTGGTATAGTTAATTTAGTAAACTTTTTACTAACCACCTTAGCAACCCATCAAAAAGATCTTAAATTGTTGAGACAAAATAAAAAGTTTCCTTACGTTCATCTCTTCCCATCCAAATAAAATCAACATAATGAGTCTCCAAGACATAACACGTAGGCTGAAAAGTTTTGGTCTGGCACATAGATGTCGCCCTTTTCAAAATATCCATATGATTGTTAGGAAGTACCCACCTTCAGACCATACGTGTCAAAATTTCATGACATTTCGACGATTAGTTTGCAAGTTACAGTGGTTTTAGTAACGCTACTTTTGATATTTTCAAAACAATGGAAAGAATCGAATTTCGTATGTTGATTAAACACTGTTTTTGATGGGAAAAAATACCGTTCAAGCAATAGCAATGGCTTGATAAGTGTTACGGGGTAATGTGAAGCATGAGATAGCTGATATCTTGGAGATACCAAACGAACGTATTGGTCATATTTTGCATGAACATTTGGGCATGAGAAAGCTCTGTTCGAAATGGGTACCGCGTTTGTTCACAGTGGACAAAAAACAACAACGTATTGATGATTATGAGCGCTGTTTGGATCTGTTTAAGCGCAATAAAGAGGATTTTTTTCATGCGATATGTGATAATGGATGATGATGATTTTCGATGGTCAGGGCGCATCGACGGCTATGATCATTTAGCGCCCAAGAATTTGATGATTTACCATTAATGGGTTAAGCTCTCTAAGAAGAAATCCTATTATGTTGTCTTTCAGAGTAGTAAAGGAGTTTATAATGGAGGAAACATTAGACGGAATGTTATGTTTAACTCTTAAGTTATGGTGTAGATTGGATTCAAATAAGTGAACTACAGATAGAGGAGAGTCACAAATGGGACAGGTCGGAGGGGGTTCTTTCTTTAGCAAGTAAACATGAGTCGAATAAGTGTGACTTGTTGCCAATCTTCTCATTAGTACGTTATGTCTACGATCAATTGCCATGATGTTTAGGGGAGGGAAGACATTTGGTTTGTTGGGCCACAGTTTATTGTTTGGGTCCTCCAAGTCCCATTCTATGGTTGTGTGGCTGGGTAACCAAAACCAGGATATCGTACGTTTTTTGAGAAAAGCAGTATACATTAGATCCAAGATCTGTCTTATGTAATTAAATTCCAGTTTTCTGGTTTTGATGGCATTGAGTGCACTTAAAGAATTAGAGATTATAAGGGTCGAAGGATGAGAGTTAACTTGAAAAGATCAAATCGGAATCAAATCGGCAGTCAGCTAAGTGGACAGCAGCCGGTGAAAGCCGCCCGAAGCGACCAAAGACACGATAGTCGGCTGGGAAGATTTTGGCCTCTGTATTTAAGGACGGGCATGGAATAATTTCTATCTACTATGCTGAAAAGGGAAAAATCATCAATAGCGAATATTATATAAAGTTATTGGTCCGTTTGGAGGCAGAAATCGCAAAGAAACGACCCCAAATGAACACGAAAAAAGTGCTCTTTCATCAAGACAATCCACCGTGTCACAAGTCAATAGGTACGACGGCAAGACTGCATAAATTGAAGGTCGAATTGCTTCCTCATCCACCGTACTCTCCAGATTTGGCCCCCAGCCACTATTATCTATTCGCGGACCTCAAAAAAAATTCTCGCGGGAAAGAGATTTGGCTCCAATGAAGAAGTTATCGCCGAAACTGAAGCCTATTTTGAATGCAAAGACAAATTCTTCTACAAGAAAGGTATAGAAATGTTAGAAAAGGATTGATTGTATCGCTCTTGAAGGAGGCTATGTTGGTGAATAAAGTCGAATTTTGCAAAAAAAAATGTATTTTAAGTAGCTAGACCAAAAGCTTTTCAACCTACGTGTTAGATGTGACATTTACCAACCAATTGCTCGATAACGTATCATTGTACATATATTTGGGACACAAGATCCAATTGGTAAAAGAGGACCAAGATGCGGAAATCTCCATACCAACAAGCCTTGGATTGGCAACATTCGATAAATTCGGACATATAACAAAGTCACCAGTTAGCCTAATAAATCTTAAAAGAAAAGTCTTCGATAGTTGTATAATGCCTATTCTCATTCATGGCGATGGCGACGACATCAAGAGAATTGCAGGAACGAACTGGACGCGTTTAGGAAGACGCCTACATTCAGGTGTGGATGAACAGCAACTTAAGAAGAAGATGTTCACCTTGGTTTCGTAAATTATTTGTTTACGTACGCTTCAACAAAGATGTTTATGAGGTTAGAGTTTTCACGTCACTGGCGGTAGGCAAGATGTTTGTATCTTCGATGAAACCCAGACATGTCGTTAGAAGAGCATGTCTTCAAAAAGGGAAGAAAAAACGACAAAAAAGAAAATAACCATTTGATACAAAAACTCACAATAACAAATTTTTTAATAATCTTAAACAATTTTAATTAGTTTATGTTTTTGTCCCCTGAATGTACAGGGTGGTCCAAATTGAGCACTTTTAAACGAAACCGCATATTGATATCGAGTACCGTTTCAGATATACAAGGTGTTTTTCAAAAATCTGCATTTTGGAAAAATTTTTGTAATTCTTTTCGTATTCAAAATTTTTGATTTCCGAAAAAGCATTCTCAAAACACTTTTTCTCGTGAACAATGTAAGTTACATTTTTTTACAACTATTATATTAATAGTTATTAACGCAAAAATATATTTTTTAAATGCTCCTGGAGCGCTTTAGGGACTTCCCTGCAGCACGTGTGCTAGATCCATAAAAAAAAAATGGGATACCCTGTATATTTTTCCTTATCCGAATAGAGCTTTTAAATTACCATTCTAAAAATATAGCACACTTTATATTTTGCTTAAATCGACTTCAAAATATAAAGGTTTTCAGTTTTTTTTTACGCGAGTTTTAAATGCGCATTTTGTGAAGTAGGCTTTGCAAGGAGCGGCAATATCAGTTGTTTACCGATAGCAGCAAAATCGTAAAAAAATTCCCAGAAATAACGCTAAGAGTCATAACTACAATGAAATTTACTAAATGCTATAGCACTTTAAACTATGTAGAAAATAAAACAAAACAATTTTCTATAAAATGTCGACCAGTTTCATTTACACATAGGCGGCACCTTTTCTGGACACTTCTTACCGAGTTGATTAGAGGGTGGGAGCTGCAAAACTGTATCACTGCGACTTCTAACTCTTGCCTGGTATTTGTCGGCAATTTAAAAATTAGGTCTTTCAATCTTCCTCAGAGATAGAAGTCCATGGGTGTTAAATCCGGTGACCTTGCCGGCCAACGGTTCGGATCTTGGTTGGCTATCCAGTTATTGTCGAAATTGGCCGATAAAAAATTACTGATAACTGTAGCGTTATGAGGGGGTGCCCCGTCGTGTTGAAAAAATATATTTCTAAGGTCCACTAACGGTAGTTCATCAATAAGAGGTTCTATTTGCTGCCTTATAATTTCTAAATATCTCTGAGAGGTGAGTGTTCCTTCGTAAATAAATGGACCTATAACCCGGCCACACATTAAATCCAAATCTGCCTTGATTTCTTTGCTCCACAACTAAATGAGGATTTTCTTGTGCCCACGTATAAAAATTGTAACGTTAAAAATACCTGCATTGCTTACATAAGCTTCGTCTGTCCAAATGTAATTTAACGAAAAATTCGGAACATGGTTATAATTCTCCAGAAAACATTGGCAAAAATCCATACACCGTTGAAAATCTCCGTCCTGTGATAAACTTTTTTGTGCTTCTTCAAAGTACGACTTACGTTAGTTCTTGGTAGTCCAGTGGATTCTTTTAACTGTCGTGTTGAAGTGTTGAGATTATTTCCAATAGTTCCTAAAACTACTATTTCTTCTAACTCCTTATCCCTGTTTGATGCATAATTTTTGGGTCGTTTCTTTTCAAACTGGCCACTATTAACTAGATTATGTCGCAATCGAGCGAATATATCCTTGAAGAGTTGACGCCTCTCTGGATACCGTTCGTGGTACAAATAACTTGCCGCTTCCGAATTTTCTCCAGTTTGTATGAAACACACTATTATATCCCATTTTTTCGTAATTTTCAAACTTCATTGCGATTTATTTGACAATTCAATAACTGATTCTGAAGTAAAATTTGACAAGTACGAGTAAATAATTGAATTAAACCATATGGCCACTCCGTCCAAAGCCTACTTCACAAAATGTGCATTTAAAACTCGCGTGAAAACTGAAAACCTTTATATTTTGAAGTAGATTTAAGCAAAATATAAAGTGTGCTATATTTTTAGAATGGTAATTTAAGGTTCTATTCGGATAAGGAAAAATATACAGGGTATCCCATTTAAAAATATATATTTTTGCGTTAATAACTATTAAAATATTAGTTGTAAAAAATTTAACTTACTCTGTTGAAGTCCACGTGAAAAAGTGCTTTGAGAATGTTTTTACAGAAATCAAAAATTTTCAATAGGAAAAGAATTACAATTTTCCAAAATGCAGATTTTTGAAAAACACCCTGTATATCTGAAACGGTATTAGATGTCGATATGCGATTTTCACCGTTGAGTTAATCATAAAAATTAAGCCTCAGACACCGACATCAGTTTTCGTCTATCTCCTTTAGATAAAGCAGTTTTACCTTTAAAAGTGCCCAATTTGGACCACCCTGTACATTAAGTTTTAAAAAAAAAAAACTGAAAAAAAAGAGCACTTTTTAGAAAACAGAAGCTGCTAAAAGCTTTCTATACCTTATTAATTTTTTTTCAGTATACATCGGCGACAGTGACTATAACTGGCAAGATGATAAAACAAATACTATAGAAAAAACAACTCAACCCACTGTAAGTAAATTTAGTATAAGATGTTATTGATGGTTGCCTGTTACTTTGTGATAAAACATTTTACATTAAATATGAATAATTTACTTCGGTAACTTCTCACTTTATTATTTGCTTTCTACGTGGCTCCAATGTTTCCGTTTTATGTAAGTTACGTAGGTACGAGGCTGGTTTGAAAAGTCCGTGCAAAGTCCGAGAGGTGGCACCACCGGCGCGTATCGAGGTCATGTTTAGTTAGTAGCATCTCTTGAATGAACGCACACCAAGTTTCAGCCATATTGGTCTATTTCTTTGTGTTTGGCATTCGTGTGAATCAAGGAAGTCGAGTGATTTTCAAGAAATGGACGAAAAAGAATTTCGTGTGGTGATTAAACATTACTTTATGAAAGGCAAAACGCCTCAGGAGACTAAAGAGAAGCTTGATAAACATTATGGTGACTCTGCACCTTCGATTAGAACAGTTTATAAGTGATTTCAAAATTTTCGGACTGGCCATATGGGCACAAGTGACGCTGAACGTCCTGGACGGCCTATGGAGGTTACGACTCCAGAAATCATTGATCAAATCCATGATATGGTGATGGATGACAGAAGAGTTAAGGTGCGTGAGATTGCTAGTGCTGTGGGCATCTCGACTGAACGGGTACATGATATTTTGCATAAACATTTGGACATGAGAAAGCTATCCGCAAGATGGGTGCCGCGATTGCTCACGCTTGACCAAAAACAGAATCATGTGAAGTGTGTTGCAAGGATGGTTTGCAGCTGTTCCAGAAGAATCCGGAGGACTTTAAGCGTCGTTTCGTCACTGTGGATGAAACATGGATACATTACTATACTCCTAAGACCAAACAACAATCTAAACAATGGGTTACCAAGGGGGAATCTGCACCAAAAAAGGCGAAGACCGTTCCTTCGGCCGGAAAGGTTATGGCGACTGTCTTTTGGGATTCGCAAGGGATAATCCTCATCGACTATCTGGAAAAGGGGTAAAACTATTACAGGTGAATATTATTCATCGTTATTGGACCGTTTGAAAACCGAGCTGCAAGAAAAACGCCCGCGATTGGCCCACAAGAAAGTCCTTTTCCATCACGACAACGCACCAGCACACACCTCAGCAGTTGTGGTCGCAAAATTAATGGAAATAGGATTCCAACTCCTTGGCTCCCTCGGACTACTATTTGTTCCCCAATTTGAAGAAATGGCTGGCGGGACAAAGATTTTATTCAAACGAGGAGGTGATTGCAGACACTAATGGATATTTTGCAGACTTGGACAAATCCTATTATTCGGAAGGGATCAACAAACTAGAACATCGTTGGACGAAGTGTATAAGCCTAAAAGGAGACTATATCGAAAAAATAAAAAAGGTTTACCCCAAACACATAAGTAGTTTTTATTTTTGCACGGACTTTTCAAACCAGCCTCGTATATTTAGGACATCAAAATAAAGGTCTCCACAAAAATTGGCTTCGTTGGAACTTTTTAGAAGTTTGGCCTTGTCTGTGACTAATTTTACTGGATAAAGTTAATTTACTTACCATCTCGCCAAAGCTTGTGCAAAAGTAAATGAGGATCTTCGTGCGATAAGCCACTAAATAATTTTCGACGTATTTTGTACAGACACTCTATATATATATATATATATATATATATATATATATATATATATATATATATATATATATATATACATATATATATATATATATAGAGGACTTTTTTATGTCGAAATGGTGAATATATTTATGAAGTGTTTCTCCCCTAGATAAAATCCTGGATCCACCTCTGGGGTAGGATGCTAAAATTTTAAGTAAGAAACTGATTTTCCGAACTAATGCGGAAAAGGATATTTCTGCTCTAAAAGTATTAAATAGGAAATAATAATTAGCGGAACGAATGCACAAAAAAAAATTCTAAGCTTATTTTATCTCCATAATTCATTTTTCTAGTCTTTACTTTAAGTTTCCATTTTGATAAATATGTTTTCACATTCTTTCTTTTTTAGCCGAATATTATGGAAACGCCAAAAACAATTGTCGGAAAATCTTTGAAGCCTTCCAAATTAAATTTACCAAAAATTCCTAATTTAATAACAAAGAATATCCTACCAGATATCTCTAATAATATTGACAAACGTAGGAGGAAGAAAAGATCAGCACCCACTCTACTTGAAAACAGACCGCCTGCACCGACAGTAGAAGAAGATGGACAAGGATTCTCTGCACCAAAAACACAACAAGAAGGACAGAGACAGACGGCCCGATTATCTCAAAATGTTGAATGGGGTCCGAATTCAATTCAAGATTTTCCCCCCTTTACAGATAGAACAAGTAATGTAAATGACAAAGTTGGGCAGAGGTCTGCGGTAGCCATGATGCCAGAATTTCCTCCATTTACGGATAAAGCCAGTAATGTCAATCAAAACGGTTAGTACTTTTTTCTCGAAACCAATTACATGACACTGGCCTAGTTTAAAGCATTACAATAACACAAATTTTTAAAACTGGGCCCCTTGATGATATTCTTTTTGAAATTGAAATTAAAAAAGAGGTTAAAGTACAAAAAGTAAGTCACTTCGCCGAATTTCGCCTAAATAAAAGTTCGATAATTGACTCCTTTGAAGATTTCCAAGTTATTATATTTGGATCTGTAAAATTACTTAGGTCCATAATCTTAAGACTTAATACTGAAAAGTAGTACTCGCTTACACCTAAAAAATGGCATTTTTACAAAGTATAGCATTCTAGTAGTATCATGTAGTAAAAAGACTTTTACTACATGATAAATCGAATGTCAAAATTATTAAAAAAACAGGTCAAGTACAAGTCGGACTTATGCAATTAGTGTTCTGTACGTTGATAGCTTTTAAATTTTTTTTTTTTTTTTTTTTTTTTTCCGGAGGTATAAAATGATCAATGACTACAAAGCACACCCCGAATGAGTTTTCAACAAACTTTTTTTCTGATCTTTACTGAAAACTGGTGACCTTGAAATTTTTGTTTTTTTCGTATACCAGAAAATTATTGCTCTTGTGATATTTTCCGTTCAATCTACACCCTGTGGAGAATATTCCAAAATTTTTTCAAAATTTTTTGATCAATACTTTTCAAGATAAGGGGGGACAGCGATTTTTTACAATTTTTTTAAAAATAATACAATGTGCGCAACGATTACATTATATATATTTTTGAACTCGTGTTTTTACAAGCTCATATTTGACACCCCACTTGAGGACCTGGTAATTTTTTTTTAACTTCTGATTTCACCCCCTAAAACTAACCCCTTATGTCAAAATTTAACTTTCAAAACTACACGGTTCAGACGAAGCCATCAGTTCCTATACTAGTGCCAAATTTTAACTTTCTACGTCAAATAGCTTCGGAGAAAATCGAGTGTGACAAACGAACAGACGGACAGACGGACAACCACCGAAGTGATCTTATAAATGTTCCATACGGAACAGTACCTACTTAGGAGACTACAGGATATCAAATTACTGAAAATGTTATTTTTGTGTTTGTTTTCAGTGGAGATACATATGCAGTATCTTTTCTGATAATACGAGGCTGGTTTGAAAAGTCCGTGCAAAGTCCGAGAGATGGCACCACCGGCGCGTATCGAGGTCATGTTTAGTTAGTAGCATCTCTTGAATGAACGCAAACCAAGTTTCAGAAATATTGGTCTATTTTTTTGTGTTTGGCATTCGTGTGAATCAAGGAAGTCGAGTGATTTTCAAGAAATGGACGAAAAAGAATTTCGTGTGGTGATTAAACATTACTTTATGAAAGGCAAAACGCCTCAGGAGACTAAAGAGAAGCTTGATAAACATTATGGTGACTCTGCACCTTCGATTAGAACAGTTTTATAAGTGGTTTCAAAATTTTCGGACTGGCCATATGAGCACAAGTGACGCTGAACGTTCTGGACGACCTGTGGAGGTTACGACTCCAGAAATCATTGATCAAATACATGATATGGTGATGAATGACAGAAGAGTTAAGGTGCGAGATTGCTAGTGCTGTGGGCATCTCGACTGAACGGGTACATAATATTTTGCATAAACATTTGGACATGAGAAAGCTATCCGCAAAATGGGTGCCGCGATTGCTCACGCTTGACCAAAAACGGAATCGTGTGAAGTGTTGCAAGGATGGTTTGCAGCTGTTCCAGAAGAATCCGGAGGACTTTAAGCGTCGTTTCGTCACTGTGGATGAAACATGGATACATTACTATACTCCTGAGACCAAACAACAATCTAAACAATGGGTTACCTTTTAAATAAATATATTTTTTAATAAACAATGAGAGACACATTCTTACTTGGCCGACTGTATTGGGTTGTCGAAAAAGTATGGGGCCTTTTTAAGCAAAAAATTCCAACAACTCTTTCTAGATTTGGAACGAAGTATATAAAATCAAATGAGTACTGTTTTGATCTACGTCCTTTTGCCTGTCTTTGTTTTTTCTAGTAAGACCAAAATTTAGTCACTAATGAACATCTGTGATTTCTGTGCGAAGACCTAAACCAAATGATTTTTACAAGTTTCTTTTGAAGTCAACTTTACACCATTAAGAGTATTCTGCGGAGACAGAAACAAATGGTAGTCTGATGGTACACGCTCTGGTCTGTATGATGGATGCATCAAAACTTTCCAGCCAAGTTTTCTTAGTTTTTGCTGGGTTGTCAAAGATATGTCTGGTCTGGTGTTGAAATGATGGAACACAATGCCTTTTCTGTTGATCAATTTCCGTCGCGTTCTGCCAATTGCTCGCTGAAATCTGGTTAAATCTTGACAACAGAGATCAGAATCAATCGTTTGTCCAGGTTATAGTACCTCACAATGGACAATTCCCTTCCTTCGCGTTAATCCTGGTTTTGCCACCAATTCCACAGCTTCACCACGCTTTAACCACGATCTTTTTCACAAATATCTATTGTATGTGTCATAAGGGAAATCGTCCGTAATGAGCGATTTCAAAAGACATTGATTTCGTTCCGTCTCAACAATGTTTCGCAGATGGAAATTCGGCCAATAAAATTTTTCACTGTTTAATCATTTAGGACCCCAAACATCGAGCTTCTTTTTGTGTCCAACTATTTTATGATAAACATTCACTTCCCTAAGGATGTGATGACTGCTTACATGCCGATCTTGCTCAATTTTTCTAAGATTTCATCGATATTTTCTGATTGTGATTTGTTCTCTGAAATATTACCTTTCAATTGCGCGTCAATATGACCAGACCTGCTTAGTATTACCAGAAATAGGCGAATTTAAAGCAATGTAGCGTAAATAAGATTCGATATTTTTTCGACAACCTATTATAAAAAATAACCGGTCAAGTGCAAGTTGAACTTGCGCAATTAGTGTTCCGTACGTTGATTGCTTTTAAAATAAAAAAAATTGTTACAGAGGTATAAAATGATCAATGACTTCACAAAACACACCCCAAATGAGTTTTCAACAAAGTTTGTTTCCAATTTTTACTGATATCTAATGACCTTGAATTTTCTCCAGTTTGTATGAAACACACTATTATATCCCATTTTTCGTAATTTTCAAACTTCATTGCGATTTATTTGACAATTCAATAACTGATTCTGAAGTAAAATTTGACAAGTACGAGTAAATAATTGAATTAAACCATATGGCCACTCCGTCCAAAGCCTACTTCACAAAATGTGCATTTAAAACTCGCGTGAAAACTGAAAACCTTTATATTTTGAAGTAGATTTAAGCAAAATATAAAGTGTGCTGTATTTTTAGAATGGTAATTTAAGGTTCTATTCGGATAAGGAAAAATATACAGGGTATCCCTTTTAAAAATATATATTTTTTGCGTTAATAACTATTAAAATATTAGTTGTAAAAAATGTAACTTACTCTGTTGAAGTCCACGTGAAAAAGTGCTTTGAGAATGTTTTTACAGAAATCAAAAATTTTCAATAGGAAAAGAATTACAATTTTCCAAAATGCAGATTTTTGAAAAACACCCTGTATATCTGAAACGGTATTAGATGTCGATATGCGATTTTCACCGTTGAGTTAATCATAAAAATTAAGCCTCAGACACCGACATCAGTTTTCGTCTATCTCCTTTAGATAAAGCAGTTTACCTTTAAAAGTGCCCAATTTGGACCACCCTGTACATTAAGTTTAAAAAAAAAAACTGAAAAAAGAGCACTTTTTAGAAAACAGAAGCTGCTAAAAGCTTTCTATACCTTATTAATTTTTTTTTCAGTATACATCGGCGACAGTGTGACTATAACTGGCAAGATGATAAAACAAATACTATAGAAAAAACAACTCAACCCACTGTAAGTAAATTTAGTATAAGATGTTATTGATGGTTGCCTGTTACTTTGTGATAAAACATTTTACATTAAATATGAATAATTTACTTCGGTAACTTCTCACTTTATTATTTGCTTTCTACGTGGCTCCAATGTTTCCGTTTTATGTAAGTTACGTAGGTACGAGGCTGGTTTGAAAAGTCCGTGCAAAGTCCGAGAGGTGGCACCACCGGCGCGTATCGAGGTCATGTTTAGTTAGTAGCATCTCTTGAATGAACGCACACCAAGTTTCAGCCATATTGGTCTATTTCTTTGTGTTTGGCATTCGTGTGAATCAAGGAAGTCGAGTGATTTTCAAGAAATGGACGAAAAAGAATTTCGTGTGGTGATTAAACATTACTTTATGAAAGGCAAAACGCCTCAGGAGACTAAAGAGAAGCTTGATAAACATTATGGTGACTCTGCACCTTCGATTAGAACAGTTTATAAGTGATTTCAAAATTTTCGGACTGGCCATATGGGCACAAGTGACGCTGAACGTCCTGGACGGCCTATGGAGGTTACGACTCCAGAAATCATTGATCAAATCCATGATATGGTGATGGATGACAGAAGAGTTAAGGTGCGTGAGATTGCTAGTGCTGTGGGCATCTCGACTGAACGGGTACATGATATTTTGCATAAACATTTGGACATGAGAAAGCTATCCGCAAGATGGGTGCCGCGATTGCTCACGCTTGACCAAAAACAGAATCATGTGAAGTGTTGCAAGGATGGTTTGCAGCTGTTCCAGAAGAATCCGGAGGACTTTAAGCGTCGTTTCGTCACTGTGGATGAAACATGGATACATTACTATACTCCTAAGACCAAACAACAATCTAAACAATGGGTTACCAAGGGGGAATCTGCACCAAAAAAGGCGAAGACCGTTCCTTCGGCCGGAAAGGTTATGGCGACTGTCTTTTGGGATTCGCAAGGGATAATCCTCATCGACTATCTGGAAAAGGGTAAAACTATTACAGGTGAATATTATTCATCGTTATTGGACCGTTTGAAAACCGAGCTGCAAGAAAAACGCCCGCGATTGGCCCACAAGAAAGTCCTTTTCCATCACGACAACGCACCAGCACACACCTCAGCAGTTGTGGTCGCAAAATTAATGGAAATAGGATTCCAACTCCTTGGCTCCCTCGGACTACTATTTGTTCCCCAATTTGAAGAAATGGCTGGCGGGACAAAGATTTTATTCAAACGAGGAGGTGATTGCAGACACTAATGGATATTTTGCAGACTTGGACAAATCCTATTATTCGGAAGGGATCAACAAACTAGAACATCGTTGGACGAAGTGTATAAGCCTAAAAGGAGACTATATCGAAAAATAAAAAAGGTTTACCCCAAACACATAAGTAGTTTTTATTTTTGCACGGACTTTTCAAACCAGCCTCGTATATTTAGGACATCAAAATAAAGGTCTCCACAAAAATTGGCTTCGTTGGAACTTTTTAGAAGTTTGGCCTTGTCTGTGACTAATTTTACTGGATAAAGTTAATTTACTTACCATCTCGCCAAAGCTTGTGCAAAAGTAAATGAGGATCTTCGTGCGATAAGCCACTAAATAATTTTCGACGTATTTTGTACAGACACTCTATATATATATATATATATATATATATATATATATATATATATATATATATATATATATACATATATATATATATATATAGAGGACTTTTTTATGTCGAAATGGTGAATATATTTATGAAGTGTTTCTCCCCTAGATAAAATCCTGGATCCACCTCTGGGGTAGGATGCTAAAATTTTAAGTAAGAAACTGATTTTCCGAACTAATGCGGAAAAGGATATTTCTGCTCTAAAAGTATTAAATAGGAAATAATAATTAGCGGAACGAATGCACAAAAAAAAATTCTAAGCTTATTTTATCTCCATAATTCATTTTTCTAGTCTTTACTTTAAGTTTCCATTTTGATAAATATGTTTTCACATTCTTTCTTTTTTAGCCGAATATTATGGAAACGCCAAAAACAATTGTCGGAAAATCTTTGAAGCCTTCCAAATTAAATTTACCAAAAATTCCTAATTTAATAACAAAGAATATCCTACCAGATATCTCTAATAATATTGACAAACGTAGGAGGAAGAAAAGATCAGCACCCACTCTACTTGAAAACAGACCGCCTGCACCGACAGTA
Source organism: Pachyrhynchus sulphureomaculatus (assembly GCA_019049505.1). Lineage (NCBI taxonomy): Eukaryota > Metazoa > Arthropoda > Insecta > Coleoptera > Curculionidae > Pachyrhynchus > Pachyrhynchus sulphureomaculatus. Next base: position 5,932,181 of record CM032455.1, on the reverse strand, counting down.
GAAGAAGATGGACAAGGATTCTCTGCACCAAAAAAAACACAACAAGAAGGACAGAGACAGACGGCCCGATTATCTCAAAATGTTGAATGGGGTCCGAATTCAATTCAAGATTTTCCCCCCTTTACAGATAGAACAAGTAATGTAAATGACAAAGTTGGGCAGAGGTCTGCGGTAGCCATGATGCCAGAATTTCCTCCATTTACGGATAAAGCCAGTAATGTCAATCAAAACGGTTAGTACTTTTTTCTCGAAACCAATTACATGACACTGGCCTAGTTTAAAGCATTACAATAACACAAATTTTTAAAACTGGGCCCCTTGATGATATTCTTTTTGAAATTGAAATTAAAAAAGAGGTTAAAGTACAAAAAGTAAGTCACTTCGCCGAATTTCGCCTAAATAAAAGTTCGATAATTGACTCCTTTGAAGATTTCCAAGTTATTATATTTGGATCTGTAAAATTACTTAGGTCCATAATCTTAAGACTTAATACTGAAAAGTAGTACTCGCTTACACCTAAAAAATGGCATTTTTACAAAGTATAGCATTCTAGTAGTATCATGTAGTAAAAAGACTTTTACTACATGATAAATCGAATGTCAAAATTATTAAAAAAACAGGTCAAGTACAAGTCGGACTTATGCAATTAGTGTTCTGTACGTTGATAGCTTTTAAATTTTTTTTTTTTTTTTCCGGAGGTATAAAATGATCAATGACTACAAAGCACACCCCGAATGAGTTTTCAACAAACTTTTTTTCTGATCTTTACTGAAAACTGGTGACCTTGAAATTTTTGTTTTTTTCGTATACCAGAAAATTATTGCTCTTGTGATATTTTCCGTTCAATCTACACCCTGTGGAGAATATTCCAAAATTTTTTCAAAATTTTTTGATCAATACTTTTCAAGATAAGGGGGGACAGCGATTTTTTACAATTTTTTAAAAATAATACAATGTGCGCAACGATTACATTATATATATTTTTGAACTCGTGTTTTTACAAGCTCATATTTGACACCCCACTTGAGGACCTGGTAATTTTTTTTTAACTTCTGATTTCACCCCCTAAAACTAACCCCTTATGTCAAAATTTAACTTTCAAAACTACACGGTTCAGACGAAGCCATCAGTTCCTATACTAGTGCCAAATTTTAACTTTCTACGTCAAATAGCTTCGGAGAAAATCGAGTGTGACAAACGAACAGACGGACAGACGGACAACCACCGAAGTGATCTTATAAATGTTCCATACGGAACAGTACCTACTTAGGAGACTACAGGATATCAAATTACTGAAAATGTTATTTTTGTGTTTGTTTTCAGTGGAGATACATATGCAGTATCTTTTCTGATAATACGAGGCTGGTTTGAAAAGTCCGTGCAAAGTCCGAGAGATGGCACCACCGGCGCGTATCGAGGTCATGTTTAGTTAGTAGCATCTCTTGAATGAACGCAAACCAAGTTTCAGAAATATTGGTCTATTTTTTTGTGTTTGGCATTCGTGTGAATCAAGGAAGTCGAGTGATTTTCAAGAAATGGACGAAAAAGAATTTCGTGTGGTGATTAAACATTACTTTATGAAAGGCAAAACGCCTCAGGAGACTAAAGAGAAGCTTGATAAACATTATGGTGACTCTGCACCTTCGATTAGAACAGTTTATAAGTGGTTTCAAAATTTTCGGACTGGCCATATGAGCACAAGTGACGCTGAACGTTCTGGACGACCTGTGGAGGTTACGACTCCAGAAATCATTGATCAAATACATGATATGGTGATGAATGACAGAAGAGTTAAGGTGCGAGATTGCTAGTGCTGTGGGCATCTCGACTGAACGGGTACATAATATTTTGCATAAACATTTGGACATGAGAAAGCTATCCGCAAAATGGGTGCCGCGATTGCTCACGCTTGACCAAAAACGGAATCGTGTGAAGTGTTGCAAGGATGGTTTGCAGCTGTTCCAGAAGAATCCGGAGGACTTTAAGCGTCGTTTCGTCACTGTGGATGAAACATGGATACATTACTATACTCCTGAGACCAAACAACAATCTAAACAATGGGTTACCTTTTAAATAAATATATTTTTTAATAAACAATGAGAGACACATTCTTACTTGGCCGACTGTATTGGGTTGTCGAAAAAGTATGGGGCCTTTTTAAGCAAAAAATTCCAACAACTCTTTCTAGATTTGGAACGAAGTATATAAAATCAAATGAGTACTGTTTTGATCTACGTCCTTTTGCCATTTTTCTAGTAAGACCAAAATTTAGTCACTAATGAACATCTGTGATTTCTGTGCGAAGACCTAAACCAAATGATTTTTACAAGTTTCTTTTGAAGTCAACTTTACACCATTAAGAGTATTCTGCGGAGACAGAAACAAATGGTAGTCTGATGGTACACGCTCTGGTCTGTATGATGGATGCATCAAAACTTTCCAGCCAAGTTTTCTTAGTTTTTGCTGGGTTGTCAAAGATATGTCTGGTCTGGTGTTGAAATGATGGAACACAATGCCTTTTCTGTTGATCAATTTCCGTCGCGTTCTGCCAATTGCTCGCTGAAATCTGGTTAAATCTTGACAACAGAGATCAGAATCAATCGTTTGTCCAGGTTATAGTACCTCACAATGGACAATTCCCTTCCTTCGCGTTAATCCTGGTTTTGCCACCAATTCCACAGCTTCACCACGCTTTAACCACGATCTTTTTCACAAATATCTATTGTATGTGTCATAAGGGAAATCGTCCGTAATGAGCGATTTCAAAAGACATTGATTTCGTTCCGTCTCAACAATGTTTCGCAGATGGAAATTCGGCCAATAAAATTTTTCACTGTTTAATCATTTAGGACCCCAAACATCGAGCTTCTTTTTGTGTCCAACTATTTTATGATAAACATTCACTTCCCTAAGGATGTGATGACTGCTTACATGCCGATCTTGCTCAATTTTTCTAAGATTTCATCGATATTTTCTGATTGTGATTTGTTCTCTGAAATATTACCTTTCAATTGCGCGTCAATATGACCAGACCTGCTTAGTATTACCAGAAATAGGCGAATTTAAAGCAATGTAGCGTAAATAAGATTCGATATTTTTTCGACAACCTATTATAAAAAATAACCGGTCAAGTGCAAGTTGAACTTGCGCAATTAGTGTTCCGTACGTTGATTGCTTTTAAAATAAAAAAAATTGTTACAGAGGTATAAAATGATCAATGACTTCACAAAACACACCCCAAATGAGTTTTCAACAAAGTTTGTTTCCAATTTTTACTGATATCTAATGACCTTGAATTTTCTCCAGTTTGTATGAAACACACTATTATATCCCATTTTTCGTAATTTTCAAACTTCATTGCGATTTATTTGACAATTCAATAACTGATTCTGAAGTAAAATTTGACAAGTACGAGTAAATAATTGAATTAAACCATATGGCCACTCCGTCCAAAGCCTACTTCACAAAATGTGCATTTAAAACTCGCGTGAAAACTGAAAACCTTTATATTTTGAAGTAGATTTAAGCAAAATATAAAGTGTGCTGTATTTTTAGAATGGTAATTTAAGGTTCTATTCGGATAAGGAAAAATATACAGGGTATCCCTTTTAAAAAATATATATTTTTGCGTTAATAACTATTAAAATATTAGTTGTAAAAAATGTAACTTACTCTGTTGAAGTCCACGTGAAAAAGTGCTTTGAGAATGTTTTTACAGAAATCAAAAATTTTCAATAGGAAAAGAATTACAATTTTCCAAAATGCAGATTTTTGAAAAACACCCTGTATATCTGAAACGGTATTAGATGTCGATATGCGATTTTTCACCGTTGAGTTAATCATAAAAATTAAGCCTCAGACACCGACATCAGTTTTCGTCTATCTCCTTTAGATAAAGCAGTTTACCTTTAAAAGTGCCCAATTTGGACCACCCTGTACATTAAGTTTAAAAAAAAAAACTGAAAAAAGAGCACTTTTTAGAAAACAGAAGCTGCTAAAAGCTTTCTATACCTTATTAATTTTTTTTCAGTATACATCGGCGACAGTGACTATAACTGGCAAGATGATAAAACAAATACTATAGAAAAAACAACTCAACCCACTGTAAGTAAATTTAGTATAAGATGTTATTGATGGTTGCCTGTTACTTTGTGATAAAACATTTTACATTAAATATGAATAATTTACTTCGGTAACTTCTCACTTTATTATTTGCTTTCTACGTGGCTCCAATGTTTCCGTTTTATGTAAGTTACGTAGGTACGAGGCTGGTTTGAAAAGTCCGTGCAAAGTCCGAGAGGTGGCACCACCGGCGCGTATCGAGGTCATGTTTAGTTAGTAGCATCTCTTGAATGAACGCACACCAAGTTTCAGCCATATTGGTCTATTTCTTTGTGTTTGGCATTCGTGTGAATCAAGGAAGTCGAGTGATTTTCAAGAAATGGACGAAAAAGAATTTCGTGTGGTGATTAAACATTACTTTATGAAAGGCAAAACGCCTCAGGAGACTAAAGAGAAGCTTGATAAACATTATGGTGACTCTGCACCTTCGATTAGAACAGTTTATAAGTGATTTCAAAATTTTCGGACTGGCCATATGGGCACAAGTGACGCTGAACGTCCTGGACGGCCTATGGAGGTTACGACTCCAGAAATCATTGATCAAATCCATGATATGGTGATGGATGACAGAAGAGTTAAGGTGCGTGAGATTGCTAGTGCTGTGGGCATCTCGACTGAACGGGTACATGATATTTTGCATAAACATTTGGACATGAGAAAGCTATCCGCAAGATGGGTGCCGCGATTGCTCACGCTTGACCAAAAACAGAATCATGTGAAGTGTTGCAAGGATGGTTTGCAGCTGTTCCAGAAGAATCCGGAGGACTTTAAGCGTCGTTTCGTCACTGTGGATGAAACATGGATACATTACTATACTCCTAAGACCAAACAACAATCTAAACAATGGGTTACCAAGGGGGAATCTGCACCAAAAAAGGCGAAGACCGTTCCTTCGGCCGGAAAGGTTATGGCGACTGTCTTTTGGGATTCGCAAGGGATAATCCTCATCGACTATCTGGAAAAGGGTAAAACTATTACAGGTGAATATTATTCATCGTTATTGGACCGTTTGAAAACCGAGCTGCAAGAAAAACGCCCGCGATTGGCCCACAAGAAAGTCCTTTTCCATCACGACAACGCACCAGCACACACCTCAGCAGTTGTGGTCGCAAAATTAATGGAAATAGGATTCCAACTCCTTGGCTCCCTCGGACTACTATTTGTTCCCCAATTTGAAGAAATGGCTGGCGGGACAAAGATTTTATTCAAACGAGGAGGTGATTGCAGACACTAATGGATATTTTGCAGACTTGGACAAATCCTATTATTCGGAAGGGATCAACAAACTAGAACATCGTTGGACGAAGTGTATAAGCCTAAAAGGAGACTATATCGAAAAATAAAAAAGGTTTACCCCAAACACATAAGTAGTTTTTATTTTTGCACGGACTTTTCAAACCAGCCTCGTATATTTAGGACATCAAAATAAAGGTCTCCACAAAAAATTGGCTTCGTTGGAACTTTTTAGAAGTTTGGCCTTGTCTGTGACTAATTTTACTGGATAAAGTTAATTTACTTACCATCTCGCCAAAGCTTGTGCAAAAGTAAATGAGGATCTTCGTGCGATAAGCCACTAAATAATTTTCGACGTATTTTGTACAGACACTCTATATATATATATATATATATATATATATATATATATATATATATATATATATATATATATATATACATATATATATATATATATAGAGGACTTTTTTATGTCGAAATGGTGAATATATTTATGAAGTGTTTCTCCCCTAGATAAAATCCTGGATCCACCTCTGGGGTAGGATGCTAAAATTTTAAGTAAGAAACTGATTTTCCGAACTAATGCGGAAAAGGATATTTCTGCTCTAAAAGTATTAAATAGGAAATAATAATTAGCGGAACGAATGCACAAAAAAAAATTCTAAGCTTATTTTATCTCCATAATTCATTTTTCTAGTCTTTACTTTAAGTTTCCATTTTGATAAATATGTTTTCACATTCTTTCTTTTTTAGCCGAATATTATGGAAACGCCAAAAACAATTGTCGGAAAATCTTTGAAGCCTTCCAAATTAAATTTACCAAAAATTCCTAATTTAATAACAAAGAATATCCTACCAGATATCTCTAATAATATTGACAAACGTAGGAGGAAGAAAAGATCAGCACCCACTCTACTTGAAAACAGACCGCCTGCACCGACAGTAGAAGAAGATGGACAAGGATTCTCTGCACCAAAAACACAACAAGAAGGACAGAGACAGACGGCCCGATTATCTCAAAATGTTGAATGGGGTCCGAATTCAATTCAAGATTTTCCCCCCTTTACAGATAGAACAAGTAATGTAAATGACAAAGTTGGGCAGAGGTCTGCGGTAGCCATGATGCCAGAATTTCCTCCATTTACGGATAAAGCCAGTAATGTCAATCAAAACGGTTAGTACTTTTTTCTCGAAACCAATTACATGACACTGGCCTAGTTTAAAGCATTACAATAACACAAATTTTTAAAACTGGGCCCCTTGATGATATTCTTTTTGAAATTGAAATTAAAAAAGAGGTTAAACTACAAAAAGTAAGTCACTTCGCCGAATTTCGCCTAAATAAAAGTTAGATAATTGACTCCTTTGAAGATTTCCAAGTTATTATATTTGGATCTGTAAAATTACTTAGGTCCATAATCTTAAGACTTAATACTGAAAAGTAGTACTCGCTTACACCTAAAAAATGGCATTTTTACAAAGTATAGCATTCTAGTAGTATCATGTAGTAAAAAGACTTTTACTACATGATAAATCGAATGTCAAAATTATTAAAAAAACAGGTCAAGTACAAGTCGGACTTATGCAATTAGTGTTCTGTACGTTGATAGCTTTTTAAATTTTTTTTTTTTTTTTCCGGAGGTATAAAATGATCAATGACTACAAAGCACACCCCGAATGAGTTTTCAACAAACTTTTTTTCTGATCTTTACTGAAAACTGGTGACCTTGAAATTTTTGTTTTTTTCGTATACCAGAAAATTATTGCTCTTGTGATATTTTCCGTTCAATCTACACCCTGTGGAGAATATTCCAAAATTTTTTCAAAATTTTTTGATCAATACTTTTCAAGATAAGGGGGGACAGCGATTTTTTACAATTTTTTAAAAATAATACAATGTGCGCAACGATTACATTATATATATTTTTGAACTCGTGTTTTTACAAGCTCATATTTGACACCCCCACTTGAGGACCTGGTAATTTTTTTTTAACTTCTGATTTTTCACCCCCTAAAACTAACCCCTTATGTCAAAATTTAACTTTCAAAACTACACGGTTCAGACGAAGCCATCAGTTCCTATACTAGTGCCAAATTTTAACTTTCTACGTCAAATAGCTTCGGAGAAAATCGAGTGTGACAAACGAACAGACGGACAGACGGACAACCACCGAAGTGATCTTATAAATGTTCCATACGGAACAGTACCTACTTAGGAGACTACAGGATATCAAATTACTGAAAATGTTATTTTTGTGTTTGTTTTCAGTGGAGATACATATGCAGTATCTTTTCTGATAATACGAGGCTGGTTTGAAAAGTCCGTGCAAAGTCCGAGAGATGGCACCACCGGCGCGTATCGAGGTCATGTTTAGTTAGTAGCATCTCTTGAATGAACGCAAACCAAGTTTCAGAAATATTGGTCTATTTTTTTGTGTTTGGCATTCGTGTGAATCAAGGAAGTCGAGTGATTTTCAAGAAATGGACGAAAAAGAATTTCGTGTGGTGATTAAACATTACTTTATGAAAGGCAAAACGCCTCAGGAGACTAAAGAGAAGCTTGATAAACATTATGGTGACTCTGCACCTTCGATTAGAACAGTTTATAAGTGGTTTCAAAATTTTCGGACTGGCCATATGAGCACAAGTGACGCTGAACGTTCTGGACGACCTGTGGAGGTTACGACTCCAGAAATCATTGATCAAATACATGATATGGTGATGAATGACAGAAGAGTTAAGGTGCGAGATTGCTAGTGCTGTGGGCATCTCGACTGAACGGGTACATAATATTTTGCATAAACATTTGGACATGAGAAAGCTATCCGCAAAATGGGTGCCGCGATTGCTCACGCTTGACCAAAAACGGAATCGTGTGAAGTGTTGCAAGGATGGTTTGCAGCTGTTCCAGAAGAATCCGGAGGACTTTAAGCGTCGTTTCGTCACTGTGGATGAAACATGGATACATTACTATACTCCTGAGACCAAACAACAATCTAAACAATGGGTTACCAAGGGGGAATCTGCACCAAAAAAGGCGAAGACCGTTCCTTCGGCCGGAAAGGTTATGGCGACTGTCTTTTGGGATTCGCAAGGGATAATCCTAATCGACTATCTGGAAAAGGGTAAAACTATTACAGGTAAATATTATTCATCGTTATTGGACCGTTTGAAAACCAAGCTGCAAGAAAAACGCCCGCGATTGGCCCACAAGAAAGTCCTTTTCCATCACGACAACGCACCAGCACACACCTCAGCAGTTGTGGTCGCAAAATTAATGGAAATAGGATTCCAACTCGTTTCACATCCCTCCTATTCTCCAGACTTGGCTCCCTCGGACTACTATTTGGTCCCCAATTTGAAGAAATGGCTGGCGGGACAAAGATTTTATTCAAACGAGGAGGTGATTGCAGACACTAATGGATATTTTGCAGACTTGGACAAATCCTATTATTCGAAAGGGATCAGCAAACTAGAACATCGTTGGACGAAGTGTATAAGCCTAAAAGGAGACTATGTCGAAAAATAAAAAAGGTTTACCCCAAACACATAAGTAGTTTTTATTTTTGCACGGACTTTTCAAACCAGCCTCGTATACAGTCAAATAAGAACGTGTCGGCTATAACTTGTAGATTGGACGAACTACTGAATCATTAGCTTTTTAATGAAAATCCTTTACTCTCGAATGATGTAAAACCTTTTAAATAAATATATTTTTTAATAAACAATGAGAGACACATTCTTACTTGGCCGACTGTATTGGGTTGTCGAAAAAGTATGGGGCCTTTTTAAGCAAAAAATTCCAACAACTCTTTCTAGATTTGGAACGAAGTATATAAAATCAAATGAGTACTGTTTTGATCTACGTCCTTTTGCCATTTTTCTAGTAAGACCAAAATTTAGTCACTAATGAACATCTGTGATTTCTGTGCGAAGACCTAAACCAAATGATTTTTACAAGTTTCTTTTGAAGTCAACTTTACACCATTAAGAGTATTCTGCGGAGACAGAAACAAATGGTAGTCTGATGGTACACGCTCTGGTCTGTATGATGGATGCATCAAAACTTTCCAGCCAAGTTTTCTTAGTTTTTGCTGGGTTGTCAAAGATATGTCTGGTCTGGTGTTGAAATGATGGAACACAATGCCTTTTCTGTTGATCAATTTCCGTCGCGTTCTGCCAATTGCTCGCTGAAATCTGGTTAAATCTTGACAACAGAGATCAGAATCAATCGTTTGTCCAGGTTATAGTACCTCACAATGGACAATTCCCTTCCTTCGCGTTAATCCTGGTTTTGCCACCAATTCCACAGCTTCACCACGCTTTAACCACGATCTTTTTCACAAATATCTATTGTATGTGTCATAAGGGAAATCGTCCGTAATGAGCGATTTCAAAAGACATTGATTTCGTTCCGTCTCAACAATGTTTCGCAGATGGAAATTCGGCCAATAAAATTTTTCACTGTTTAATCATTTAGGACCCCAAACATCGAGCTTCTTTTTGTGTCCAACTATTTTATGATAAACATTCACTTCCCTAAGGATGTGATGACTGCTTACATGCCGATCTTGCTCAATTTTTCTAAGATTTCATCGATATTTTCTGATTGTGATTTGTTCTCTGAAATATTACCTTTCAATTGCGCGTCAATATGACCAGACCTGCTTAGTATTACCAGAAATAGGCGAATTTAAAGCAATGTAGCGTAAATAAGATTCGATATTTTTTCGACAACCTATTATAAAAAATAACCGGTCAAGTGCAAGTTGAACTTGCGCAATTAGTGTTCCGTACGTTGATTGCTTTTAAAATAAAAAAAATTGTTACAGAGGTATAAAATGATCAATGACTTCACAAAACACACCCCAAATGAGTTTTCAACAAAGTTTGTTTCCAATTTTTACTGATATCTAATGACCTTGAAATTTTTTTTTTTTTTTTAAATACCAGAAAAATTATTAAAGGTAATGCACTCGTGATAATTTTCGTTCAATCTACACCCCGTGGAGAATATTCCAGAATTTTTTCAAAATTTTTTGATTAGTACTTTTCGAGATAAGGCTGGGGACAGCGATTTTTCGCGATTTTTTAAAAATAATACAAAGAAAAGTGCGCGCAAATATTACATTATATATATATATATATATATATATATATATATATATATATATATATATATATTTTACTCGTGTTTTCACAAGCTTTCATTTGACACCACACTCGATGACCAAGTAAAAATTTTTTTTTTTCACTTCCGATTTCACCTCCAAAAACTAACCCCTTAAGTCAAAATTTAACTCTCAGAACTACATGGCTCTGATGAGGCCATCAATTCCTATATTATTACCAAATTTCAACTTTCTATGTCAAATAGTTTCGGAGAAAATCGGGTGTGACAGACAGACAGACAGACACCGAAATGATCTTATAAGTGTTCCGTACGGAACACTAAAAAACACTTTAGTCAGAAAAAATTACAATAATAATTAAAAATCATCGAATCAGACAATTTCTCACAAAAAATTTCACCTAAATGTTAATTGAATTTGAGCAATACGAAGCATATTCGAAAAATAAAGGCTGTTTAATCATAAAAAAAATATATTCCTTAGAAAAAGTTTTTATTGACGGTTTTAGTTTCTTACAAACCTACTTTACTTTTCCACATAATCGCCGTTAACATTTTTCGTAACGCTAATCCCTCTGAATAGAAGTTCTCCGCCGGCGGTCTGGACTTCCTCGTCATCTTTAAACCGTTGTCCACCAAGCCACTGTTTCAAGTGTAATTGTCGATCAGATTGCAGTTTATGGTCCACTTATACTTATTGCACGATCTCATCGGTCTGGATACTGAACCTGCCACTACGCTCTTTATCGTGCATATATGTGCGACCATTTTTGAAGTCTCGACACCATTGTCTAACCTTTCTTTCACTCATTAGTGTCGGTCTATAAACTAGGCACAATTCCCAATACAACAATAACAATAAATATGAGCAGTTGACGATCCTTTTGCACACAAAGATCGATTCACAGCACGCACTTCGCAACTGGCGGGAGCAACGATTTTGGCGGACATTGTTGTCTGCATTAACCGAGAGGCAAACGACTACTGAATTAAAACAATAACTTGAGTAGCTTCGGAAACAATCAATAAATGGCGCTGCATGTATACAACCTTGTTCAGACCCACCAATATTTAAATATAAGAAAACAGTCCTTACTTTTCGAATACGCCTGGTATTTGCCCATAATTGTATGATCTGGTAATACTTAAAAATAGTTGCCGATATGAAGCCAATAATATTACTCCTTCACTAAAAAGTACGAGGCTGGTTTGAAAAGTCCGTGCAAAGTCCGAGAGATGGCACCACCGACGTGTATCGAGGTCATATTTAGTTAGTAGCATCTCTTGAATGAACGCACACCAAGTTTCAGCCATATTGGTCTATTTCTTTGTGTTTGGCATTCGTGTGAATCAAGGAAGTCGAGTGATTTTCAAGAAATGGACGAAAAAGAATTTCGTGTGGTGATTAAACATTACTTTATGAAAGGCAAAACGCCTCAGGAGACTAAAGAGAAGCTTGATAAACATTATGGTGACTCTGCACCTTCGATTAGAACAGTTTATAAGAGGTTTCAAAATTTTCAGACTGGCCATATGGGCACAAGTGACGCTGAACGTTCTAGACGGCCTGTGGAGGTTACGACTCCAGAAATCATTGATAAAATCCATGATATGGTGATGGATGACAGAAGAGTTAAGGTGCGTGAGATTGCTAGTGCTGTGGGCATCTCGACTGAACGGGTACATAATATTTTGCATAAACATTTGGACATGAGAAAGCTATCCGCAAGATGGGTGCCGCGATTGCTCACGCTTGACCAAAAACGGAATCGTGTGAAGTGTTGCAAGGATGGTTTGCAGCTATTCCAGAAGAATCCGGAAGACTTTAAGCGTCGTTTCGTCACTATGGATGAAACATGGATACATTACTATACTCCTGAGACCAAACAACAATCTAAACAATGGGTTACCAAGGGGAAATCTGCACCAAAAAAGGCGAAGACCGTTCCTTCGGCCGGAAAGGTTATGGCGACTGTCTTTTGGGATTTGCAAGGGATAATCCTCATCGACTATCTGGAAAAGGGTAAAACTATTACAGGTGAATATTATTCATAGTTATTGGACCGTTTGAAAACCGAGCTGCAAGAAAAACACCCGCGATTGGCCCACAAGAAAGTCCTTTTCCATCACGACAACGCACCAGCACACACCTCAGCAGTTGTGGTCGCAAAATTAATGGAAATAGGATTCTAACTCGTTTCACATCCCCCCTATTCTCCAGACTTGGCTCCCTCGGACTACTATTTGTTCCCCAATTTGAAGAAATGGCTGGCGGGACAAAGATTTTATTCAAACGAGGAGGTGATTGCAGACACTAATGGATATTTTGCAGACTTGGACAAATCCTATTATTCGGAAGGGATCGACAAACTAGAACATCGTTGGACGAAGTGTATAAGCCTAAAAGGAGACTATGTCGAAAAATAAAAAAGGTTTACCCCAAACACATAAGTAGTTTTTATTTTTGCACGGACTTTTCAAACCAGCCTCGTAATTCAATTTAATTTCAATATTTGGAATAATATTTCAACCATTATTCTCGTACGTTTCCAGTCAAGACCGGGATAAAAACATTTCGAGTGACACTGTTGCCGATTTACTGATACTCTACACAAATAGATTAATGCATTTTGACCTTGTATAAACGGCACACTCTTACTACATAAGGATTTTACTATATTTTATTCGGATTTAATAAGAAAAGAAATCAAATCCACACCGTACTTGGCATTTCCACCATAATAGAAGTGTCAGATTAATTATCTTCTTGCAGGTGGACAGAGATCAGTCGCATCCCCCGATTTCCCCCCTTTTACAGATAAAACTATTAATATTGATGAGAATGTTAGACTAAGATCAGCTACAGACATGGTACCAGGTTTTCCACCATTTACAGGTAAAACTACTCAACACCTAATTTATCATGCTGGTATTATCTAAGAACTTTCTGTTTAACTATTGAAAGCGTTTCAAAACGCTAGTAGAACGTTTATAAGGACAGTTATATTACATCTAAATAATGGTTCTTTTAGATGAAAATACGAAAATAATTAGAATCACAAACTAATAATACGTTATCTCTTCTACTGATATTGGTTATAAAGTTAAAGTTTAAACTTTAACAATGTAGAACTTCTATCAGGAAAGGCTGCTTAAACTTCTATGATCTTGCTACATGTAGTTAGTTATGTTAGTAAACCATTTTCCCTTCATTTTTTTTAACTCCTAAAGAGCCAGTGCCTATCCCAACGACCTCAGTAACCTCAAAAATAAATCGGAATAATTAAAATTAATTAATTATAATTTATCAATATTTGAAATTTCCTAAAAGAATAAATTACTCCATAACTCCTATAAACTCATTTTTCTTCTACTACTTCTCAGTACAAAATTATACAAACAAAAACGCTTCACACCTTCCACGTCACACTAGTTATCGTTGTCATTCTCGACAATTCAGTTCACAAACAACTGATCCGACAAACCCGTCATACACCTAAAATTCTTTGCAATAAACAAGCTCAATGAAGTTACAGTCTGTCAAGTAAGAACGTGTCCGCGATAATTCATTTTTGGGAGATGTGATATATATATATATATATATATATATATATATATATATATATATATATATATATATATATATATCAATCGGTTTTATAACGTCTTCCGTCTTTCGATGCCTAATTTCCACTCCTCCCGGTTTCTCCAACCCTCCTCCTTTAGATCTCGCTCTAATACTTCCTTGTTGACTCCTGCTCTCCAGCTTTGGCGTGGTCTTCCTCGCTTTCTTTTTCCATGAGAGTTCCAATTTTAAATCTTTTTAGGTAGTCGGTCTTGTGACATTCTCTGTACATGTCCATACCAACTGTTGGGTTCTGATTTCGTCCACTATATCGTGCTTTATTTCTAAAGCTCGTCTTATCGTGTCATTTGGTATGCGGTCTTTTCTGGATTTTCCGGCTGCTCGTCTCCAGAAATCCATTTCTGTAGCTTTTAGTATTTTTTCTGTTCTTTCCTTCAATGGCCACACCTGGGAGCTGTAAGTTATTATACTTTTCACTATTGAGTTGTAAATTCTCTTCTTATTTACAATGGTTATGTTTTTGTCCCATAGTATACTATTAAGCATTGCAATCGCTTTTCTTCCTTGGATATTCCTCTCGAATATGAGATGTTTGCGCGTCGGTTCGAGGCAGTCTTTCTTTGTTCCCATCCAAAGGGTCCTAAAATGGCATATTCCGCGGACACTAAATATATTAAAAAGTCGGTGTCGTGTGTGAGAATTTTATCGTGACGAAAAATTTTGACTACTTGCCAAAACGTGGCTCGGTAAGCAAAGTCACTTCAAAAGTTAAAAAACGAATCGTGTCTTTGTTTTCACGGGACCCGAAATTAACGCTGCGTTAAGGAGGGGCAAAATTAAGAAAATTGAACGTGTCCCATGACACCATTCGACAACATCTTCGTACTCATGGTATCAAATTCAGAAGCACGTTGAAGAAACCATTGCTGGGCGAAAATCACGTCGCGAGGCGACTCGCTTGGGCCCACGATAAGATACTAGAGTGGCCTTCACGATCTCCGGACGCCAACCCTATTGAAAAGGTTTGGTCCCTTGTAAAGGGACTCTGAGGACTTTGACTCAGTTATCTCGCGAGATTCGAAAAATTTGCAGAGTATGCAGAAAATCTCGTCGACAGCATGCCTCGAAGATGCCAGGCGATTATTGATGCAGAAGGCGATTGGACAACTTAATAAGGTAATTGCGCTACCATATTGTTAGCACACCAGAGAATACATCGATGGCAAAAAATGTTCTAGAAACACATTTTTTCACGAATACAAGCGGTAATGTTCTTACTTGACAGAGTGTAACACTTCCAGACCGCCAAATTTAACCAAATGTCTCCATAAAATAATTTAACTACAAACCGAACTTACACATGCAACAATCCAATAACACTTACAATCTCAAGCTAATACTATTTTTAAAATCAATGATACTTTTTTATGTTAATTAGACGTATATAATATAATATAAGTAGGCATACTGCCTGTTTTATTCCCATTAGGCCTCTGCCGATGTGGACGTCCAACATTCCTTCCACCTTTTCGGAGGTCTGCCCCTAGTTCTTCTATAGCAGGGTTTATTGAGTTTGGCCCTTTTTACCAGTCTGTTATCGTCCATCCGATCATGTGTTTATTCCACTGTTTTCTTCTAGTTCTGGTCCATTTGGATATTTCTTGGATCTTACTTAGTTCTTGTAGATCTTTGTTGCGGATTCTGTCGTGGATAGTTTTTCCATGTATGTCCCTAGTCGCCTTCATTTCTGTTGTCCTCATCATTTGTTACATGTGTCAGCTCTTGTTTTTACAGCATATGTGAGGATCGGTCTCACTGTTATCTTGTATATTCTTATTTTACTTTCCACTGTGAGGTATTTATTTTCCTTACTATATCCGTCAAACAACCTGCTATTAGTGATGCCTTCATATACTGTTGTTTTACTCCCCTTGTTATCATTGTTCTCAGGTATTTACAATTATTAACCTGTTCAATAATACTTCCTTGGATCTCCAGCATTCATCTTAATAATTCTTTTGAAGCTACCATACATTTTGTCTTGGTTGTGTTGATAATCATGTCTAGGTTTCTTGCTTCCAAATTGAAGGCACGAAAGATCTTTTGATGGTTGTCCTTAGAATCGGAGATGAGGACTGTGTCATCGGCGTAGCAGATTGTGTGGAAGTGTGTGTTACCCATTTTGCAACCTCTAGTTTTTGGAAGATTCTCCACTATGCTGCCCATGACGAGGTTGAAGGGACTAAGTGAATCGCCTTGTCTTATTCCGGCGTTTATTTTTACTTCCTTGCTCAGTAGATGTCCCACTTTTATATTTGTTCTACATTCTGTGTTAATGTCATGAATGATTTTTATTAGCTTCAGGTTTGTCTGCTTTTCCTGTAATAATTTTATGATTTCTTAGTAAACAGTCTGTAACACTTCCAGAGCGCCAAATTTAACCAAATGTCTCCATAAAATAACTACAAAACCGAACCACACACTTACATATGCAACAATCCCGATACAGTTAAATTTTTTTGTCGTATACCCCCAACACTTACAATCTCAAGCTAATACTATTTTTAAAATCAATAATACGAGGCTGGTTTGAAAAGTCCGTGCAAAGTCCGAGAGATGGCACCACCGGCGCGTATCGAGGTCATGTTTAGTTAGTGGCATCTCTTGAATGAACGCACACCAAGTTTCAGCCATATTGGTATATTTCTTTGTGTTTGGCATTCGTGTGAATTAAGGAAGTCGAATGATTTTCAAGAAATGGACGAAAAAGAATTTCGTGTGGTGATTAAACATTACTTTATGAAAAGCAAAACGCCTCAGGAGACTAAAGAGAAGCTTGATAAACATTATGGTAACTCTGCACCTTGGATTACAACAGTTTATAAGTGGTTTCAAAATTTTCGGTCTGGCCATATGGGCACAAGTGACGCTGAACGTTCTGGACGGCCTGTGGAGGTTACGACTCCAGAAATCATTGATCAAATCCATGATATGGTGATGGATGACAGAAGAGTTAAGGTGCGTGAGATTGCTAGTGCTGTGGGCATCTCGACTGAACGGGTACATAATATTTTGCATAAACATTTGGACATGAGAAAGCTATCTGCAAGATGGGTGCCGCGATTGCTCACGCTTGACCAAAAACGGAATCGTGTGAAGTGTTGCAAGGATGGTTTGCAGCTATTCCAGAAGAATCCGGAGGACTTTAAGCGTCGTTTCGTCACTGTGGATGAAACATGGATACATTACTATACTCCTGAGACCAAACAACAATCTAAACAATGGGTTACCAAGGGGGAACCTGCACCAAAAAAGGCGAAGACCGTTCCTTCGGCCGGAAAGGTTATGGCGACTGTCTTTTGGGATTCGCAAGGGATAATCCTCATCGACTATCTGGAAAAGGGTAAAACTATTACAGGTGAATATTATTCATCGTTATTGGACCGTTTGAAAACCGAGCTGCAAGAAAAAACGCCCGCGATTGGCCCACAAGAAAGTCCTTTTCCATCACAACGCACCAGCACACACCTCAGCAGTTGTGGTCGCAAAATTAATGGAAATAGGATTCCAACTCGTTTCACATCCCCCCTATTATCCAGACTTCGCTCTCTCGGACTACTATTTGTTCCCCAATTTGAAGAAATGGATGACAAAGATTTTATTCAAACGAGGAGGTGATTGCAGATACTAATGGATATTTTGCAGACTTGGACAAAACCTATTATTCAGAAGGGATCAACAAACTAGAACATCGTTGGACGAAGTGTATAAGCCTAAAAGGAGACTATGTCGAAAAATAAAAAAGGTTTACCCCAAACACATAAGTAGTTTTTATTTTTGCACGGACTTTTCAAACCAGCCTCGTACTTTTTTACGTTAATTAGACATATACCAAGTTAGAATAAGGCTGCTTCTATTAAATTTATCAAATTATTCAATTCTATGACGCTTTTAATGTCAATTGTGGCTAAACACCAAGAAACAGATAGCAGTTTAGTTTTAAGGCAAAATGAAATTCCTCACTAATTTGTACAAATTATAACCTATTAACTATTATTTACAGACAAGACTATAAATGAAATCAATGAAAAATTTGGACAAAGATCAGCTATAGCTCCAGAATTCCCCCCGTTCACCGATAAAACTACTAACGTAGATAAAAATATTCGAGAGCTATTAGCTCAATCAATTCTATCCCAATTTCCACCGTTTACAGATAAAACACCTAATGCTATAGACGATCAGCTACGAATAGATCATTTTGTACGAGCTAAACAACCTCAACCAGAAGATAATCAAAACAATAAATCAAAATCAAAAGATGCTCTAGTTTGCACAGCAAAAACTCAAAAAGAAATAGACCTAGAAAAACAAAAATTGGAGGAACTAAAAGACGAAGTTAAAAAACTAAATGAGGTAGTATCGCTTTTAAAAGATCAGCAAAAAGTTATTAATATGTTTCATAAGATAGATGGCAATAACGTAAATAACGAAATTTTTAATAATGGTAGAGAACTTGGGAATGATTTAGAAAATTCTTTTTTATATAAAGCTATGCAAGAATTGGCAAATAATCGAAGAAGAAGTGGACCAAATAATGTTTACAGTAATGGTAAAGATGGTATTTCACACATGCAAGGTAAGATTATCATATTAACATAATTCGGTTTTATTATTTTTATTCATTGTCACTGCATTGCTTTTTAAACATATACGAGGATCTTTAAAAAAGTGTTTCTCGATCATCATAACAATCAACGCTACTGCGGCTTTCAATTCATTATCTGAGAAATATTTTCGGCCTCTGAAGTATTTTTTAGCTGTTTGAACAAAAAAAAAGTCGCAGGGTACTAAATCAGAGTTATATAGTGGATGTTCTAATCTAGTGAATGTTTAGACCAAAATTTTACTTGAAAAAAAGATGGGCCGTCATTGTCGCACTCCTGCAATATTTTTTCATGAATAATTTTTCCATTTCTCTCTTAAGTAACAAACTTTAGCACGCGATGCTTTAAATTACTTTTAATCATAGAATTATAGAATTATTTCATTTCTAATGGTGACATATTGAATTAACATTATTTAAAGTAAGTATTTATTTCATTTACAGCAAAAATAGTAATAACACACCCACCTGTCCATAACAAATATGAAATGTCATTTTTTATTAAATCAGAATAAAATTGATTGATAAATCAATTTATTCATTCCTTAATTTTCATAAATTCCTAAATGAGAGTCGTAATATTTTTTCTTTTTGCCTATTTTAACAGCATTTCATTATTGTATAATACTTGGCATCAAAGGTAACAAAAATAAGTGCCTGCGACATTTCTCAAAAAAAAAAACAGTTTCTTTTTTAGAAATTTTGCACACATTATAAAGATAATAAAAATTAAATGTTTTAATTGAAATTAAATTCATGAAAGACAATTTTTAGTGTTCCGTACGTAACACTTATAAGATCAGTTCGGTATATGTCTGTCTGTCTGTCCCTCTGTCTGTCACACCCGATTTTCTCCGAAACTATTTGAGATAAAATGTTAAAATTTGGCATTAATATAGAAATTGATGGCCTCGTCAGAGTCATGTAGTTTTGAAAGTTAAATTTTGACTTTGGGGGTTGAAACTGAAAGTGGAATTTTTTTTTTACCAGGCCATCGAGTAGGGTGTCAAATAAAAGCTTGTAAAAACACGAGTACTAAAATAAATATAATGTAATAGTTGCACACACTTTTCTTTGTATTATTTTAAAAAGTGCAAAAAATCGCTATCCCCCCTCATCTAGAAAAGTACTATTCAAAAAATTTTGAAAAAATTTTGAAATATTCTCCAAGGGTGTAGATTAAACGAAAATTATCACGAGTGCATTATCTTTAATAACACAGCCCCACAAAAAAAAAGTGGGGTATACTTTTGATGCGATATATCAGATCCGTAGTATTTTTGCCCGCTGATCACGAATCTGACGTCAGAATATCGCCATCACATCTCAATTTTTTTCTAACCTCAAAAAATAGGTAAAAATTAGTAAAAATTAAGAAAAATATACTCCTAAAAAATTGATTCAAGCTTTTTCATGAATCCAAAGATGTATTAATATGTATGCGGACACGCTAAGCTAATATTCATCGGTTGGATTGAGCCATACAGTTCTGTTTTCTTTCTAACCTCAGTAAATCAGACAGATATAGTGCTTCTCGAATGCAAAAACGAATTCAAATTAAAATTCAACCGATCCTTACCAAATTTGGTACACGGGGATTTTTTGGGTCGCTGATCACGAATCTGAGGTTGGATTTGCAAAATTCAAGATGGCAGATGTTTTCGCGCCATTTTGAACGCCGAGAAAATTCATCGGTCGATTTTTATTCTCTTCTACGTGCATCCAGGGCACCTCCACGTGGTGACGGTGAGCAACGGTGTTTCTCCACTAGCCGGCAGAGTCCCTGGATAACGGCTTAGATGCCGTCATGGCAGGTAGAAGAAAGAGAATTACGATGCAGGGACTTGGAAACCCAGTATGGGCGGTTGGTCAGGGTGGGAAAGCGGGCCCGCAGCCGTCGTCATCCAGCGACCGTAGCTCTTCATGTGTGGGTGACTTGGCTCATGTAGAGTATAATGCTACTAGAAAACGGTCTCACGGTACAAGGACTTTTTTCATAAGTGCGATAAAAACAGTAATTAATTTTGTTATATTTGCTGTCAACACGTATTGAGTAAAATGGGGTCACCGATAACGGATAAGATTAAAACCTTATATAAGGATTCTTTTAACATTGAAATACAGCACCAGGATACAGATTGGGTTCCCTACATCATTTGCAGTTCTTGCAAAATAATGTTGTACATCAATAAGAAGGCGATTAAATATTCCAGACCAGCAATATGGAATAGACCATACAGTGAAAATGATTGCTACTTTTGTATGAATGTTGTATCTAGGCATAACCGAAAAAATAAAAGCACTATTACTTATAACGATGTTTCGACAGTAACAAGACCAACTAAACTAATTCCGCCTCCTGAACCACTTGATGTTGATGTTATGGAAACAAATGATTTCACCTTATCAGTTCATGCCGAAAACATTGAGACTGTCGAAAAAGATTCAAACACTGTTACTAATGAATGTTCTAGTGACAACCTATCATATACTAGTGACACAGATAAAGAATTTCTACCATACAACCGTAAACCAGAACCAATACTCGTATCACAGTCAGAACTTAGTGATCTAGTCAGAGATTTAGGCTTATCCAAAGATGGTTCAGAGCATCTTACTTCCTTTTTAAAGAAAAGACATTTACTTAAGCCAGAAGCTACGATTTCTTATTATAGAAACAGAGATGAAGAATTTCGAAAATATTTCACAATGGACGAGGAATTGTCACTTTCATATTGTACCGATGTAAAAGGTCTAATGGATGAATTTCAAAATAACTCATACGATCCTGAAGAATGGAGACTGTTCATTGATTCTTCTAAACGGAGCATTAAGGCAGTTTTGCTGCATAATACCAACGTTTACGCTCCCATTCCGATTGCTCATTCCACAGTTATGGAAGAGCAATATGAAAAAATGAAGCAGCTTTTGATAAAAATAAAATATGCTGATCATAACTGGAAAATTTGTGGAGATCTGAAAATTGTAACAATATTGCTTGGCCAACAGTCAGGGTTTACACTTTATCCTGTTATAAATGTCTGTGGAATAGCAGAGACAGCGAACGTCAGTAGATCCAGGAAAAGTTCTTATTTCCCCGCTTCACATTAAGCTTGGACTTATGAAGCAATTCACGAGAGCATTAGATACAAACGGCCCATGTTTCAAATATTTGCATAAAAAATTTCCGAAATTTTCTGAAGCTAAAATTAAGGCAGGCGCGAAAATTGTTTCAAGATTCATTATTTGTTACTAAAATGAATAAAGTTGAAAAAGCTGCTTGGCTTAGTTTTAAAGAAGTCGCAACAAACTTTTTGGGAAATAATAAAAGTCCTAAGTACAAAGAAATAGTCGAGAAAATGGTAAAAAATTTTCAAACATTAGGTTGCTTAATGAATCTAAAATTACATTTCCTGGACTCCCACATCGATGATTTCCCAGATAATCTTGGTGACTACAGTGAGGAGCAAGGGGAACGTTTTCACCAAGATCTGAAAATCATAGAAAATCGGTATCAAGGACGATGGGATGACCATATGCTAGCGGACTATTGCTGGTCGCTAAAAAGAGAAACAAGTCCTCAAAAGCGTTTAGGCAGAAAGCCTTTGAATAGGTCATTCGCGGAAAAAAGAACAAGATACAGCCAAAAAAAGGAAAGTTAGGCGCGGGTCTAACCTTCGCAATTCTAGGGCTTAAGGGTCTACTATTTGAGAGTATATGGTTTAAAAGTCCTGGTTTTGAGTTTATTGGGAGAATCGGTTGAATTTTAATTTGAATTCGTTTTTGCATTCGAGAAGCACTATATCTGTCGGATTTATTGAGGTTAGAAAGAAAACAGAACTGTATGGCTTAATCCAACCGATGAATATTAGCTTAGCGTGTCCGAATACATATTAATACATCTTTGGATTCATGAAAAAGCTTGAATCAATTTTTTGGGGGTATATTTTTCTTAATTTTTACTAATTTTTATCTATTTTTTGAGGTTAGAAAAAAATTGAGATGTGATGGCGATATTCTGACGTCAGATTCGTGATCAGCGGGCAAAAATACTACGGATCTGATATATCGCATCAAAAGTATACCCCACTTTTTTTTTGTGGGGCTGTGTTATTAAAGATAATGCACTCGTGATAATTTAAGCTTTAATTCTGCGCGGCATGCTATCAATGCAAGATTGTACTGTCTCCTGCGTTTGAGGATGATGATTCCACACATGAATAATCTTTTCTAGGAGCTGGGTTTTGTTGGTAATCACATCTTTAGCCACTTCTCTTTTCATCAGCTTCCACACATTTTCAATGGGGTTCATATCAGGGCCAATCCAACAGAGGGATATTTTTTTCTGCCAAAAAAGCTTTAACAGACCGAGCAGTGTGGCAGGGAGCTCCATCTTGCATGAAAGTGAATGGTTCCTCATTTGGAAACCATTCTCTGAGCTGCGGAATCAACCGATTTTGTAATACTTCTTTGTACTGATCTTGCCTCATTATTCCTTTGATGACGTACAGACGTCCAGTGCCCTTGCCGCTGATGACTGACCAAATCATCACTTTGGTGGAATGTTTAACCGTCGGGACGACACAATCAGGATGAAACTTTTCTCCATGACGACGACGCACATACTGAGCTTTATTCTGCAAAATTTCGAATGTGCTTTCGTCACTGAAGCAGACCTGTCAAAAATAGGAAAAATATATAAACTTCCATGTTTATTTACTTTATTTAACTGAAAATGATAATAATGTATCAATTATTGATTAAATTGCTGTATCTTACCGATCTCCAGAAGTCCACATCTTTGTCTTGCCATTGTTTGGCCCACTTCAGGCGCTTTGCTTTCATTGCAGCTGTTAACTTGGGCTTCCTGGGGGGCGACAGGCCTTAAAATCTAATTCTTTCAATTTTCTTCGAACAGTGCGCTCAGAAGCATTTACGCTAGCATCCTGGAGTTGTGATTTTATTACCTTTGTGGTAGCAAATCTGTTTTCTACACAAATTTTCTTCAAACATCTCTCTGACCGTGGAGTGAAAATTGGTTTTCTACCGCATCTTTTCGGGCTTAATTTCTTCCCTGACTCAATTTTCTTTTTTATGCGTCATACACTAGCTTCAGAAACCTCCAATCTTCGTGATATTTCTCGGTTTGTAAATGTTTTCGCAATCACAAGGGCCTTCACTTCAGCTTTTTTACGTGGTGAAAGATCGCCTTTTCTACCCATAATGAAAATAGTCCAATTACTTTTTTAAAACACTGCATACAAAATAAACTAATAACTGAGTAGTATAAAACTGTTAAACAAACAATCACAGTCCATAAAGCCACAGAAACACGTCCGTACCTGACTCGATTCCGATCGCGACTGATACAGGTTTGTACTTATTTACGTTCATGTATCATTTTGTCAACACAGTGTTGCCATATGTTAAAAATAAATACAAATATGTAGTCTACAACAATTCTTTTAAATAAAAATCAATAATATTGTAGTTTAAATATACCATTATTGCATAAAAACTCTTAAGAAACATAAAATTACTAAAAAAAATACAGTGCGTCTAATAATTTCGCCAGGGACTGTAAAGTTGCCACAAAACTATTAAATTGAAAAAATACATTTTATTAAATAATCTAAAACTGTATAATCATTAAAATTATGGAAAAATATTATTTCGCACATCTTTAAATGTTCTGAACCTACAATTATCATAAAAACTTGAAAATATACCACCTTTAACTAAACTACGTAGCAAAATGCTGTTTAAAATAAATATATGCAACCGCTAAATTAAAAAATTGTTTTCAATTTTTATTAATATTGAACAAAACTATTATTTATTTCATTGCATTTATTTACTTAAAAAAGTATTTTACCAATCACATACTACCCTTGTAAGTGTAAAAAGAGCATTTTTTTTTTAAAACTAAACATAAAACTTTACATTTCATTCAATATTAAAAAAAAAGTAAAAACAATTTTTTAATTTATCGGTTGCACATATTTATTTTAAACAGCATTTTGCTACGTAGGTAGCCGAGTTAAAGGTGGTGTATGCGTGTTTTTTGTTAGACATGAAGTTTTTATGATAAATGTAGATTCAAAACATTTAAAGATGTCCGAAATAACAGTTTTCTTCCATAATTTTAATGATTATACAGTTTTACATTATTTATTAAAATGTGTTTTTTTCAATGGAATAGTTTTCTGGCAAGTTTAAGTATGTTTCCTAAAAACCTCACGGTGAATGGCTTTTCTTACGTTTTTTTTTGGATTCAGGATAAAAAAAATACTTAAGAAAACACATGTCTCACTGAAGAGACAGAGATTTTTTTGTATACCTGTGTAATCGTAAGTTAAACTCCAATTTAATTAATTGAATATTATCTAAAATAACCTGACCTAACCTCTGTGTGCGACTAGTCAAGATCCACTGAAACATCCTAAAAAAATCAATTAATTTGCAATTTAAGTATTTACGGATGTCATTTAATGTCAATTAATCAGTTTAGTTTAACCTTACTACTTGAAGCAATTACTAATTACAATAATTGCTCTTAGTGTGCTTGTCGTTGCAACTACATGATATAAATGAAAGAAACGTATTGATCGAGAAAAGAGTGACTAATGCACCCTGACAATTGCAGGGTACATACAGTTTAAGTTATTACCGAAATCTGTGGATCCACCTAGTTACAACATCCACCGTATAGCCCTATTTTAGCACCCTGCAACTTCTTTTTTTGTTCAAACATCTGAAGAAAGAGAAGATTTTTCTTAGATGATGTGCTGAGAGCCTCTGAAGCTTTATGAGGCGCAGCAACATAATTTTTTGTGATAAAATTAATTAACTCAAAAACATTAGTAATATAGATAGCTTATAAAACACCTTCGTATAAACAATGACAATGACAATACTTCTTCTTCTTCTTCGGGTACTATTACCATTCAACGATCGTTAGTTATCATGTTCGCTACCATGTTGATGATCATTTTATAGACAGCCGCTCGAAAGAGTCGAACTGTAGACTTTCCGTAACACTGCCTCAAATTTTTCAACCACGATGTTCTCCTTCTCCCTGGACCACATCTGCCTGGAATCTTTCACTCTATAATCAGATGCAAAATTTCGTATTTTTCTGGATGTCTCATAATGTGGCCAAAATATTCTAATTTGCGTCGCTTGATGGTCGTGACCACCTCCAAGTCCTTGTCCATGCGAGTGAGAACGCTGCTGTTACTAATTCTGTCCATCCAACTGATTTTCAGCAGTCGTCGATACATCCACATTGTGAATGCGTCCAGATATTTAAGCATTGCTTCAGTTATCATCCACGCTACCATGCCGTACAAGAGAACCAGAAAGACATAATTTTCATCCGTAGTTTCAATGACAGGTCGTGACTAGTTAAGATTTTTTGTTCTTCATAAATGTGGCTCGGTCCTTCTTTATTCGAATTTTGATTTCCACAGTCGTGTCCCAGTGGTGGTTGATACTGCTACCAAGATACATCAATTTATCAACTCTCTATTTTTCTGCCACTGACTGTAATACCACCATCTTCAATATTAGATTATTTGCTTATAATCATCTATTTTGTTTTATTTGCATTGGGTCTTAAACCAAACTGTGTACAAGGGTCAGTTATTTTATCCATAAGTTTTTGTAGATTATTAGTGATAATTAATGTTTCATCGGCGTATCTGATGTTATTTATGTTAACGTTTATGTTGATTCCTGGAGTGGTACCAGTGAATTCCTCATTGAATATTACCTCCAAATAGAGGTTGAGTAACAAGGGCGGTAGAATACAACCCTGACGCACTTTCCTGCTTGATTTAAATTTCATCCGGTAGTTGATGCTCCAACTGTATGATGATACGAATGTCTTTGTCGCCTATACCGGTCGTTTTTAAAATCTCTAGACATTTTTCGTGGCATAGCTTCGCAAAGGCTTTTTCAAAGTCAAAAGAATTTTATAAGAAGTCCAGAAAAAATAATAGTATTTTTAATTTTTAGCAAATTCAATTAAACCCGAGACAAAACCCTATACAGGACCTACATTCGAAGATCTAGAAAAAATAAAGGCAGATTTAAGAAATACTGCGGAATTACTAAATAAGACGAAAGAAGTGATAATAGAAGAAAAAGAGAAAGAAGAAAACTTCGAACACGAATTGAAACGACAAAACAGCGAATTAAAATTTTTAAAAGTTATGACAGAAAATCTGTACGACAAAGTGGCCCATAAAAATGAGCATGTTAAGAAAGAATATAAGGAAAAGTTAAGAGATAGTGATTTTGAAGGTATATACGTGGAACTTACATATTCATTTATTATTATAAAAATGTTCTAAGGAATTAGAAGGGTTAAATGGAGTTAAAATTGAATAAATCAGAATGTAGATTTAATCTAAAATATTATTTCTATTTCTACAGATGTATATTAACTAGATACTTATATGTTGGGAATATGAAATCTTTGGCACAATGACACTACTCAGTATATATCACCACTACACCAAACACTTTTTTTTGCCCTCGACGCGCGTTTCGCTAAACCAAGATGAAGCTAACATAGCGAAACATTAGTCGAGGGCAAAAATAGAGTGTTTGGAGTAGTTGTGATACATACTGAGTATATATATATATATATATATATATATATATATATATATATATATATATATATATATATATATATATAAATCGTAATATCTTTGTTCGTACCCTCACACAGCCAGATAATTCCATTGCAGCGACACCTGTTGAGAAAGCGAACTTGTTGGCTGAACTCCTTGCTTCACATTCTACTGTCGATTTCCAAGGAAAAAACACCATCTACTATTCCTATATTGCAGTCAAGGATGCCCGATGTTATATTCAGACAGCGTATCATAAAGCGTATTTTAATGAAGCTGGACATCAAAAAGGCTTCTGACGCTGACGGAATACCTGCCATAGTTCTCAAAAACTGTGCGAGGGACTAACATTAGTTTTCTGTAGACTTTTCAACCTATCCTACAAAAAGGGAATATTTCCTTCCTGCTGGAAATGTGCCACAGTTCAGCCGGTCCCTAAAAAAGGCAAGAAGACCTTGCCAAATAACTACCAACCAGTCGCACTGCTTTCAATAATATCGAAAGTCATGGAAAAGGTTATCAATCAGCATCTTCTAAAATATCTTCAACAATTCAACATTATTAGCGATCACCAATATGGCTTTCGTAAACATAGATCAACAGGAAATCTTCTAACTTATGTCACACATGTTTGGAACAACGCAATTGAACACTTTGGAAAATCTCGAGCGGTTGCTCTTGACATATCCAAGGCATTTGACCGTGTTTGGCACGATGGACTGTTGGCTAAGCTACGCTTTTGTGGTATGTCTGAAAAGTTCTGTTTGTGGCTCTCATGTTTCCTCAGAGAGCGTTCTTTACGAGTGGCGGTCGACGGATTTCTTTCTAACACCTTCACTATCAACGCCAGTGTGCCCCAAGACTCCATACTGTCTCCTACTTTCTTTCTCATTTACATTAACGATCTACTGGAATAGACCGGGAATCCAATCTACAACTTTGCAGATGACAGTACTCTTATCTCTTATATCCGCAGACAGCAGGACGTCGTTCAACTTAACGAAGACCTGGAAGAAATTCTATCTTGGGGTGAAAGTAACCAAGTGGAATTTAACGCTACAAAAACTCAGGCGGCAGTTTTTTCTAAAAAACTTAACATTGCTGAACCCGACCTAGTTATGTCGGGGCACTCCATCCCTCTAGCATCGTCACTCAATTTGTTGTGCGTTAATTTGGGAGCAAATATGTCCTGGCATGAACATGTTGCAGGCATAGCAAGGAGAGCTTATCAAAAGTTGGAAATATTATTTCGAACCAGAAAGCTTTACACGCCACAACAACTGTTAATTCTTTATAAAGCTCAAATTCGACCAACTATGGAATACTGCTCCCATGTATGAGGCTCCGCTCCCAAACACACACTGCATTTGTTGGATTCTGTTCAGAGAAGAGCTATTTGTCTGATTGGAGACCTGGAACTGACCGGCGGCCTCGATTCGCTGGAACATCGAAGAACGGTTGGCGACTTGAGTCTGCTCTACAAGGATTTTCATGGAAAGTGTTCGAAGGATGTCTCATATCTCTCATCTCTTAAGCCTTCCGAAGTCCATTCCTGAACATACGCTTCCTTCATTGATCGCCATCTCTCTCGGCATTGGGCAATTCTATACCACGTTAATTCCGCTGACCTGTTGATATCGTCTGTCCGTCGGGTGAGTGGTCGTCCCCTGAATCTTCTTCCCAGATATGGCCTCCATTTTAAAATAGTGTGTGGCCATCTTCTCTCTTGATCACGAGCTATATGTCCCGCGTAATTCCATTTCAGTTCCGCCACGGCCTCTGCTACATCTCTGCATTTTGTCACCCCTCGGATCCAGTCATTTCTCTTTCGGTCCTTTACAGATATTCCCAGCATCTGCCTCTCCATTACTCTTTGTGTAACTCTAAGCTTGTGCATAGATTTCTTCGTTAGAGTCAATGTCGGCAGAACACATTGATCGAAGATTTTTGACCGTATACTCATTGGTATATTTTTATTCTTGAGTGTGTCTCCGAGTCTACCAAATGCACCCCAGGAGAAACTCCTTCGTGTGTCGATTTCAGCTGTTTGGTTCTCTTTGCCTAATACAATTGTGTGCCCCAGATACACATAACTTTCCACATTTTCAAGTATTTCGTTATTTATTTCGATCAATGGATCCATGCCGCACACGACTCTGATCTTGGGCATGTTCATGTTGAGGTCTATTTTCGAACATTCGATGTCTAGTTCTATCAGCATCTGTTGGATGTAGCCCGCTTAATTCCTCCCAGAGCGGTTAGGGACTTCCCTGTCGCACGTGTGCTAGACCCATAAAAATAAAAAATAAAAAAAAAATAAAAAATATATATATATATATATATATATATATATATATATATATATATATATATATATATATATATATTGTAACGTGTGCACTTCGCCCCGAATTGACAGCGTCAATTTGTGGGTGTCAATTTTCACTTCGCCCGCACCTTGAGGCGCACCTTTTACAGCCCCGTTTTAATTTCTGAGAATGGATTGAGTGAATACTGATTTTAAAAGAACTAAAGAAATTAAACATACACTAGCTCAGTTTTTCTTGGTAGAGTAATATGGGTAAGAGATAATTTTTGTACGTCTTTTTGAAATTAGTTTCTATCGTTGTTAAAAAATTTTTGGTTGTACTAATTTTTGAGCACCATTCATTTTAAAATAGAAAGGATCTACTTTCAGCTAAAAAAATGAAAAAATACTGAAGTGTTATGCAGTTGTTAAGAAAAAGAATTTGTCTGGTACAACCCTTTTATCCTGAAAAGTAAGATAGGTGTACAGTGAAACACTAGCTTTAATCAACAAAAAGAAAATTTATTAATGATTTAAATTAAAAGTTCTAACTCTTGCAGTTCAGTAATTACAAAAACTTTAGCCTAAAAGGTAGTTATTACTAAATAAAGTTCTTAAATTAGACATTTTACTTTTAAAATTTTGCTACACCCGATATTGAAGATTCGTGACGTTCACACTTCACGATTTATCAGTTCAATTCGATGTTAAATCACTTATCTGCGGGAAATAGGTCTACTGATGTATATTTTGGTGACTTACGGTTTTCCTACGGGCTTCTAGGCCTTAAATTAAACACTTAAAACCGCTTTCACACATTCCATCATTAATTTATCGGTACCGCTTCATGACGAGAAGAGCCTACAACGGCTACTTCGTGTTAAAAAACCAAGCCCTACGGCTTCACTTTAAAAAACTCGTACTCGACTTGGCTCTCAATAAAATTGATGAAGCCTCTACTGCGGCTGGATGGACAAAGCCTGGCTGCGGCTTGATCGGAGAAAAGCCAACTACGGCTACTGGTTGCAGAACAGCCTTCTGCCACTACATGTTGGAAATAAGCCTCGGCTGCGGCTTGATGGGAAAAAAGCCTCGGCAGCGGCTTAATGGGAAAAAGCCTCGACTGCGGCTGGATGGGAAAAAAACCTCGATCTGCGTTCTGCAGACCCTTAAATAATCCGTGAGAACTACGTCTCTAAGATGGTTACGCCGGAAACAAACTCCGGAAATAAATATCTGACCAATCCGGACGTACCACAAATTGAATAAATTCGGTCGGAAACCCGCACTGCACACTGTACCATGAGCGGCTAGACATTCCAGCGAAATACACTGCTCGATACAAAAATGAAAAAAAGTACATTATAAAGCCAAAAATCAGTAACATTACATGCTCTTAAAATCTAGGAAAAAATGAATGTTACAATATATATATATATATATATATATATATATATATATATATATATATATATATATATATATATATATATATATATATATATATGTTTTGACGAATGTTCTCACGGGTGTGAAATGTAGTAATGGTTTTTCGGGTATCCCGTGTTAGCTTGAAGTCCCTTGATGGACGGTTTCGCTGACGTTTCGATGGAATCTCATCCATCTTTTTCAAAGCGTTGATCACTGGTCGGTGTCTTGGCGTTGAATGTCGAGACTGGCCCTGAGTGCGCCGGTTTTATGTACTCGGGAGTGTTTCTATTGGTCGGACGGATCCGGCCAATAGAGGCTCGGCTTTGGCTGCGCGTTGTCGGTCCTGTGGTTCTTTGTAATGTTTGTGTTGGTGAAGTAACATATGGCCATACCGGCCATACCGGCCACAAAATCGATTTTGACAAAACCAGAACCCTACAAAAAAGTAATAACCTATCCACTAGGGTAATCAAAGAAGCCATAGAAATAGAAAAGAGGCCCAACAAACTTAAATAATCGGGATGATAGCCAACGTTTACCGAACTCTTGGAAACATATTCTATCCCAGTACCAAGTCCAACCAAGAGAAACAATAATTCAACCATATGTTACTTCACCAACACAAACATTACAAAGAACCACAGGACCGACAACGCGCAGCCAAAGCCGAGCCTCTATTGGCCGGATCCGTCCGACCAATAGAAACACCCCCGAGTACATAAAACCGGCGCACTCAGGGCCAGTCTCGACATTCAACGCCAAGACACCGACCAGTGATCAACGCTTTGAAAAAGATGGATGAGATTCCATCGAAACGTCAGCGAAACCGTCCATCAAGGGACTTCAAGCTAACACGGGATACCCGAAAAACCATTACTACATATATATATATATATATATATATATATATATATATATATATATATATATATATATATATATATATATATATATGTATATATCGACTCGCAAACAAGTGGCTCATTTTGGATTTTCCATGATTTCAACGAAAATTCAGAATCCACTGATACTTTTACTAAAATGCGTCGTAGACAAAGGTTCCCTCTACCGATTTTTTGTTGAATCGTTAAAATCGCATCTACCAAAAATGTGGACAAGTTCTTACTTGACCGCCTGTATATAAATTTTTCTTATACAAAACATAAAATTGTTCATCTTAAAATTTTCTAGATATGGACATAAACTCGATTCTAGGATCAGTACATACTCCGAAAACTATGCCAGCATTAAAAATTAGAAATAAGGCCACAATATTCCCTACAGAGGTAAATATTGTTTTTTTTTTAAGTTAACTATTTACATTAAAGATACTTTTACTAAAATATTTGCGTGATCTTGAACAATTAATACAAATGACACTAACATATTAATTATACTTTTAGTTTACTACGAGTCAATCACCTAAACAAATGAAACCATGGGACAGCCAGTCTCTAATATATGGATATAATTCTGATAAACCGCCTACAACTAAGGACACACTTCACTTGGAGCGCCAGGATGAATGTAAGTAGTGTCCAACTTTTTTATTATAATCAAATTTTAGATAGTATTTAATAAATTCAGGTTAATTTCTGTCACCTAGATCATTTATTAGTGTTCCGTACGGAACACTTATAAGATCACTTCGGTGTCTGTCTGCCTGTCTGTCACACCCGATTTTCTCAATTTGACATAGAATGTTAAAATTTGGTAATAATATAGGAATTGATGGCCTCATAAGAGCCATGTAGTTAAATTTTGACTTAAGGGGTTAGTTTTGGGGGTGAAATCGGAAGTGAAAAAAGAAATTTTTTACTAGGTCATCGAGTGTGGTGTCAAATGAAGGCTTGTGAAAACACGAGTAAAAAATATATATATTATGTAATACTTGCGTGCACTTTTCTTTGTATTATTTTTAAAAAATCGCGAAAAATTGCTGTGTCCCCCCCCCGCCTTATCTCGAAAAGTACTTATCAAAAAATTTTGAAAAAATTCTGGAACATTCTCCACGAGGTGCAGATTGAATGAAAATTATCACGAACACAAAAATTTCAAGGTCATCAGATTTCAGTAAAGATTGGAAACAAACTTTGTTAAAAACTCATTTGGGGGTGTGTTTTGTGAAGTCACTGATCATTTTATACCTCTGTAACAAATTTTTTTATTTTTAAAAGCCATCAACGTACGGAACACTAATTGCGCAAGTTCAACTTGCACTTGACCGGTTATTTTATAATTACTGGCAAATTAAAAAAGTTAGTAGATCGGAAAACATCTGTTATTGTAGCATTTAAAAATTCCTTGCCTTTGAATGCTTATAATAATGATATTTTCCAGTGTTATTCTGTTTAAAAAGATACACGATTTTACAATATCAAATATTTCTATAAATAACACAGTGCAACACGAAAAAAAATAACCATATATGGACACCACCACGTGATAATAGACCAAAAAAAAAAGACCCGTGTCTCCCAGTTTTTCCGAAAGTCATGTACTTTTTTTTTATGGGCCCCCCAAAGATTTGAGGCCTGGGTGTAATTTTTGCAGAAAACTCATCATATTCTGAGGCTCATATCTTGCAAACCGTTCGGAATTTTAATTTACTTTCTGTGGCAAAGTTGTAGCCCTTGTCAAAAGGAACAAAAATTGTGAACATTTAAAGTAAAAAAAAAAAAAACTTCATCTTCAAGATCAAAATAGCAAAAAACTGTAAAAAAAATTCGATTTTTTTTACATTTTTTTCCCTATTTAGGCCCATAGCTAGCAAACCGTTCAAAATTCAAGAAAACAATCAACTACAAAAATGTAGCTAAGATCTTAGTAAACAACTTTCTAGAATATATGAACTTCCTAGGAATGATTCTTAACACTGTTTAGGTAGCCGCAAAAGTGAAAATTTTCCCGAAAAATCTACTTTTTTTAAGTTTTTTGCGATTTTGATCTGGAAGATGAAATTGAGCCTGAGAATATGATCAGTTTTTTGCAAAAATGACACCGAGGCCCCAAATCCTTGGGGCCTCATAAAAAAAAGTACATGAATTGGGCCAAAACTGGGAGCCTCGGGTAAAAAAAAGACCCGTGTCTCCCAGTTTTGCCCCAAGTAATGCATTTTTTTTTTATGAGGCCCCAAAGATTTGGGGCCTCGGTGTCATTTTTGCAAAAAACTGATCATATTCTCAGGCTCATATCTTGCAAACCGTTCGGAATTTTGATTTACTTTCTGAAGCAAAGTTGTAGCTCTTGTCATAAAGAACAAAAATTGTGAACATATAAAATCCAAAAAATTTCATCTTCCAGATCAAAATCGCAAAAAACTTTAAAAAAGTAGATTTTTCGGGAAAATTTTAACTTTTGCGGCTACCTAAATAGTGTTAAGAATCATTCCTAGGAAGTTCATATATTCTAGAAAGTTGTTTACTAAGATCTTAGCTACATTTTTGTAGTTGATTGTTTCCTTGAATTTCGAACGGTTTGCTAGCTATGGGCCTAAACAGGGAAAAAAAGGTAAAAAAAATCGAATTTTTTACAGTTTTTAGCTATTTTGATCTTGAAGATGAAGTTTTTTTTTACTTTAAATGTTCACAATTTTTGTTCCTTATGACAAGGGCTACAACTTTGCCACAGAAAGTAAATTAAAATTCCGAACGGTTTGCAAGATATGAGCCTCAGAATATGATGAGTTTTTTGCAAAAATTACACCCAGGCCTCAAATCTTTGTGGGCCCATAAAAAAAAAAGTGCATGACTTTCGGAAAAACTGGGAGACACGGGTCTTTTTTTTTGGTCTACTATCACGTAGTGGTGTCCGTATATGGTTATTTTTCCATAACTTAAAAAATTACACACAGTGTAATGCATTATTCATCCGATTATAATTTTCCTGTATATAGGGTGTCCCAAAAGGTTTGGTCAAAAATGAAGGTTCTGGTAGACCAAAATAAGGTCAAAAGTTCCTATAAAAATGTCTCCTATCTCCCCCGTTAGGGAGCTACAGCCACCCAAATTAGGAGCCTGAAAATGGGTTTTCATTGAATATTTGAGAACCGTTATAGATAAAAACATGAAATTCAGGTTCTAAAGTAAAGCTGAATCGGAATTTTATCTTATAATCGTCGATAATTCAACGGGTGCGTCAAAAGTAGGGGAGGGCCTGATAAAAATGGACTTAACTTTTTTACAATAACTTTTACTGCATTTTCGCGTCGGATTAGGGTAGCTTCAGATCTTTGGCAAAAAAAAGGTACTCTTAGTTTAAAACGATTAGACGCACCAATTCCGAGTTAAAATCGATAAAGAATTTCCATATTAGAAAAAGAGCCTATTACCTAATATTATTACGGTTATTAGCAATACAGTAGAACCCCGATTAACCGAGTCGCGATTATCCGAGCTCCGGATTAACCGAGCCAATCTAAGAACCTGATTATCCGAGGTACGCGCGTCTATGCTTCGTATTAACCGAGCTTCTAAAATATGTAAGTACATATTTCCATTTAAAATCGTCGGGGCCTTCAAGGAATCCCCCTGACCCGTGTGAGAGGTTCCCCTATTTATGTTTTTGGACTCTTTCAGCATGTAAATTTGCGTGAATGCAGTGCATTATAGCATTTACTACGTAGAAATACGAGTATACTCACATAATTTATTTGATTGGAGTTCTAGTGGTTAGGTGTAATTAATACGAACTGCTTTGTTTGAATTTTTGTTTGTCGTATTATAATGGAGCAAAACCAGCGTAAAAGAATTGTCGTTCCTATTGAAGAAAAATTAAAAGCCATCAGAAGAATTGAAGCAGGAGAGACAATTAAAGTTGTTGCACGAGATTATGGAGTAGGTGAGGTAACAGTTGGAGATTGGAAAAGAAATCGCACAAAAATAGAAGAGTGGTGTATAAATCAAGCCTCCCCGTCCTCAGGAAGAAAATCAATGAAAACCGACGACTATGAAAAGGATAACGAAGCTTTATTCATGTGGTTTAATCAACAGAGATCAAAAGGTGTGCCTCTGTCAGGTCCAATTTTACAACAGAAAGCAATAATGATTAGTAGGCAATTCCCAGAGATAGATGAGTTTACCACCAGTTCTGGATGGCTTGACCGCTGGAAAAAACGGTACGATGTACGACAACTGACTGTATGTGATGAAAAACTTTCTGCTGATGTGTCACCAATTGAGAAGTTTAAGCAGAACTTAAAAAGCAAACCGAAGATTGTGGATCAAATTTACAACTGTGACGAAACTGGTATGAATTATAAAATGCTTACATCAAAAACATTGGCATCCCGACAGGAAAAATCAGCTCCTGGGCACAAACGAAGAAAGGAAAGATTAACTATAATGGTATGTTCCAATGCATCTAGCAAGCACAAAATCCCACTGATGGTGATTGGCAAGTCTGCACGTCCAAGAGCTTTAAGAGACATCTCACCCAAAGCCCTACCAGTCTACTACAAAAGTCAGAAGAGCGCATGGATGGATGCGACCTTATTTACTAACTAGTTTGAAGAAGAGTTCATGCCATCTGTTTTTGAACAGAAACCGTCTTCCTATTAAAGCAATTTTGTTAATAGATAATGCCCCCTCTCACCCTGGAGAAGGACTTCATGTGGGCGAAATTGATGTAAAATTTTTTCCTCCAAATGTAACCAGCATAATGCAACCAATTGATCAAGGCATCCTCGAAAACACTATTCAAAAATCTTAGTCAAAAGTTATTGATTTTAAGGACCATAATGACAGTGAACATGATACTCCATTAAATGAATTTAAGATTGAGAAGCCATGGAGAAATGTCCTGTTTAAATTTTGACAGCGAGATAAAAGAAAAAGAAAAAAGTTTATTTGAATTAATGCAAAAATTAAAAGGTTGCGAAAATGTGACAAGAGAAGATGTTGTTGAATGGATTACAATAGATGATTTAGAAGAAGAAATGAGTATTGAAGAAATAACGAATGCCTTTCAAAAAACCGAAAAAATCAGATGAAGATGACGATGACGAAGTGGTGGTGGATGAACAGTCTCCTACTAAGATCTCTCATCAAGAAGGTTTTGCTTTCTTTTGGAAAAAGCTTTGAGGTATATCGAACAACAACCAGAGGCAACCCCAGCGGATTCGCTTCTTCTTAATAGAAGGAGAAACATTGCAGCGAGAAAACGAAGATGCAATATGAAACAGAAGCGCATAGATACCTATTTCACTGTTTTATAATGTGTGTACCTATTTATATGTTAAAAACGTTAATACATCGGTTTAAAGTATTGGTGTTTATTTTTTGAATGAATAAAAAACAGATCCGGATTATCCGAGCAGGGTACCCCCCCACGTTACCTCGGATAACCGGGGTTCTACCATACAACTAAATAATAATTAAAGAAAACATAATCATCACATGAAGCAAAAAACTTTTATTTATCAAATCAACAAAACACCGCTAAAAAAATTAGAAATATTAATTTAAAGAAATAATAAAATCCATGCGTAATTTCAACTAGGGAATATGTTCGATGTGGGCACCTTGTACAGTTAGGCATTTCCTTAAGTTAGTGAGGAAAGCCCTTTGAACTCTAAGTAACATACCGGGATTATTCCTTATTTCAGCACAGTGAAAGAAAATTCTTTCTAACAGCTCTTCTCTAGTTTATACAGGAGTCGAATAAACAAGATATTTAAGGTGGCCCCATAGAAAGAAGTCTAAGGGATTTAGATCTGGTGACCGGGGTGGCCACGGGAATGGCCCACACCGACCTATCCAACGATTGGGAGACTAGTTATCTAAATATTCCCTAGCAATGTTGCTGAAATGTGGTGGTGCACCGTCGCGCATTAACAATATATTGTTGCGAATATGTAACGGAACTTCTAATAAATTATTTAAATCATCTCGAAGAAATTGCAAATATTTCTCACCATTTAGCCGCCCATCAATGACATATGGTCCAATCAAATAATTCCCGATAATTCTAACCAGACATTTATCAAAAATTTATGTTGGTTTTTAGTCTGAATTATCGCATGTAGGTTGTCCTCATCTCATAAGTGAAGATTATGGGAGTTTATTACACCATCCCTCGAAAAACCCGATTCATCTGTAAAAAGCACTTTGCTTACATATTATCTTCTCGTTGCTTTTGTAGAAACCAATTAGCGAATTCCACTCGTGCAGGATAATCATCGGGTGACATAGAATGAACTTTTTGGAAATGGTAGGGATGGAGTAATTGCTCTTGAAGTACCCTTTGCACCAACGATTTGCAAGTTTGAAGTAGTGCTGCCAATTTCCTTACACTATTAGTTGGATCATGTGTTATTAGGTCCAAAATATTTTCTTCCATTTCAATAGTACGAGCAGTTCTTGGACGGACTACTCCTCCAGGTTTTGGTATAAGACTACCTAAAAGATATCCGCTAATAAGCACACAATTTGAAAAAGCAAGACACAATAAACCTGACTTCCGAAGATTGCGATCGACTCGTTCAATAGTTCTGCGATCAGGCAAGTATCGATCAGAAAATCGTTCTGCGTAAAGGCGAGCCGTTTCAATAGCGTTACCAGAAGCTAAGCCATACATTAAATGCATATCCGCATACTCGACAAAAGTAAAATTTGGCATAATGAAATCGACCGCAATTTTTTGAACTTTTAGGTTTGACTTGTGTGTTGACATTTGATTAATTACACAGCCCCACAAAAAAAAAGTGGGGTATACTTTTGATGCGACATATCAGATCCGTAGTATTTTTGCCCGCTGATCACGAATCTGACGTCAGAATATCGCCATCACATCTCAATTTTTTTCTAACCTCAAAAAATAGGTAAAAATTAGTAAAAATTAAGAAAAATATACTCCTAAAAAATTGATTCAAGCTTTTTCATGAATCCAAAGATGTATTAATATGTATTCGGACACGTTAAGCTAATATTCATCGGTTGGATTAAGCCATTCAGTTCTGTTTTCTTTCTAACCTCAATAAATCAGACAGATATAGTGCTTCTCGAATGCAAAACCGAATTCAAATTAAAATTCAACCGATTCTTACCAAATTTGGTACACGGGGGTTTTTTGGGTTGCTGATCATGAATCTAAGGTCGGATTTGCAAAATTCAAAATGGCGGATCCAAGATGACGGACAAAATTTTTAAAAACCAACCGATTCCTACCAAATTTGGTATACAGTTGGGGAATCCTCAAACCTGATACTCTTAAACTCTAAACCCTGAAACCTTAGACTCCCATACCCTGTAACCTCAAAAAATAGACCTCAATAACCCTGTAACTTTAAAAATGAGACCCAATAAACTCAAAACCAGGACTTTTAAACCATATACTCTCAAATAGTAGACCCTTAAGCCCTAGAATTGCGAAGGTTAGACCCGCGCCTAACTTTCCTTTTTTTGGCTGTATCTTGTTCTTTTTTCCGCAAATGACCTATTCAAAGGCTTTCTGCCCAAATGCTTTTGAGGACTTGTTTCTCTTTTTAGCGACCAGCAATAGTCCGCTAGCATATGGTCATCCCATCGTCCTTGATACCGATTTTCTATGATTTTCAGATCTTGGTGAAAACGTTCCCCTTGCTCCTCACTGTAGTCACCAAGATTATCTGGGAAATCATCGATGTGGGAGTCCAGGAAATGTAATTTTAGATTCATTAAGCAACCTAATGTTTGAAAATTTTTTACCATTTTCTCGACTATTTCTTTGTACTTAGGACTTTTATTATTTCCCAAAAAGTTTGTTGCGACTTCTTTAAAACTAAGCCAAGCAGCTTTTTCAACTTTATTCATTTTAGTAACAAATAATGAATCTTGAAACAATTTTCTTATTTGTGGCCCGTCAAATACGCCTGCCTTAATTTTAGCTTCAGAAAATTTCGGAAATTTTTTATGCAAATATTTGAAACATGGGCCGTTTGTATCTAATGCTCTCGTGAATTGCTTCATAAGTCTAAGCTTAATGTGAAGCGGGGGAATAAGAACTTTTCCTGGATCTACCAATAGTGGAAACAATACATTATTTTCACCAGGAGTGAACGATTCTCTTGTTGGCCAAATTTTTTTCTTATAATGACGTTCCCTGTCTCTGCTATTCCACAGACATTTATAACAGGGATAAAGTGTAAACTCTGACTGTTGGCCAAGCAATATTGTTACAATTTTCAGATCTCCACAAATTTTCCAGTTATGATCAGCATATTTTATTTTTATCAAAAGCTGCTTCATTTTTTCATATTGCTCTTCCATAACCGTGGAATGAGCAATCGGAATGGGAGCGTAAACGTTGGTATTATGCAGCAAAACTGCCTTAATGCTCCGTTCAGAAGAATCAATGAACAGTCTCCATTCTTCAGGATCGTATGAGTTATTTTGAAATTCATCCATTAGACCTTTTACATCGGTACAATATGAAAGTGACAATTCCTCGTCCATTGTGAAATATTTTCGAAATTCTTCATCTCTGTTTCTATAATAAGAAATCGTAGCTTCTGGCTTAAGTAAATGTATTTTCTTTAAAAAGGAAGCAAGATGCTCTGAACCATGCGCCCAAGCGGCAGTTTTTTCTAAAAAAGTTAACGTTGCTGAACCCGACATAGTTATGTCGGGGCACTCCATTCCCCTAGCATCGTCGCTCAATTTGTTGGGCGTTAGTTTGGGAGCAAATATGTCTTGGCATGAACATGTTGCAGGCATAGCAAGGAGAGTTTCTCAAAAGTTGGGAATATTATTTAGAACCAGAAAGCTTTACACCCCACAGCAACTGTTAATTCTTTACAAAGCCCAAATTCGACCAACTATGGAATACTGCTCCCACTTTGGGGCTCCGCTCCCAAACATACACTGCATTTGTTGGATTCTGTTCAGAGAAGAGCGGTCCGTCTGATTGGGGACCCGGAATTGACCGGCGGCCTTGATTCGCTGGAACATCGAAGAACGGTTGGCGACTTGAGTCTGTTCTACAAGTATTTTCATGGAAAGTGTTCGAAGGATGTAGCCCGCTTAATTCCTCCCAAAGCGGTGCATGTTAGAAATACACGTCGCGCTGGTTCTTCGCATCCGTATGAGGTTCAGCTTGTTACTCCTCGTACAACGCTTTTCAAGCAATCTTTTATGTGGAGAACGTCATCCCTTTGGAATGGTTTGCCCAGCGCTGTGTTTCCCACCGAGTACAATTTACAGCGATTCAAGAGCAACGTGAATCGCTTTTTTTCCGCACTCGTACCGCTCCTGGAGCTCTTTAGGGACTTCCCTGCAGCACGTGTGCTAGACCCATAAAAAAAAAATCTTTGGATAAGCCTAAATCTCTGACTAGATCACTAAGTTCTGACTGTGATACGAGTATTGGTTCTGGTTTACGGTTGTATGGTAGAAATTCTTTATCTGTGTCAC
The DNA here is from genome assembly GCA_019049505.1 of Pachyrhynchus sulphureomaculatus. Classification (NCBI taxonomy): domain Eukaryota; kingdom Metazoa; phylum Arthropoda; class Insecta; order Coleoptera; family Curculionidae; genus Pachyrhynchus; species Pachyrhynchus sulphureomaculatus. The sequence continues at coordinate 5,890,671 of CM032455.1, read as the reverse complement.
TAGTATATGATAGGTTGTTACTAGAACATTCATTACTAACAGTGTTTGAATCTTTTTCGACAGTCTCAATGTTTTTGGCATGAACTGATAAGGTGAAATCATTTGTTTCCATAACATCAGCATCAAGTGGTTCAGGAGGCGGAATTAGTTTAGTTGGTCTTGTTACTGTCGAAACATCGTTATAAGTAATAGTGCTTTTATTTTTTCAGTTATGCCTAGATACAACATTCATACAAAAGTAGCAATCATTTTCACTGTATGGTCTATTCCATATTGCTGGTCTGGAATATTTAGTCGCCTTCTTATTGATGTACAACATTATTTTGCAAGAACTGCAAATGATGTGGGGAACCCAATCTGTATCCTGGTGCTGTATTTCAATGTTAAAACAATCCTTATATAAGGTTTTAATCTTATCCGTTATCGGTGACCCCATTTTACTCAATACGAGTTGACAGCAAATATAACAAAATGAATCACTGTTTTTATCGCACTTATGAAAAATCCTTGTACCGTGAGACAGTTTTCTTGTAGCATTATACTCTATATGAGCCAAGTCACCCACACATGAAGAGCTACGGTCGCTGGATGACGACGGCTGCGGGCCCGCTTTCCCACCCTGACCAACCGCCGATACTGGGTTTCCGAGTCCCTGCATCGTAATTCTCTTTCTTCTACCTGCCATGACGGCATCTAAGCCGTTATCCAGGGACTCTGCCGGCTAGTGGAGTAACACCATTGCCCACCGTCACCACGTGGAGGTGCCCTGGATGCAGGTAGAAGAATAAAAATCGACCGATGAATTTTCTCGGCGTTCAAAATGGCGCGAAAACATCTGCCATCTTGAATTTTGCAAATCCAACCTCAGATTCATGATCAGCGACCCAAAAAATCCCCGTATACCAAATTTGGTAAGGATCGGTTGAATTTTAATTTGAATTCGTTTTTGCATTCGAGAAGCACTATATCTGTCTGATTTATTGAGGTTAGAAAGAAAACAGAACTGTATGGCTCAATCCAACCGATGAATATTAGCTTAGCGTGTCCGAATACATATTAATACATCTTTGGATTCATGAAAAAGCTTGAATCAATTTTTTAGGAGTAATTTTTACTAATTTTTACCTATTTTTTGAGGTTAGAAAAAAATTGAGATGTGATGGCGATATTCTGACGTCAGATTCGTGATCAGCGGGCAAAAATACTACGGATCTGATATATCGCATCAAAAGTATACCCCACTTTTTTTTTGTGGGGCTGTGTTATCATTGCACCTGACAGAAGCCAGGTATCGATTTTAACTAGGAATTGGTGCGTCTAATCGTGTGAAACTAAGAGTACCTTGTTTTCGCCAAAGATCTCAAGATTCTCTAATCCGACACGAAAATGCAATAAAAGTTATTGCAAAAAAGTCCATTTTTACCACGCCCTCCTCTACTTTTGACGCACCGGTTGAATTATCTACGATTATAATGTAAAATTCCGATTCAGCACATAAACTTTACTTTAAAACCTGAATTTCATGTTTTTATGTTTAATGGTTTCTGAAATATTCAATGAAAACCCATCTTCAGGCTCTCCATTCCCCTTCTGACCTTATTTTGGTTCAGTCTACTAGATCCTTCATTTTTGACCATACCTTTTGGGACACCCTGTATAATCTGTGTTCTAAAACAAATAATAGATCAATTACATGAGTGTTTGTTTAAATTGTGCATAGATAATAATGTAAATATGAAGAAATAACTTCAAATGTTCCGCTTCATACAAAGCATTTAAGTGTAAAGATTTATTTAATTTATTTAAAGGAATATATTCTTAATAATTTAGCACTTTGTATAAAACTGGAGTCTAACCTTTGTTAGAAAATATAAGGAAGTAACGGCGCCTGGGAAACACATGATGCTAAAAACGTTGCCTTCTCTTTGTGAATAATATATTCAAACTCGAAAAATAATATACACCTCATAAAAATTAAAAACTACAAAGTTTACAAGTTCATCCTTTGCTGAACATTATACTTCAATAAAGTTTTAAGAAATATACAATATAACTCTACCCTTAAACGGGCATTTTTTACGACCTGCCACATGCTGAAGACCACCTCAAACCTCAAAAGAAGAAAAACTGTTCATATATCGCTGTGGTGTACCCTTTACTTTTACCATAGTTGTAAAGAAAAGCTCGTAGTTTTTTTTTCCTTTATCCGACTAAAAGATTGAGAACAAAAAGAAGATAATGGGATTTTTGAAACACTCTTGGGATTCTCTTAGTATAAGGTTTCAATTTAGGCTGGCACCAAATATTACTCGTATATAAATATGGAACTAATTTAAAAAAATTATTACAAAACGATGAAAACTAAAAGGCAGAAAGAATTTTGTCCAAGTTAGTGGTACTTCATCCGGCTGTATGGCGCAAACAAAAGAGGTGTATTATTGTAGAGGTAGTTAGGTAGAAAAATATTTCTTTTTAAGCTCTGCAAGTTTTCTTTCATGGTTAGGTACATTAGAAGACACGTAAGACAACCAGAGTAAGGCTACAAAACTTTCTATACCATAGTAAATAATTTATGTTTTAGGGGACGACTATGAAGATTTTCGTGAAAAAGAAAAAATGATTGAGCTAGGCCAACAAACCGAGGATGCCTTACACAAATTAGCAAAGAATGACCCGGACCGTTTTAAATTGGTAATAAACCGTAGAGTAAAATTGAGACGTTTACTCCCATGAAATAATGTGAATGTTTGTTAGTGTTCAATTATGCAGAACAAAATTAAAATAAAATTGCAAAGAATCACTTAACCCATTACAGCCTGGGCATGTTTCGGAGAATTACAGAATACTAGCTTCTTCAATTTGAGTGACACAACATCCTAAAAAGTAGATAATTTCATTACGTTTCAATAGAAATTCTTAACATTTTGATTCTTACAATTTTCGAACCTCTTCCTAATTTATCTGAAAATAAATAGAATAGACCTTAACTTACCATACGTCCACAGTTTATTACCTTGTAAACTGTTAAAATATCTCTTGGGCGACTGCAAAAGTTCGTGTCCCATTTTCATAGATGGCAGAAACATGCACTTTTGACTATGCTGATGTTTCTTTTATAATGATATTAGTAACTGACAGTTATCTAAATGGATCGTGAGTTAACATAACCTTAAAAAAAAGTTGATTTAAATTAATTTGCGTACAAGGTTAATATTCAAAATGAAAAATAAAGTTACATTTTCGTCATGTTAACACGTAGGCTGAAAAATTTTTAGTCTGACATCTAGAAGTACCAACCTTCAAATGATACGTGTCAAAATTTCATGACATTTCGACGATCAGTTTACAAGTTGCAGTGGTTTTAGTGACGCTACTTTTGATATTTTCAAAACAGTGGAAAAAATCGAATTGCGCGTGTTTATTAAACACTATTTTTTGATGGGAAAAAATACCGTTCAAGCAAACAATGGTTTGATAAGAGTGATGGGGACTCTAGACGCCCAAATGAGGTGGTTACACCGGAAAACCTAAAAAAATCCACAAAATTGTTTTGGATGACCGTAAACTGAAATTGCGTGAGATAGCTGTCACCCTAAAGATATCAAAAGAACATGTTGGTCATATTTGTCATGAACATTTTGGCATGAGAAAGCTCTTTTCGAAATGAGTACCACGTTTGTTCACAGTGGACCAAAAACAACAAGGTGTCGATGATTCTGAGCGCTGTTTGGACCTGTTTAAGCGTAATAGAAAGGATTTTTTCATGCGATATGTGACAATGGATCCACCACTACTCACCGAAATCAAGTTGGCAGTCAGCTGAGTGGACAGCAGTCGGTGAAAGCCGCGCAAAGCGACCAAAGGCACAACAGTCGGCTGGGAAGGTTTTGGCCTCTGAATTTTGGGATGCGATGGAGTAATTTTCATCGACTATGCTGAGAAGGGAGAAATCATCAATAGTGAAAATTACATAAAGTGATTGGTGCGTTTGAAGGCAGAAATCGCAAAGAAACGGCCCCTCGTGAACAAGAACAAAGTGCTCTTTTATCAAGACAATGCACCGTGTCACAAGTCAATGGTTTATGATGGCAAGATTGCATAAGTTGAAGTTCAAATTGCTTCCTCATCCACCGTATTCTCCAGATTTGGCTCCCAGCGACTATTACCTATTCGCAGATCTCAAATAAATGCTCGCGGGAAGGAGATTTGGCTCCAACGAAGGAGTTATCGCCGAAACTAAGGCCTATTTTGAAGGCAAAGACAAATCCTTATACAAGAAAGGTATAGAAATGTTAGGAAAGCGTTGAACTGATTGTATCGCTCTTGAAGGAGACAAATGTTGAAATTCAAGCAAAACGTCCAAATTTGGTCAATCGAAAAGGCATCTTTCACGATGACAACGTTAGACCACATGTCGCTCAACAGACACTGCAAAAACTTACGGAGTTAAAATGGGAAATTCTCCAGCACCTGCCGTATTTCCCTGACCTTGTCCCTTTATATTTTCATCTGTTTCGTTCTCTGCAAAATAATTGAGTTTTAAAGTATTATTATGTATTCAGGTACATTTAAATATTTTTGAAAATACAAAATGCACTGCAAATCGGTATCTTCTCGTTTAATATAAAATTTTGTTTTTAAATCATAATATTTCTTTGTTATTACTTATAAATATCAATCCATTACCATTAAATTTACAAAATATTGCTTACGTTTAACTTTACTAAAAGGTTATCCTTGCTTAACTCAAATAAGTTAATTAATAATACCCCCTCGTCCACCCAAGCCATCATAAATTCATGCTCAATCCGAAAAGCCCAAGGGCACGACAAAATCAGCGTCAAAACTCTGAAAAAACTCCCAAAGAAGCAGGTCACAGAAGCTATTAACATTATAAACGATATTCTGAGATTCAGCTACTTCCCAGCTTTCTGGAAAAAAGCTGAGATCATCCTAATTAGGAAACCCTGCACTCCTTCTCACGAGGCTAACAATAACCGACCAATAGCCTACTTCCTTGCTTAGGCAAATGACTGAGACAGTTATCCTCGGAATGAATAGTAAAAAATTGGATTCTATGGAACAAGTCAAAAACTGCCTTATAACTTTCTTTGAAGAGAAACCACGCAGTTTCTACAAAGAACTTGTAAAACTATGCAAGACTGTTATAGAAAATGCTTGAGAATACATTATCGATTAATGAATACTATTTTTTATGGAAATGTGTTATATTTGATTTAGTTTATAATCGGACACGAACGTTTGCAATCACTCAATACTAAGAAAATAACATCACTAAGAGCAGATCTTACTGTTTTTAGGAATAAAATTTTGCCGTCTTTTTTACGTTTCTGGCTAAACGACAGTATTTCGCAATTTTTATTTTTCTTCACCTTTTGAGGATTCCTAAATCACGAAAAACATAGTCCCTCACTGTTTCCTTCTCTCTTTCTCATTCACATTGACGATCTGCTGAAAAGAACCAGGAATCCAATCTACAGCTTTGCAGATGACAGTACGCTTATTTCTTCATACACTTTATGAATTCCACTGACGGATTACTTTCCACCCTTCTCTCTCAGCGCCAATGTGCTGCTTGGTTCCATAATATTTCCTACTCTTTATCGTCTTTACATCAAAGGTCTGCTGAAATAAACAAGCAATCTAATCTACAGTGTTGTCGATGACGGTACATTCGTTTCTTCACTTACCTTAACCGCTGAAACATCAGGTACCCCTGCAAATATCCGCAGACAACAGGAAATTGTCCAACCTATTTTTTTATGGACATAGCACACATGCTACAAGGAAATTCCTAAAACACGCGCGATTCACGTTGGTCTTGAATTGCTGTGAATTGTATTCGTTGGGAAACACAATCCTGGGTAAATCATTCCAAGGAAATGAGGTTTTCCATATAAAAGGAAAAGGATTGAATAAGGATTAACGGGCTGAAGTTTTATACGGATGTTAAGTATTAGCGCGGCATGTATTCCCAGCATGCACCGCTTTAGGAGGAATTAAGCGGGTTAAATCCATCGAACACTGTCCATGTAAATGCTTGTAGAATAGCCTGAAGTGAGTCATTGGTTTTTAAATTGGATGTTACCCTCCGGTCATTGATAATTAGTTTACTGTATTGATAAGAGCCTACTTGTAGAGTAAAAGAATTTTTTTTCACTAAGAGCCCCTATCCCCCAGTGGTTGTTTGCCACCAACCTCTATAAACCATTAATTATCTATTTTTTTACCTTAAATAAATATTCTTTGTATCCATATGCCTCCCTCCCCTTAAACTTCGCCACGACATCGAAGTAATGAAAAAAAAATTGCTCCTTTTTTATCGATTGAAATGGGTTTTCATCAAGTATCGGCTAGTCAAAAAGACAATTTTCTGTAAGAACCCTTTATTAATACGTTTTGTCTTTTGCAATGTAGTTTAACTTCAAAACTAGAGAAAGTAATGACGAAGACAACCGAGAAGCGACCATACAAAAGCTACTCTCAATAATCAGCCGGCAAGAAAACAAAAATGAAAATGTAGATATAATAAAAAATGATAATAAAGAAGCAAATCAAAATAATAAAGGAAATCTTGGAGCAAATGAACAAAAGAATTTGATGAAAGAAAATAATACAAACCTACCGATGAATGCAAGATCCAGTGGAAAAACGGATGATATAGATATTAAGCTGAAAATGTTGGAGTTACTATCTAAAGAAGGTAAGGAAACCCATAATTATACCTATTTAATTTAAGTAGTTTTTGCAACAATGTAGTAAAAAGAAAAAAAAAATTATGAGTAAAATATAATGCCGATTTTTAGCAAAATATGACATTTCTTTCTATGTACATTTAAAATCACTACGAACTGCAAGATTTGGGACGAAAACTTAGTATGACTTCTAACCATTACTGGTTATTCTCCTATCATTACATCTATCCAGACTTGCTACCGTCTCACAGTGTGTCGCGTAGAACATGCTAGGTGGACAAAATTCATGTTATGATTTCCAGGAAATCTTATTTGCAAAACGTAAACAACACCACCAAACCCCGAATGCCGAGAAAAGGTTGTATTATCAAATTTGCAAGTGGCGAGTCATAAGCGTCAGAAGTCAGGTAATGAGTTTAATGCAGCTCTTTCAATCAATCAGTTGCAATTTAGCGACACTTTCGTGCACATCTTATAGTGACATATTGTAATATTGTGAAAGTTTTTGTGATGAATATTAATACTGAGGGTAAGTACTATTTTTTAATGTATTTTTTTAATCAGAATCTATTAATTTGAATTTTTAGTATTTTTTTTTTAAATAGCCTTTTTTTTTTTTTATGGGTCTAGCACACGTGCTACAGGGAAGTCCCTAAAGCGCTACAGGAGCGACACGTGTGCGGAGAAAGCGATTCACGTTGTTCTTGGATCGCTGTAGATTGTACTCGATGGGAAACACAGTCCTGGGTAAACCATTCCAAAGGTATGATGTTCTCCATATAAAAGACTGCTTGAAAAGCGTTGTACGAGGAGTAACAAGCTGAACCTCATACGGATGTGAAGCATTAGCGCGACGCGTACCTCTAATATGCACCGCTATGGGAGGAATTAAACGGGCCACATCCTTCGAACACTTTCCATGAAAGTACTTGTAGAATAGGCTCAAGTCGCCAACCGTTCTTCGATGTTCCAGCGAATCAAGGCCGTCGGTCAGTTCCGGGTGTCCAATCAGACGAACAGCTCTTCTCTGGATAGAATCCAACAAATGCAGTGTATGTTTGGGAGCGGAGCTCCAAACATGGGAGCAGTATTCCATAGTTGGTCGAATTTGAGCTTTGTAAAGAATTAACAGTTGTTGTGGAGTGTAAAGCTTTCTGGTTCGAAACAATATTCCCAACTTTGAGAAGCTCTTCTTGCTATGCCTGCAACATGTTCATGCCAGGACATATTTGCTCCCAAATTAACGCCTAACAGATTGAGTGACGATGTTAGAGAGATGGAGCGCCCCGACATAACTATGTCGGGTTCTGCAACGTTAACTTTTTTAGAAAAAACTGCCGCCTGGGTTTTTGTAGCGTTAAATTCCACTTGGTTACTGTCACCCCAAGATAGAATTTCTTCCAGGTCTTTGTTAAGTTGAATGACTTCCTGCTGTCTGCGGATATTCGTCTGAGTAGTCGATGTCCGAGCGTTCAAAGTGAATGAAGAGATAAGTGTACTGTCATCTGCAAAGCTGTAGATTGGATTCTCGGTCTTTTCCAGCAGATCGTTAATATAAATGAGGAAGAGAGTAGGAGACAGTATGGAACCTTGGGGCACACCGGCGTTGATAGTGAAGGTGTTAGAAAGAAATCCGTCAACTGCCACTCGTAAAGAACGCTCTCTGAGGAAACATGAGAGCCACAAACAGAACTTTTCAGACATACCATAGGAACGTAGCTTAGCCAACAGCCCATCGTGCCAAACACGGTCAAATGCCTTGGATATGTCCAGAGCAACCGCTCGAGATTCTCCAAAGTGTTCAATTGCGTTGTTCCAAACATGTGTTACATAAGTCAGAAGATCTCCTGTTGATCTATTTTTACGAAAGCCATATTGGTGATCACTAATAATGTTGAATCCTTCAAGATATTTTAGAAGATGCTGATTGATAGCCTTTTCCATGACTTTCGATATTATTGAGAGTAGTGCGATTGGTCGGTAGTTATTTGGCAAGGTCTTCTTGCCTTTTTTTAGGTATCGGCTGAACTGTGGCACATTTCCAGCAGGAAGGAAATATTCCCTTTCTGTAGGATAGGTTGAAAAGTCTACAGAAAACTGGTGTTAGTTCCCTCGCACAGTTCTTGAGAACTATGGCAGGTATTCCGTCAGCGCCTGACGCCTTTTTGGTGTCTAGCTTAGCCTATATATTTTAGCGTGTTTTTTTTAAAAAAAAAAAACTTTGAAAGTTCAGAATATACAGACATTCACCTCTATCCGGGCTAGTTTTTAGATATTACACAGAAATAACTTTATTCTTCGTAAAAATACACATATTGTTTAGCACACTTCAGTACAACATGTTTTTTTTTTTTTTTTCCAGAACACGTTTACTCTATTTCAAGGGTAGCCTTTTTTGAGGAGTGGTTGAAACACACGAAGAATGAAAAAAAACTCGCGTGTATATGACTTTCTTTCTTCAAAATTTTACTTTGGTGACATTACTGAAAGCAGCCAAAAAGAAATAAAGTTGAAGATATCCAACTTGTCTAATAAGTTTTGGTGCCAAATGGTTGGCTTCAGGAAAGTCGAAGGAGCGTTTTTTAATTAAAAATAAGAATTGGTTGGATGAAGCAGACATACAGTTTACTGCGAGTTCTTTTGCGCCACAACTTTCAACATCAAGTGAGAATGTGACTCCTGTAGGAAGACCTCGCAAAGATTTCGAGGAATCGTCGTTTAAGACGAAGAAACGTCGCGTCGTGGATCTCGTAGAATCCCGAAGTGTCAGTGAATTGGTGACTGCTGCCGAAATTGCTGTGTGTTCAGCAGGGCAAAGGAAAATTGCCAATGTGATTAGAGACATTAGTGAGAGTCCAGATAATATTATTAAATCTAAAAATACCAGTTAATAGCCGTTAATCCTAGGCAATTAAGTAGTGACGAAGCCTTAGCTTACTATATAGATTCTAAGTCAACAACGCATTCTTACAAACAAACTAGGAAGTGGTCCATGAAGGCGGGGCATAATGTGTTTCCGTCATATTTAAGTTTAAAAAAGTCCAAACAGGCCTGTTACCCTGCAGAGGAGCACATTGCTATAACAGAAACTCGTGCTAAAATAAATTTGCAAGCCTTATTAAATAAAACAGTGGAACGTCTAGTATTAGCACAGAATGAAGTTATCAGCAGTGTGCTCCCAACAAGTTCATCGTTTACACTTGTTAGTAAATGGGGATGTGATGGAAGTTTTGGGCACAGCACATACAAACAGAGATTTGAGAACACTGAATATACGGACGAGTTTCTTTTCGCATTTTCTTTAGTTCCCCTTAAGTTATATGATGGGTCCAAAATTATTTGGCAAAATTCTCGGCCTTCATCAACTTTGTATTGTCGCCCAATCAAATTTATATTTGCCAAAGAAACAAACGACTTCACGTTAGTGGAGACAAATAGATTGTGGGAAGAAGTTAATGCTCTTCTTCCAACACTTATCAACTTTGGTGATTCTCAAATCTCTGTAAAACACGAACTTTTGCTGACAATGACAGACGGAAAGGTGTGTAACGCCTTAACGGAAACTAGTTCATCCCAAAAGTGTTTCATCTGTGGCGCCACCCCCAAGACGATGAACGATGACCCCGCGATGTTTAACAGCAATCAAGAACATTTTGGCTTTGGTTTATCTACACTTCATGCTTGGATTCGTTGCTTCGAATGTCTTTTACATATCAGTTACAAGTTGAATATTAAGAAATGGCAGGCTAGAAGCAACCAAGACAAAGCAGATATCAAGGTTCGTTCCGAGGAAATCAAATTGAAATTTAAGAACGAGATGGGACTCATTGTAGATAAAGCAAAGCCAGGATTTGGTTCTTCAAATGATGGAAATACAGCCCGTCGCTCTTTTTTTTAAGAATGCTGAGATGAGTGCTCAGATCACAGGGTTGGATGTTACAATTATAAAAAAGTTTGATGTTATTTTGAGCACATTGTCTTCTGGATTCGAGATAAACTTAGTGGAATTCTAAAAATCTTGTCTTGAAACCAGAAAACATTATCTTAGTCTCTATTCGTAGTACTGTATGCCTGCTACTGTGCATAAAATATTAATTCACAGCACAGAAGTCATCAAAGCGGCATTGCTTCCAATTGGGCAGCTTTCCGAAGAGGCTCAAGAAGCACGGAACAAAGATTGCCGCAGATTTAGGGAGCACAACACCCGCAAGTGCTCGCGTGTTGCCACGAATAGAGACTTACTGTGCATGTTAATTATAACATCTGATCCTTTGATCAATAGCCTTCGAGAGATTCCCAAAAAAAAGCCGGAAAAAATATGTACAGATGTATTAAAGTTAATCGTAAGCCCTAGCATAGAAGAGTCAAGATTGGAATCGTCATCATATTGTCGCACAATGCCACAAAATGATGACGATTATACAGTAAACGACTCATCAGAAGACTCTGATGATGATTATTAGGTTCAGCTACTATTTTTAGTTATGTAGTGCTTGTACTAAGCATGTAAACCTTGATTTGTAAATTTTTCTTTATCAATAAATGAGTATTTTTATTTTACATATAATTACAGTCATTGTCATTATGCTAAATTTATTACAGAGCATTTATAACATTTATTTTAAAATTAAACAAAAACAATTTTTGACTGGAATTTTTAAAAACAATTTTTTTTTGAACCGAACAGCAAGAAATATGTACCTTAAAAAAATCAAAAACATTTTAAAATACCAACTACTTATGTATGTATAATGTAAGTTACCTACCTGAAAGGCAGGTATTATTTGAGTTTATCCTTTTTGTGTCAATAAAACTAAGTAATATGGATTAATTGTTTTATTTTTAATTGACAAATGCAATAAATGATTTTTCATCTGGTTATCATTAAAAATAATAATACAGTGTCTTTCATTTAGTTGCACATTCAAGTTTGTAGAAAAATTCGTGCACATACGCAGAATATTTTGTTTTTGTTATACAATGTTTTGTGCAGCTGGACAAAAAATACAGGTAAGCGAAATGTAGCTAAATGAAAGACACTGTATTATAATTTTTAATTCTAATAACCATACAAAATACCCTTGCCCTTAGTTCCGTTATCTACCTGCTAAGCTGATGCAATCCTACCGCGATATGCAAGGGTGGCTGTATTACACAAATTTTATCGATATTGAGTACCTGCGGTAAATTGTGAATAAAACCCACATTTATTAACCGATTTTCATGATTAATACCTTATTTTATTTTCCAGATACGCAGCTGTCAGAAAAATGTATAATATTTTGTTTTTCTTTTGTTATTGCGCTTTTTTTATCGAAAAAAATAATGAATTTTACACGAAAAAAATTTTTTTCTCTCCATTAATTTCTAAATAACTCCAAAACGATAAAAGATAGAATAAAATAATATTCAATCAACTTTAATAAAATTTTGTTACGCATTTTTTAATGTTTTATTTATAAAAATCTGACAAGTTGTTCCCGAGTTATCGTTAAATATGTCTGCGTAGCTGACTAATTTAGGGGAAAAAATTAGCCACGCCCATAAAAAAAAACCAACGCAATGAATTTTTCTTAAAATAACTTAATATGCCTAGAATATACATAAACAATTGAAATAAGTAAAAAAATAATTTTGTCCAGCTAACTTGTACTAGTCGACATACTGTACGTCTCCGAATTCTTAGTCCTATAAAATTCTACATGTAACACCTCCAAATCATCTCAGCTGGTGTTAACTATTACTTTTTCAGTTCGTCCCACTGTTGAATCAACCCTTTATCTTCGACGGGTTGCTTGTACGTTCTGATCCCAGATTATTTTCTGAACTTCTGTAGTTAACTTCAAGCAACATACTGAGATGCAATGCGCCCGAATATGAATGCTGATGAATCCTATGGGGATCGAAACGGCTGTCACAATAGTATATGATACGGAATATTTTACAATTCAAATTGGAAATCATGATCCTTGGAGTTAAATCATATCAAATTGGAGTAGCTTTCTGACGTTTCGCGTCCAATTTCACGAAACATCGTTAGGAATCTTTCCTCTTCAAGATTAAGACGCTGAATGAAATATGCGTAAGACCGACTGATCTTTATGTGACCCGGTATGATAATTAACTTTCAAGTGTGATTCAGACGGTAAATCCTCCTTACTGTTATTAGAGTATTTATGAATTTCAGTTGATTCCCGGATCTTTCATTTATGATAGAATATCGCGGATGATTACATATTTACGTATATGGCTCTCACTGATAATATTTCATTTTTACAATTTACTCGACGGCACACACCAGCTCTCAGTCTATTTGGAGATTTTCATATGGCATATGATTCTCACCTGTCCTAACATGAAGATTGTCACTGCTCAATGCGACATGACTCTGGCAACGTACCCTCCTGTATAGCAGACCTTCTCAGAAAAAATTTCCTATATCCTGTCTTGATCTTAGAGGTGTTTGGTTTTGTACCGTACCATGTACTCACTTACTCCAAACTGGTGCCGCATATCCTAAGCAGAGAAACAGATAGCAAGGGCAATAGTCCTTAAAACTCTAGGACTAACACAAAGTGGCGTAGCCAAAAAAGGTGTACGCCTCTACCCCCGCCTCATGGATGTAAAAAATAGCACTGTCTTAAAAACATGATTTTTTACTGGGGGAAAGCTTTTAAAGTTGTATGAAAGTCTTTAAAAAATCTTTAGCCTACGGTTATTAATTTTTAAATTGAGTTTAAGCTTTCAAAGTTCCTCTGTATGAAAGAAATCTTTGATCTTCGGAAAAAATAACCGGTCAAGTGCAAGTTGGACTTGCGCAATTAGTGTTCCGTACATTGATTGCTTTAAGATAAAAAATTTTGTGACGGAAGCATAAAATGATCAGTAACTTCAGAAAACACATCCGAAATAAGTTTACAACAAAGGTTTTTCTGATCTTTAGTGAAAACTGATGACCTTGAAATTTTCGTTTTTTATATATCCGATAAATTATTAAAGATAATGCACTCGTGACAATTTTCATTCAATCTACACCCTGTAGAGAATATTCCAGAATTTTTTCAAAATTCTTTGATCAGTACTTTTCGAGATAAGGAGGGGGACAGCGATTTGTCGCACTTTTTTAAAAATAAAACAAAGAGAATTGTGCGCAAATATTACATTATATATATTTTTGAACTCGTCTTTTTACAAACTTTCATTGACTTCCCACTCGATGACCTGGTAAACAAAAAATTCTCACTTCCGATTTCACTCCCCAAAACTAACTCCTTAAGTTAAAATTTAACTTTCAAAACTACACGGCTCCGATGAAGCCATCAATTCCTATATTTGTGCCAAATTTCAACTTTCTATAGTTTCGGAGAAAACCAGGTGTGACAGACGGACGGACGGACGGACACCGAAGTGATCTTATAAGTATTCCGTACGGTACACTAAAAAAGCAATTATGTAATAACCATGCTTTTTTGACTACACTAAGGCTTTCGATTTAGTAAACAAAAAAACCCCAATGTTCAAACTGAAAAGTATTACTCGTATACATTAATAATCTACTAGATTATATTAGGGATAGTAACGTTCCCATGTATACGGACGACATGTAGTATCTGCTGTTACTCCCCAGGAAGGCAATGAAAAAATGAGCCTAGCTATGGATAATATGATTCGTTGGTGTGAGTCAGTTTTGAAATGAAAAAAAAACAATATATTTGAATTTCAACATCCGAAAACCTTTACCGCACAAGCCAATAACTTAGAATGTTACCCCAAAGGTTCTGGTTACTTATATAAATAGCAATTTGCACGGAAAGCAAATACTGATTTTTTTCTCTAAAAAGCTATATGGTACTTACTGTATCGTTCTTCAACTGAAAAGAGTGCTCGATACAAATGCTTTACTAGACATTTACTATGCATTAGCATATTCCCATATTTCCCAGTATCGTGCTTTGGGGAAAGGGTAGTTTAAAACAGAATCATATGGCTGATTTTTAATCTGTATGCACTTGAATCATGCGTGTTCTCCTCAATTTTACAATCTTAACTGTACTGTGCATTTATATTTTGGACTATCTAGTACACATTAAGTAACTTGTAACTTACAAAAAAATATGTTTTGAGATTATATCATAAAATCATTGTAAAACATCTCAAGAACATGTTCTTAAAGTTGCAAAGCAAAATTCGAATTCTCGTCAAAGTTATAGCCCGCTAAAGTGACTCGCCTCTGCTCGGTTTCGAAACGCGCCGCAGGTATAATCGGACGCTCATGTAGCGACGCTTGCCTTTTATTATTCCTTCTTCTAAAATGCCTTTACCGTTGGCCCAGGTACAGAACAGATGTTTTGAAAACATGTATAAGTATGTGTAAATGTGTCTATGTGTTTATCTAGCGTTATAATTGTATAGTCTAAAGGTTTCCACTCGAGTAATACGGAACAACGTGTCAGTTCGGTTTGAGTTTTTTTATTAGTATAATTAAAACAGTTTGTTTAAAAAAATGCCTTCTTTTCCAAAAAGTCTTACTACTCTGTATATATCACCACTACACCAAACAGTTTATTTTTGCACTCGACGCGCGTTTCGCTAACCATGTTAACTTCATCAGGAGAGATGATTGACTAAAGCTAAACTACACTACCCTATTTATGCTTAGCCTAACCCTTGAATTACTCAGGCGGAATAATGACATAGGCAAGGTCATCAGTTCCGGTCAAGTAACCAGTAGAGGGAACTATAAGGAATAGGCCCTCTGTCTTTATTTAAACTACTTTTACAGTTTATAATTTCCATACTTTCGTATGCGTTCAACAATCTCCTATCAGATACATTTTTTATTAATCTTAGATTATCTAATGTTACAATATGATCAGCTTCAAGGGCATCTTCGGCAATGCTAGACTTTTCTGTTCTACTGTATTTTAAGTGTGCTAAATGTTCTTTAAATCGTGTTTTAATTGACCTTTTAGTTTGTTCAACATACTTTTTGTCACAATCATTACAACTAATTTCATAAATTCCAATTTTCTCACAGTTAGGAATCTTATCTTTGGGATTTCCTAAGATATTCCTCAGATTGTCTGATGACTTATAGACTAAGGTGAAGCCTACCTTATTAAATACCTTATTGAGTTCCTTGCTTTATTTCGGATTATATGGTATAGAGACATACTTGGTGTTATTTTCTTCGCGTGTAAAAAAGGTGGAATTCTGAATATCAAACCTAAACTTATGTCTATTTATTAGCTTATTTACTAAGTTATCGTCATAACCATTAACTCTAGTTATATTTCTAATACGATTCCTTTCTTTATTAAAGTTGACTCTATTCAGAGGGAAAGTGACCAAACGATGAACTAAAAAATGTAATGATGCAAATTTGTGGTGTTTGCAATGAAATGAATCATTAGAAATATATCTATCTGTTACTGTGTCCTTCCTATAGATATCAAATTCTAATCTATTATTATTTTTAATAATTAAAATATCTAGAAAAGGCAATTGTCCTTTGTTCTCGACTTCGTAAGTGAATTTAATGGAATCATACCGGCTATTTAATTTAGAAACAAAATCATCAATATTTTCTACACCTACCCAAGGGTATGGTGTAGATATGTGGATGATATTTTCGCGATTTTTGATACAAAGAAAGCAAACATTGATGATTTTGTTTCTAAATTAAACAGCCGGTATGATTCCATTAAATTCACTTACGAAGTCGAAAACAAAGGACAATTGCCTTTTCTAGATATTTTAATTATTAAAAATAATAATAGATTAGAATTTGATATCTATAGGAAGGACACAGTAACAGATAGATATATTTCTAATGATTCATTTCATTGGAAACAACACAAATTTGCGTCATTACATTTTTTAGTTCATCGTTTGGTCACTTTCCCTCTGAATAAAGTAAACTTTAATAAAGAAAGGAATCGTATTAGAAATTTAACTAGAGTTAATGGTTATGACGAGTAAATAAGCTAATAAATAGACATAAGTTTAGGTTTAATATTCAGAATTCCACCTTTTTTACACGCGAAGAAAATAACACCAAGTATGTCTCCATGCCATATAATCCGAAATATAGGAAGGGACTCAATAAGGTATTTAATAAGGTAGGCCTCACCTTAGTCTATAAGTCATCAGACAATCTGAGGAATATCTTAGGGAAATCCCAAAGATAAGATTCCTAATTGTGAGAAAAGTGGAATTTATGAAATTAGTTGTAATGATTGTGACAAAAAGTATGTTGGGCAAACTAAAAGGTCAATTAAAACACGATTTAAAGAACATTTAGCACACTTAAAATACAGTAGAATAGAAAAGTCTAGCATTGCCGAACATGCCCTTGAAGCTGATCATATTGTAACATTAGATAATCTAAGATTAATAAAAAATGTATCTGATAGGAGATTGTTGAACGCATACGGAAGTATGGAAATTATAAAATGTAAAAGTAATTTAAATAAAGACAGACGGTCTATTCCTTATAGTCCCCTCTACTAGTTATTTGACCGGAACTGATGGCCTTGCCTATGTCATTATTCCGCCTGAGTAATTCAAGAGTTAAGCTAAGTATAAATAGGGTAGATTTATAGTTTAGCTTTAGTCAATCATCTCTCCTGATGAAGCTAACATGGTTAGCGAAACGCGTGTCGAGTGCAAAAATAAAGTGTTTGGTGTAGTGGTGATATATACTGAGTAGTATCATTGTGCCCAAGATTCCACATTCCCAACTTAGTTCAAAAATTCTTGGTGAAAATACTCGAGTATCACGAACACACAAGCAAAAACCTCCTAATAATAAGAGGAATGAAAAAGAAAGTGAAAGAATAGAGCAGAGTGCAAGTGCAAGTGCAAAGAAATTACACGATGTAAGTGTTAACGATCAGTTGGAGCCCTTTACATAGATAACGTATTATTGAATTCTTTACAGTTATTACTTCTTTGTCAGATATTTTAGTATGCGGACAGTGCAAGAAAAATGTTAAATTCGAAGAAACTAGTTCTCGGTGCCTTGGTTTCAAACTTGTTGTGATTTACAGTTGTGGTCATAGATATATCAATTCAGGACCTTTAATAAACACTGGTTTTGAAATCAATCACGGAATGGTATTCGTCATACGTCTTTTAGACATTGCTAGAGATGGGATAAATTTATTTTGCAACCTAATGGATATCAATAATGATTTTGGTAAAACTACTTACAATAAAATTATTAAGTATATTTTTGCGGTTATGAAGTCTACATTTGATTTTTGTACAAAAACATGAGGGATCCTGGAAAAAACAGCTACATATTCTGAGCTAAGCTGTAGAAATCAACTTCTAGTTGGAAAATATCCTGAATACTTCTTAGTTCTTCATTGTATTTTCTAAAAGCTAAGCATAAAGGTGGATAGTTTTTATAAACCCAATAGTTATTAGGAGCAGTATTGTAAAGACCAATTATTTCATTGGGCCAGACGCCTATGAATATCACTCGGCTTGGTTAGTCAGTTGTACTGCTCTAAGGGTTCATTAGATATTCCCTAAGGATAAAGTAGATGAAATGTCACTTCGGTTTGACACGGTTTAATCTTAGAAACAATGATTTCTCAATAGTATAGGTATTGTGTCATTAGTCTTCGTTAGCATGATTTGGATCGTTGTATGTGGTAGGTGTTTACCTATTTTTTTAAAAAGAATGCTGAATACTAGATCACGTATTAGTCTCAACGAACGTCTTGTTCTCGTTCTCGACATTGTTTGCATTTACTACTTTGTTAATTTTTAGGAAAAAGTGACGATACTAGCAGTAAAGAAAAGGCACTTAAAGAAGCTATGATGAAGCTTATGGAACCAGAGAAAAAATCAGATGATAATCTGGAATCATTGATTAAGTTATTACATGAAAAACGCGAGGAACCTAAGTCCGATAATATATCTCAGGTAAACTGGCAGTCCTCTTAAGTTATATGTGTGTGTATCTATTTATACACTTCAACCTTCAAACCTTCTATTTTCTAGTAAGATCATAGACACGAGCAGCCTCTTTCATAATGACGAGTCATATATCAATTTTTATGGTATATGTAATCCGTTATTTGATTTTAATTTAAAAAATTGGTTTAAATAAACGAAAAATATATTTAATGATAAAAAAAACTACAATCCACTCTTTTAAAATCACATCAAACAAAATATATGCATTCTGCCAACGAAATACGTGCGTACGTTAAAGAATAAAATTCAAATGTGACAGATAACGAAATTGTCAAATATGCTAAGAAAAACCTCTTAATATGTAAACAAAAATAAAGCTCTTTTGTGATTTGTGGCTAGTTTATTATTTATATGAAACATTTAATCTTATTTATTATAAAGTTGGCAGTTACGAAAATATGTTTTTCGTGATAAAAAAAACCCGAAGACCTGAAACGAAGAAAAATATCGGATCTCACGGATGTAGTTATCACATATTTCCAATCTTCAGGAATTACTGCCTTGTTTTTTGCCTTTTACGTTCAACTGATGTAGAATCATCACAGGGGAGAAAGGAATGTTTAGAAATCAAAAGTTTCTGATTAATTTCGGAGAAATAACCAGCTCTGTTCAGATACATGTAGAGTGTTAGAATAACTTTATTGTTATTTTGCCCTATGCATCTATAGGATCAAACTATCAATTTCCTTTTTTCAGTAGGGAATAATACAGTGAAGTTCGATGTTATGCATTAAAGAATGCACGAACCTATCTCTTTCGACTTTCTTTTGGCGATCACTTCATGCCATAAATACTTGCTGCGTTTTTTGTGGTGTTCTTTACAGCAAAGTTAAAACAAGAGTATTAACGTTGGTAGTACATGTCAAAGTCACTTAGTATTGATGTAAAAAGAACTTGATACAAGCCGACACAGAGAGTAGTAAAGTTGAGATTTTTTCCATCAGCAGCAAGCTGTTGGTACGCTATATGGGCCATAATGTGGTGTAAATTGCGCTCTATCTCAATTTTTTTCCTTTCTTCGTCATTTGAAGCAAGAGCAAGCTAAGTATACAACAGATCGTACTGCTTATAAGTATCTGAACGAGGTGTTCTAAATCTAAGTTTAATAAAGTAAAATTAAAAATTTTACGAACATGCTGTAGTTAACATTACTTGCAAGTGTTTTTCAATGACCAAACGGTGCATTTTCTTGATTAAGAGTTCCATACCCAAACATTTCTTTGCAAAGGCTTTACGGCTATAATGGAATTCAGTTTAAGGGAAGCGTTTAATGTGTTCTTTAACCATCTTTCTGTCGTCAATTTCGTTTCTCGTTGCCGATTCATGTGCCTCTGCTATCCAAAGGTACCTTCTTTTAGTTTACTTTGAATTATGCGAACTGGGTTGGGAATGATGCGAAATATATGAAAAAACACCGGTCCTCTTTTATATTGTAGTCAAATAAGGCAAGTGTCCTGGATGTTGCGTCTGTCTTATTTCGTCTCCGTGTGTTGGGTTCTCGTAAATTGATGAACTGAAGAAGTGTGTGAAGTGATGGCCCATCCTAATCCAAGTCACAGAATCTTGTTAATAATTTCTGGACAAACTGTAATAAAAATGACTCGGATCTTCGTTTTATTACACGAATTTTCAGTAAAACCACAAACCTCTGTTGGGCTTTGCTTTGCCGGCACAAGTTTTCCCTTCCCTCGTTTACTCACGTATTTCTGACCCATATACCGTAGTTGCTACTGTGTTTTAACAATCCACTCATTCACATTTAATGACCGTTATTTATTACTAACCAAGCTTTTGCTTTCAATGAGACTTAAATTGAAAAAGTTCATGGTAAAAATGCAAACAACTATTCTTGTGAACGACAACAAACCTACACTCCAACAAGATGTGGTTGATAACGCGATACGGCCTAGCCCGCGTCTTGATAACATAGGCCCTTCTACTTTTTTTTTCCACTCGAGTTTTTTCACTTACACTGCATTTTGCGACCATCTGGAGATGATTTTGTACACTACAAGTGGTACCTATGTATAAACTAGACCATATAGGTCATTGTTCCAGAAAAAAACGAATTTCGAAAATTTTAACATACGCCCTTCTTCTCAATATCCATTCATTTATAGTTGTAGACAAAATAGTCAAAAATCTAAAAATTGATACCTTTTTTTCAGGAAAATTTAAAAAAGCTACTTAGTCAACTTAATGCAAAACCTCAATCAAAAAGTGATGACGTAGATGTGGAGAGCGAACTAAAACAACTTCAAAAAGCTATTAATAGTTTAAAACCAAAGGAAGATTCCTTGTTTGATAATTTAAATTTAGGAAACAACAAAAAGGGAAAGCAAGATGACGGAGATTTTCAGGTAAATTTGTTGTTTTTCTTTGTTTCCAGAATTTATAACATAAGATGTGTATAACGTAGTGACAAATTGTGGAGCTGATCTGAAAATTGTATTTCATATAATGATAAATTGTGTAATGTGTTTTTACACATAAAGAAAATGTTAATGGCTAGGGTTAACCCTAAAAACAATAACTTAAAACTTAAGAACTTGTCGAATATTTTGGTTTCAGTCCATGTTATCTCAAATTATTGCTCAAACTGATGGTGGTACCACTGCACAAGCTGGCGTCAACTTCCAACCAGGATCGAATTTAGGTAATATATTAATATAGTTGTTTATTACCTTCTGAACAATTTCTTGTTTGGAAAACAGTATTTTCCGTGCTAATACAACTTTCCGTACGATTTTGCCATTTGAAAAAAGACGTAAAAGATTTCTTTGCTAATATTGCGTATTTGCCTTACAATTTTTAGCAAGTAAATGATGTACTTTATTTCAGAGTGATCTGCAATTACATTGTAATGTCAATTTGCGTTGATCTAAGAAGAACCCAAGAAAATACAGGTCTATTGTTTTACGTAAATGACAACCAGCGACATTATCCGTTGCTGAAAAACAGTATATTCATAATTTATTTTTTTTATAGTAGTTCATATAAAAGTCAAAAAAATTCTCTACATGACCGACACATTAGTTAAAAAAGATGATGATGATGATGTTTTGGTGCCAGGGCGCATCAATTCCGAGGTTATTTAGCGCCCATAAAGTGATTATTAATTTGGTTTAAACTTTGAAGTGAATTTCTCTGAAATAATCACATATGTTATTTTTGTTTGCAAAATGGTGATTATGTTGGTTATGGTAGAGGGTAGGTAGTACTTTAGTCGGATGTCTTTAAGGTGATTTGCTGTGAGTATATGCGAGACTGTTAGGTTGGATCCACAACTTGGACATTTGGGACCTTGTGCTCCTTCCAAGAGATGGCGGTGAGTTAAGAAAGCGTGTCCAGCAGCCAGTCTTCGCAAAATGACGTTCTCTTTTCTATTGAGATTGTTGTTATGTAGGGGGAAATACCAAGGATTTGAGTGGTCACAATTTATTGTTTGGATTTTCTAGGTCCCATTGGAATTGAAATAAGAAATTTTGGATAGATCTAAGGTGAGAGTTAAAGTCTGAGTAATAATTTTCAGCCATGATAGAAGTACCGTTATCTATAACTTGTTTAGCTAGTCTATCCGCTCTGTCATTTCCCTGGTTGCCTATGTGCTCCTAAATAGGAGAGGGAACGTTGTTTGAGTTTTGCGGAGTAGAGGAGATCTATGATTTGTCGGATGTAGTTGTAGGATAGGTTTCTGGTCTTGATGGATGATAAGGTACTGAGAAACTCTTCTTGCAACTCTAGCCATCCCCACCGGCCCTGAACTCTTCTTGGAAATCCTGTGTAATATGGGAGGTGCATCGATCGTAGATTGACTGGAATGAGGTCCTAGGAATGAGACAATGCAAGAGTTCATAATCACAACCTTTTTCAAATGTGTCTGATATATTTACTACATTGAAATTCTCAATCTTTCCTTGTGATAACTTTATAAAATCATTTTATCGAATATAAGACATTGCATAACCATATAAATTCGCCGCATCGAGATATAAAATATACTTATTTGGTTTAATTATTTTAAAATATAATACAAAGAAAATTGTGGACAAGTATTACGTTATATATATTTTTGAACTCGTGTTTTTACAAGCGTTCATTCGATTCCCCGCTCGATGACTTAGTAAATTTTTTTTTCACTTCTAATTTCGCCCCCCAAAACCCCTTAAGTCAAAATTTAACGACACGGCTCTGATGAGGCCATCAATTTCTATATTAATGCCAAATTTTAACTTTCTGTGTCGAATAGTTTCGGAAAAAATCAGGTGTGACGGACAGGCAGACGGACGAACACTGAAATGATGTTATAAGTGTTCCGTACGGAACACTAATGAACTCGTAACTTCGTAAGGCGTAACATAAAAACATAAAAAAAGATTATGAATCAGAAATAAATTAGATGCTTGTTTTTAGATTTATCAACGGCATTTCATACCAATACACCCGGATCTCTAGACCTATCAGGTAATAAATACACCCCACAGCAATTATTACAAATCAGCAAACTTGTAGGTGGTAATTCCTATCATGGAGGTGCTGGATCATCATCTTATAACAATTTAGGTGAGTCCTTCTAATACATAATGTTTCGGATATCTCTACTGATTCAACAGTCATATTCACAGCAAATATTAATTCTTTACCGATAATAAGGAGTATTAAAACATAGATTAGAGCGTTGGTTCCCAACCGGTGGGTCGCGATCTACAAGGGGTTTGTCTTGGCTTTTTTGAGGGTCGCCGGTTATCAATTTTAAAAAACCAAAATTAAATGTTAATAATTTATTTATATTTGGCAACACACGAGATATACGACGTAATCAGTGGACAGCTGGCGCACGCACCTCTCCTTAGGCCTCGCAAAATCCGACTTGTTTATCTGATATCTTAAATTAACTAAACAAGCTGAGTTTGAGACGGCGGGGTAAGGAAACGCACATTATTCACTTCAGAGATAATATCCAGGCGTTTGTATTAAGGCTGCAAGACTGACACCGTAAAGTAAATCTTGGAAACTTTACCATATTTGAACACCTTTGCACCGAGATTGAAGAATCGGAGACGGGAATTGTAGATATTCTAACAATACAACGTTATTTCCCGGAGTTCTCTGAACAAAAAGCTGCATTAGTACAAACCCCATTTCATGTATCTTTGGGTGTAACCGACATTCTCGATGAAGTGCAGGACGAATTTTTGGAGCTGCGAAATAACCCGTGAGCGCGTGATTTATTTTAGGGAAAATCGCTATCTCAATTTTGGTGTGTTATGCGTCATTCGTATCCTTAAGTTTCCATGCTTTCTTTGCGAATATTAGTGCCATTTGCTTCTACTTACCTCTGCGAAAGTGGATTTTCAACTCTTCTGCAGATCAAGACAAAAGCCAGGAATAAGCTGGATATTCAAGATGACATGAGATTGGCCTTGACAAAAACTCAACCAAGAATGTAATGAAAGACTGATTTTGTCAAATTTCAACTTTAATAGTTTCACAGAAACTGTATGACGCCTTTCGCTATACTATAGCTTCGTCTGATACAAAAATGAGATTTGAATATTAGTGTTGTTGCATTTATACAAATACCCTAAGGTAGATAGGTAATAAAATTAATACTATATGCTAATGAATATTGTTGGGAAATCCATTCTTAATATTAATTGTATAAATTGAGTAAAGGTGAGTTACCATGGGTCAGACAGGTATCTTTTTGTTCGTTTAAGATATTGTCTGAATTTTTAATTCTATTTATTTCTAAATTTTCTAATAGGTTTAATTTGACGCCTTTGTTTTGTATGTGTAAAATTTTAAATTTATCGTAAAAAAGATGATTTGATTCTGTCAAATGATTATTGTAAGCTGAGTCTGTTTTGTTTTTTAAATAGCTTCTTTTATGTTCTGAAATCCGAGATTCGAATGAGCGACCTGTCTGACCTATGTAACTTTTATGACAAGAACCACAATTCAACTGATACACTCCAGATTTTTTTGATCTATTTTGTTTTTACTTTGCGTTTTTAATGAATTTTCCTAACGAGTTGTTTGTTCTAAAAGCTATGTTGATATTATATTTGTTTAAGTGGTTTATAACTTTCTCTGACGTGTTACCAAAATAAGTTAAAACATTATATTTTTTACCTGTGTTTTCTTTCTTGGGTATATTAAAGAAATAGCTTAATTTTTTAATTTTTTGTTTAGAATTGAGTCTATGTCAGGAGAATATCCGTTGTTAACAGCAATTTGTTTTATTAGATTGAATTCTTTATTAAAATCATCTACAGATAACGGGACACTTACAAGTCTATGCTACATACTGTGGTGAGCTGCCAATTTGTGTTGTAGAGGGTGAGCTGAATTTATGTTTATTGTAGTATCTGTATGTGAGGGTTTGTGAATAATAGAGAATTTGTGTTTGTTGTAATGTCTGGTTATCGTTAAGTCAAGAAAATAATTTTATTGTCGACTTCTAGTTCCATAGTGAATTTAATATTTTGATGTATTGAGTTTATATAATTAAAAACATTGTCAAGTTGACGCTCTGTACCATTAAAACAAGCAAAGATGTCGTCTACATATCGGTACCAATTCAAAAATGATTTGCTAAATTCTTGTCGATGTATTTGTTTTTCTAGGTTATCCATGAATATTTCTGCTAAAAGCGGGCTAAGTGGACTACCCATTATGAGACCCTCAGAACTATTATAAAACGTATTATTAAAGTAAAAACAATTTTGATTGAGGCTCGTGTTTAATAAATTTAGTATGTCTTGTTGTTTAACGATATTAACTTTATTTTTGATTAGGAATGTTTTTATGATTTTTACTGTTTCATCCGAGGGTATGCTAGGGAAAAGGTTTTGGACGTCAAATTATAGTAGTTTTGAATTATCTGGTAGAAAGACGGTGGAAATTTTTTCCGTTAATTCTAACGAATGTTTTATTATGTAAGTTGGAGTGAAGTTAATGTTCGTTTTAATGATATCTATGAGAAATTTTGAGAGTTTATAAGCTGGGGCCGATATGTAGGAGGCTACAGGTCTAATAGGATGATTTTCTCTATGTAATTTGACTAATGAATAAAGTAGAGGGGGCTGATGATTCATGACTATTAATTTTGAGATTTGGTTGTCTGATACGTTGCTAGAAGCTTTACCTAACGCTGTTCTAATATCTTTCTTGAATTTTTCTGTCAGATCTTTTAGTAATATTTTGAAATTTCCTTTCTTAATAAATTCTAATGTTTTGTCTATATATTGTTGTTGATCTATAGCGACTATTGTGTTACCCTTATCTGCTTTTGTGAAAATAATATTATTATTTTTAGCCTTATTTTGTATTGATCTAACTACATTTATTTCATTATCTAAATTTTGTTTGTTGCTAAGAAATTCCTTTTTTTATAATATCTGCGCAAATGTATTTTTTTGGCGTATTTGACAAAATCAGTCTTTCATTACATTCGTTATGAATTTCTATCAAGGAACAGCCACAACAATTCAAAGTTTCAACCAAGAATTATAACACTTGATAAACAGATGCAAACTCAATCATCACATTAATTAATAATTAATACTTTATAAAAAAATCACTGTTAAGTCTTAAAATATATTTTTCAAACCCGTTATTTTTTTTTTTTGTTTTATTGTTCCATTATGGCGGATGGGGGGGGGGGGTCGCGAACATTTTTAAAAAATATAAAAAGAGTCGCGATTAAAAAAGTTTGGGAACCACTGGAATCTGTGGTATCAACAGGACGGAGCACCTCCTCACTATGAAATCAGTGTTCGTAGATAGTTGGATGCGATTTTTCCTAATCGATGGACAGGCAGAAGAGGTGATGTACGAGGCTGGTTTGAAAAGTCCGTGCAAAAATAAAAACTACTTATGTGTTTGGGGTAAACCTTTTTTATTTTTCGACATAGTCTCCTTTTAGGCTTATACACTTCGCCCAACGATGTTCTAGTTTGTTGATCCCTTCCGAATAATAGGATTTGTCCAAGTCTGCAAAATATCCATTAGTGTCTGCAATCACCTCCTCGTTTGAATAAAATCTTTGTCCCGCCAGCCATTTCTTCAAATTGGGGAACAAATAGTAGTCCGAGGGAGCCAAGTCTGGAGAATAGGGGGGATGTGGAACGAGTTGGAATCCTATTTCCATTAATTTTGCGACCACAACTGCTGAGGTGTGTGCTGGTGCGTTGTCGTGATGGAAAAGGACTTTCTTGTGGGTCAATCGCGGGCGTTTTTCTTGCAGCTCGGTTTTCAAACGGTCCAATAACGATGAATAATATTCACCTGTAATAGTTTTACCCTTTTCCAGATAGTCGATGAGGACTATCCCTTGCGAATCCCAAAAGACGCCATAACCTTTCCGGCCGAAGGAACGGTCTTCGCCTTTTTTGGTGCAGATTCCCCCTTGGTAACCCATTGTTTAGATTGTTGTTTGGTATCAGGAGTATAGTAATGTATCCATGTTTCATCCACAGTGACGAAACGATGCTTAAAGTCCTCCGGATTCTTCTGGAACAGCTGCAAACCATCCTTGCAACACTTCACACGATTCCGTTTTTGGTCAAGCGTGAGCAATCGCGGCACCCATCTTGCGGATAGCTTTCTCATGTCCAAATGTTTATGCAAAATATTATGTACCCGTTCAGTCGAGATGCCCACAGCACTAGCAATCTCACGCACCTTAACTTTTCTGTCATCCATCACCATATCATGGATTTGATCAATGATTTCTGGAGTCGTAACCTCCACTGGCCGTCCAGAACGTTCAGCGTCACTTGTGCCCATATGGCCAGTCCGAAAATTTTGAAACCACTTATAAACTGTTCTAATCGAAGGTGCAGAGTTACCATAATGTTTATCAAGCTTCTCTTTAGTCTCCTGAGGAGTTTTGCCTTTCATAAAGTAATGTTTAATCACCACACGAAATTCTTTTTCGTCCATTTCTTGAAAATCACTCGACTTCCTTGATTCACACGAATGCCAAACACAAAGAAATAGACCAATATGGCTGAAACTTGGTGTGCGTTCATTCAAGAGATGCTACTAACTAAACATGACCTCGATACGCGCCGGTGGTGCCATCTCTCGGACTTTGCACGGACTTTTCAAACCAGCCTCGTAGAATAGCAAGGAGTCCCGACCTTACGCAACTCGATTTTTTTTAATGAGATCATTTGAAAAACATACCGAAGTCGACCTGAAACTGCAGACGATTTACAACAAAGAATTCAATATGAAGTAGCACAGATCACCCCGAATTCTCTGTAAAACTCTGTACAGGCTGTTTATGACAAACTGGGTCATTGCCTCGCTGTTAACGGTAGACATTTTGACCAATTATTACCTTAAAAATAAACCTAGAGTATTATTAATAACTTTTATGTCTTTTTTTTTAAATATCAAATGACAATAATTCCATACATATGGGGCACCCTGTATATATATATACAGAGCGAGAGAGTTTTTTCTCTTTAAGATGCTTCGTCTTCGGTTGGTGATTGGCGCCACTCATCTTTATAAGCAGCTTTTCTCTTAGTGTTCTCTTTTCCTTACACCCTAACTATCCATATACTCTTCGTCCCTTATAATTGGCTACATCACTGCTGGTCTCCCATTTATTTTAATAGTAATGTCAATTTCATGTGACAAAAGTAGTGTTATGTCAGTCGTCAGAGGCAAATTATAGATATCTCGCCTGTTTAGGGCTATATAAAGAGTACTAAAGTCCGAATACTATAAACATACCTATAAAAACCAAAAATTCTGTAAATTATTTAAAACAGATGTTGTCTAAAAGACCAATGCCGTCAAAAATTTAAGAAAAAAAAAAATCAGTTATTTGGGATATATTTCAAACATTTTTAGTGTTTCGTATGGAACACTTACAAGATCGCTTCGGTGTCTATCTGTCCGTCTGTCTAACCGTCTAATCACAGCCGATTTTCTCCGAAACTATTTGACATAGAAAGTTGAAATTTGTCACTAATATAGAGATTGATGGCCTCATCAGAGCCGTCTAGTTTTAAAAGTTAAATTTTCAGGGGTGAAATCGGAAGTGAAAAAAAAAATTTTACCAGGTCATCGAGTGAGGTGTCAAACACAAGTTCAAAAATATATATAACTAGCTGTGCCTTCGGTTCCGCTCGCGTGGACTTAATTAACTATTATCGTCACTGCTTATTCCTTATGTTACCTAACGTAAATAAAATATATCCTCTATAACCTGGCCAGAGAATATGTTATATGTATTTTATAAAAAAAACACGTAAATCGGATAAGTGGTTCTGAGTGCTAAGCGCACTAACGGACAGACGGAGAGACGTTGCGTTTTATATATATTATAGATTTTTTTTTTGATAAATGTTAAGTTAAGAATTAAAAAAAATACGTAAATCGGAAAAGAGGTTCTCGAATGATAAGCACACTAACGAACAGATAGACAGAGACGTTGCGTTTTATATATTATATAGATTATTATTATTATATAACCTGGCCAAAGAACAAATGTGTGAATTAAAAAAAAAAACCGTAAGTCGGATAAGTAGTTCTCGAGTGATAACCGCACAAACGGACAGACAGAGAGCCGTTGCATATTATATATATTGTATTCTTTGTTACATGATATTGTTCCATATTTAACGGTTTAAGCAGCGTATTGCAAGAGAGTGCACTAACGGCAAACTTTTCTCCAACTTTTCACTATTATCGTCACTGCTTATTTCTTATATTCCCTAACGTAATAAAATATATCCTATAACTTGGCCAGAGAACATATGTATAATTCTAAAAAACTAGGTAAATCGTCACTTACGTTACATTTTATATATATTATAGATTATTATTATAATTATATAACCTGGAAAGAGAACATACGTATGAATAAAAAAAAAACACGTAAATCGGATAAGTGGTTTTCGAGTAATAAAACGCACTAACGAACAGACAGACAGAGAGTCGTTGCATTTTATATATTATATTCTTGGCTACATGATATTGCACCATAGTGAATGGTTTAGGCAGTATATTGCAAGAGAACGCGGTAGCGGCAACCTTTTTTTCTGACTTGATTCACTATTATCGTCACTGCTTATTCCTTATATATATAAGTGGTTCTCGAATGACAAGCGCACTAACGGATAGACAGACAGACAGAGAGACGTTGCGTTTTTTATATATTATAGATGTAACAGTTGCGCTCACTTTTCTTTATATTATTTTTAAAAAATTGCGAAAAATCGCTGTTTCCCACCTTATCTGAAATGTACTGATCAAAAAATTTTGAGAAAATTCTGGAATATTCTTCACAGTGTGTAGAACGAAAATTATCACCTTTAATAATATATCGGGTATATAAAAAAAAAACAAAAATCTCAAGTTCATCAGCTTTCAGTAAAAATCAGAAAAAAAAAACTTTGTTAAAAACTCCGTAACAAAAATTTTTATTTTAAAAACAATCACACCACGAGCACTAATTTCGCAAGTACGACTTGCACTTGGCAGGTTATTATTATTTTAGTTCCAGCTGTTCTACATAAACTTCTTCTTATTCAATTGAATATACTGTTACTTAAGCCGGGAACAGTAGTTACTAAATTTATATATTTTTTCTTTTTGTTCAGAATTGCTATAAAATTCCTTTTGTAAAATCCTCTTTTGTTGCCTCCACAATAAATTATTTATGTTTCTTATGTGTAGCCGTCATTCCTTGTATTCTGTCTTATTATTAATAATTCTTTATTGAAGTTTTGCTCGTTTACTGAAGATGTGCCCAATCGATGCACTTTACCATGTAGAATGATGATAATGTTTTAACCTATTTTGGTAACACATCAGAGAAAATTAAAAACCACTTAAACAAATATAATATCAACATAGCTTTTAGAACAAACAACTCGTTAGGAAAATTCATTAAAAACGCAAAGGGAAAACAAAATAGATCAAAAAAATCTGGAGTGTATCAGTGGAATTGTGGTTCTTGTCATAAAAATTACATAGGTCAGACAGGTCGCTCATTCGAAACTCGGATTTCCGAAGATAAAAGACGCTATTTAAAAAACAAAACTGACTCAGCGTACAGTAATCATTTAACAGAATCAAATCATCTTTTTGACTATAAATTTAAAATTCTACACATACAAAACAAAGGCGTAAAATTAAACCTATTAGAAAATTTAGAAATAAATAGAATTAAAAATTCAGACATCATCTTAAACGAACAAAAAGATACCTGTCTGACCCATGGTAACTCACCTTCACTCAATTTATACAATTAATATTCAGAATGGATTTTCCAGCAATATTCATTAGCATATAGTATTAATTTTATTACCTATCTACCTTAGAGTATTTGTATAAATGTAACAACACTAATATTCAAATATCATTTTGTATCAGAAGAAGCTATAGTATAGCGAAACGCGTCATACAGTTTCAGTGAAACTAAATAAAGTGGAAATTTGGCAAAATCAGTCTTTCATTACATTCGTTATGAATTTCTATCAAGTAACAGCCACAACAATTCAAAATAATTTAATTTGTTGGGATTGTATCTGTAGTTATTGATTTTCTATACATACTGCTTATTAGTTATAATAACACCAACAATAATTTTTTAGGTGGATATTCAAATCCTGCAATTCAACAGCTATTAAACCAGTACTCGGCATATGCAGGTCCATATGGATCAGGTGGCACTAATTCGTACTCAGGCAGCCATAACTCATATTCTAGCGGTCCCACCTCAAGTCTGTACGGTCCAGGAATCAATTCCTACGGCATCGGTACCAACTCCTATCATCCTAACAACGCTTACAATTCTCCGTACGGAGCAGGCGCTAACACCTATACTTTAAACCCGAACAGTTACGGACCCAACTCAAACTTGTACGGCGCCAGTTTGAGTTCATATGGAGACTCATACCACTCTAATCCAAATCCTTATGGTTCTCAGTCATATGGTTCTAACTTATATGACTCCAATTTGCATCCAAATAGTTATAGTTCATCTTATCCTGGATCATATTCCAACGCATACTCTAGCTCGGGAGCATATGGACCTAGTGGAGGAGGATATGGTAGTTCATATGGTCCAAACAATGTAGGCTATAGTGGTGGTAACCCTTCATCAGGATACGGTGCACAGTCGAATTTTTTAGGCTATGGTAGTAATTATAACCCACCGTATAATTCTCCGCCTTCCAGTAGTTATTCAGGAGAAACAAATCTCCCTCATTTCACTATCCCAAGTTTACATTCTTATGACGTAAGTACACCTCCAAATCCCTACTCCTCTAGTTACCCAGCCTCAAAAAACGAGTACCCGGCATCTAATTACCCAAATGTAGCTTCTGGAGGGTATGGAACCGCCAACCAAGGTTCAGCTAACTACTATAATACTCCTGGTTATGGTACACAAGGAGCCCCAAACTATAGTTCCGGAGGAGGATCAGCTAGTGCTGCTACCAATTACCAAGGTAACTAAGGTTCTCCCATGTAATTAATGAACTTTTTAAATTAATATTCTAGAGTAACTGGCCAAAACATAGACATCCAACGTGGCGTGCGCCAAGGATGTATCTTGTCACCACTCTTATTTAATGTATAAGCAAAAGAAATATTTAGCATAGTATTCCACGATATCTCAGCAGGAATAAATATTAATGGAAGAAGAATTAACATTAGATTCGCTGTTGACACTATAATATTCGCAGAGAATTCACAGGACTCACAAATGCTTATGGACAGAATAACACATGTCATCGAGAATACGGAATAGATAACAATACAAAGAAGACTAAACACATGATCATAAGCAAAAAACTCTGCATTACAAAACAACTCTATATGAGCAATCAAAAGATTGATAGCTTGGGTACGACAGTAAATGAAGAATGGGACCACTGGAGATTCGATGCAGAATAGAAAAAGCGAGAGCAGCTTATACAAAAATAACCAAAGTGTTCTCAAATGCTACATCTTTCAAGTGCTTCTGTACGGAGCGGAATCTTGGACTGTAAATACGGTTATGTAAAAGATTGGAAGCATTCGAGATGTGACTCTACAGGCGCATGCTTAGAATATCTTGGACAGAGAACATTACCAACAGAGTGCTAGAACTCTTGAACAAAGATACGGAAACTGTTAATACAATTAAAAGAAGAAAACTCGAGTATCTGGGCAACATCAAGAGAAACGAGGGAAGATATGGTCTGCTCCAACTGATACTGCAGGGCAAGGTGAACAGAAGAAGAGGACCAGGTAGGAGACGTGTTTCGCGGCTGAAAAACCTGCGAACATGGTTCTCAACAAGAAAAACGGGACTATTCTGGGCAGCTGTAAACAAAGTCTTATTAGCCAGGATAATCGCCAATATCCAATAACGGTTCGGCACAAAAAGAAAAAGAACTGGTTTAAAGAGGTAACTATGTGTTGAGAATTATCTGCTGTTAAATCAACGAATGAAGATTCCAGTGCTTGCTAAAGAAGCTAGACTATCTGAAACTAGCATTCCTGATTGCACACGAAAATTTAGGAATGAAAAAAGTTCCTGCACAATGATTCCCTAATCTCCCACCTGGGCAGAAACTGGCGGGTTTAGAGAACGATGAGAGTTATTTTTCGCCAATTTACAGGCACAAATTTTAGGCACATTTGCACATTACAAGCAATGAGACTTGGGTGCTCTGTTGGGATATGGCATGACGCTGAAATTAGTGCAATGAATTTACAAGGCTTGTCCACCTGTAAAGAAAGTGAATGTTGATGGCAATCGTTTTCTGGGACTTTGAAAAAAGTTTGCTTATTCAATTATTTAATGTATAAAAAAAAGATCCACCATTAATAGAGAGGTTTAAGTAAGGACGATTAAAAAGTAGGTCGACTTTCCTGTGCAAGATCCACAAGGCTTGCAGTTCAAGCCATTACCAAAAGCAGTAGATTTACCGAGTTATTACATCCGCCCTATAGCCTGGATTTAGCTATCTGAGCCTTCTTTTTTTTATGGGTCTAGCACACGTGCGGCAGGGAAGTCCCTAAAGCTCTCCAGGAGCGGCATGTGTGCGGAAAAAGCAATTCATATTGTTCTTGAATCGCTGTAAATTGTACTCGGTGGGAAACACAGCGCTGGGCAAATTATTCCAAAGGGATGATGTTCTCCATATAAAAGACTGCTTGAAAAGCGTTGTACGCGGAGTAACAAGCTGAACCTCATACGGATGTGAAGCACCAGCGCGACGTGTATTTCTAACATACATTGCTTTGGGAGGAATTAAGCGGGCTACATCCTTCGAACACTTTCCATGAAAATACTTGTAGAACAGACTCAAGTCGCCAACCGTTCTTCGATGTTTCAGCGAATCAAGGTCGCCGGTCAGTTCCGGGTCTCCAATCAGACGGACAGCTCTTCTCTGAACAGACTCCAACAAATGTAGTGTATGTTTGGGAGCGGAGCCCCAAACATGGGAGCAGTATTCCATAGTTGGCCGAATTTGAGCTTTGTAAAGAATTAACAGTTGTTATGGGGTATAAAGCTTTCTGGTTCGAAATAAAATTCCCAACTTTTGATAAGCTCTCCTTGCTATGCCTGCAACATGTTCATGCCAGGACATATTTGCTCCCAAACTAACGCCCAACAAATTGAGCGATGATGCTAGGGGAATGGAGTGCCCCGACATAACTATGTCGGGTTCAGCAACGTTAACTTTTTTAGAAAAAACTGCCGCCTGGGTTTTTGTAGCGTTAAATTCTACTTGGTTACTGTCACCCCAAGATAGAATTTCTTCCAGATCTTCGTTAAGTTGAACGACCTCCTGCTGTCTGCGGATATTCGTCTGAGCAGCCGATGTCCGAGTGTTCAAGGTGAATGAAGAGACAAAGGTACTGTCATCTGCAAAGCTGTAGATTGGATTCCCGATCTTTTCCAGAAGATCGTTAATATAGGGTGTTTTTTTATACAGGTATAAAACTTTAAGTTGGCAACACTTTTTTAACTGGCGGCCATTTTGTCAGCTGTCAAGTGATTTATGTTTAGTTTGGTTTGGCATTTCAACATGAATAGACTGACGCCTGAACAACACTCCCAAATTGTGCAAATTTATTTTGAAAATCATGGTTCTGTTCGAAATACGTATCGCGCACTACGTCCATTTTACGGTCAACATAATCGTCCATCAGAGCAATTAATTCGATTAACTATGGAACGTTTTCGCACCACGTTTACTCTAAATGACAATACGCATCCACAGAGACGTCGTACAGTGCATACAGAAGAAGTCATTGCTGCTGTAGAGCGTAGCGTAGAGGAAGACCCGAATCAGTCTATCCGCCATCGTGCACAGGAATTGGATATGTGTCCATCCACTTTATGGAAGATTTTGCGGAAAGATCTTGGTTTGCGTGCTTACAAAATCCAACTCGTGCAACAATTGAAGCCACACGATTACCTAGCAAGGCGTAGATTCGGTGAATGGGCCCAAAACAAGATTGCCGTTGATCCCGATTTTCATAAGCGAATTTTGTTTAGCGATGAAGCTCACTTTTGTTTGAATGGATACATCAATAAACAAAACTGCCGTATTTGGAGTGATGATAATCCTCAACCATAATGGTGATCGCTAATAATATTGAATCGTTCAAGATATTTTAGAAGATGCTGCATTTAGCAGATTTGTAATGCCAAATCTTGCACGGTTTTGGCATCTCTCTGTACTGATCGGCAGAATATTTTATGTCGAAAGCAGGTTATGGCGGGACACATCTAACGACGGATTTGTGCTGACGGCATAAATCTTCGAATTAGTGGTCAAAAATAGGTTAAGAAGACTAGTGAACTCTCCGTCACGATCAGAAATTGGTTCATTAATAAGCGGACTAAAGCCACAACTGATTTACCGCTTTGTTCGTATTTGAATACTTAAACCAGTTGATATTGTGGACAATAAAATCATTCAGAATGGCAATTTCGGAATTTGGAGAATTAATTTGTAAATAATCAATGCTGTCTGCAAGCCAAGCGAAAAGTGTTCCAACGTTAGTATCATTTGTTGGCCGATATTGGAAGCAGACAAACTTGATGGTCTCTTTAGTCGTTATGCTGAACCTTTTCCATGACTTGCCTTTTTTAGGTATCAGCTGAACCGTGGCACATTTGCAGCAAGACGAAAATATTCCCTTTCTGTAGGATAGGTTAAAAAGTCTACAGAAAACTGGTGTTAGTTCCCGTGCACAGTTTTTGAAAACTGTGGCAGATATTCCGTCAGCGCCAGAAGCCTTTTTGGTGTCTAGCTTCATTAAAATACGCTTTATGATACGCTGTCTGAAGACAACATCGGGCACCTTTGACTGCAATATGGGAATAGTAAGTGGTGTTTTTCCTTGGAAATCGACAGTAAAATGTGAAGCAAAGAGGTCAGCCAACAAGTTCGCTCTCTCAACAGGTGTGGTTGCAATGGAATTATCTGGCCGTGTGAGTGGTGGTATGGTGGATTTGGTGAAATTTTGACTAACTGCCTTAGCGACTGGCCAAAAGGACCTGGAATTGTTGGGACAACCGAGAAGTTTGTTTCTAATCCGTTGATTGTGTGCCTCCTTGGTTCCGTCGATAATTCCTTTACATCTGTTCCGGACACGAACAAAGATATTACGATTTTTGGTGTTAGGTTTTTCACGCCATTGTCGGTAGGCAATATGTTTAGAAGCAACAGCTACTTTGCATTTTCGGTCAAACTAAGGCTTACCGTTGGAGGGGCATTTCTTCGAAAAAGGGATGTAAGCTTCCATACCAGCCACAATAACATCGGAGACCTCCCTGGCGCAGTCAGATGGGTTATCGGATCGAAAACAAACGTCCATCCAAGGGAAAGTTCGAAAATATTCCATGAGATCTTCTTATTTAGCAGATTTATAGTGCCACATCTTGCGCAGCTTAGGCGCCTCTCTGTCACTGGTTGGCAGGATACTCGATGTCGAAAGCAGTTTATGGTCGGAAGAACCTAACGGCGGATTTACGGTGACTGTGTAAATCTCCGGATTGGTGGTTAAAAACAGATCAAGAAGACTGGCGAACTCCCCGTCTCGATCAGGGATCCGTGTTGGTTCGTCCATAAGCTGAGTTAAGCCACAACTGATTGAGAACGATTCAGCTTCACGATCTTGTTCGTCGGTAGTATTTGAATATTTAAACCAGTTGATATTGTGGACATTAAAGTCGCCCAGGATGGCAATTTCGACCCTTGGATAGTTAATTTGTAAATGATCGATGGTGTCTGCAAGAGAAGCGAAAAGTGTTCGAAAATTGGTATCACTTGGCGGTCGATACAGGATACACATGAATCTTGGTGAGTGTTTGTTGAGTCGTTATTTTTAATCACATAACATCAAAGTTTGGGGGCTCCAGAGCCTCTTCTCGTTGACAAGAGAGGTCGCTTCTGTTCCAACATTTGAACACAATCTTCGTTATAAATGAGTTGAAAGTTGTTGTAGAGTTATTTTTGAGGCGCATTTTTTTTGGATGGAATGAAACTACCAAAGAAACACTGCCCTAAGTGTATGAACGTAGACAGTAGTTATGTAGATATTTTACGCTCCGCGAGTTTTCCTTCATAGCTGGGTAAATACATTAAAAAAAAACACCCTAGTATATATGGTCAACATGGTCGATCTTAACTTTTATTTAAGGTTGAAAGCGGTGTTCTTCCCCGCGACAAGGTCGTTTTAATTTATCGCAGTTTATTAAGAAAGAGCGTCGTTAGGTTATAGTCTTCTTTTCAACGTTGATTCAGCACGTTTATCCTTACTAGATATCAACTTTTGTCAGGCAAATAACTACAATCTGTTATATATAATTTATTAATATTAAATACACTTTTTGTTGAAGGAAACAACGCCGCCTATGGTCCTGCAAGTGAAAATGTAGCAGGCGGATATTCAAGTTACGGTAAATCATTTTTTCAACCAACATCAGGAAATTATGGAAGAACTTATCAAGGTTAGTTCCTCTTTACCTCAAAATTCTCTCGATTTACTATTCCAATTTTAATTAATTTTTAGGAAATAATTACGGTTCAAAAGGTTATGGTGAGTCAGGCGTGGACCAATCATATAGTTATGGTCAATATGATAGCCTCGCCTCTGACCTCGAGAAACAAATCGAAAGTCTGGAAAGATCAATCACCGGATTGAATAAAGGTGATTATACTCAAACGCCACAAGATAAGGCTACAGTCGCAGGTTTAGAGCAAAAAATTTACGAGTTAAAAGGTAAATAACCCCAAATATTACGTTTCTTAAAGCGACAGATAAATATAGTTCTAACTAAAAGTAACCACCTGAAATAAGTTGAAAATACATAAAAATATACAAAACGTTTTCATAAGGTGGGGGATTGTAATAGGTTATAGCGCTCTAAAATAAGTCATTTAAAATTTAGTTACTGCCGGCGATCTTATTTACCACTACTATACGAGGCTGGTTTGAAAAGTCCGTGCAAAAATAAAAACTACTTATGTGTTTGGGGTAAACCTTTTTTATTTTTCGACATAGTCTCCTTTTAGGCTTATACACTTCGTCCA
The DNA here is from genome assembly GCA_019049505.1 of Pachyrhynchus sulphureomaculatus. Lineage (NCBI taxonomy): Eukaryota > Metazoa > Arthropoda > Insecta > Coleoptera > Curculionidae > Pachyrhynchus > Pachyrhynchus sulphureomaculatus. Next base: position 5,852,390 of record CM032455.1, on the reverse strand, counting down.
ACGATGTTCTAGTTTGTTGATTCCTTCCGAATAATAGGATTTGTCCAAGTCTGCAAAATATCCATTAGTGTCTGCAATCACCTCCTCGTTTGAATAAAATCTTTGTCCCGCCAGCCATTTCTTCAAATTGGGGAACAAATAGTAGTCCGAGGGAACCAAGTCTGGAGAATAGGGGGGATGTGAAACGAGTTGGAATCCTATTTCCATTAATTTTGCGACCACAACTGCTGAGGTGTGTGCTGGTGCGTTGTCGTGATGGAAAAGGACTTTCTTGTGGGCCAATCGCGGGCGTTTTTCTTGCAGCTCGGTTTTCAAACGGTCCAATAACGATGAATAATATTCACCTGTAATAGTTTTACCCTTTTCCAGATAGTCGATGAGGATTATCCCTTGCGAATCCCAAAAGACAGTCGCCATAACCTTTCCGGCCGAAGGAACGGTCTTCGCCTTTTGTGGTGCAGATTCCCCCTTGGTAACCCATTGTTTAGATTGTTGTTTGGTCTCAGGAGTATAGTAATGTATCCATGTTTGATCCACAGTGACGAAACGACGCTTAAAGTCCCCCGGATTCTTCTGGAACAGCTGCAAACCATCCTTGCAACACTTCACACGATTCCGTTTTTGGTCAAGCTTGAGCAATCGCGGCACCCATCTTGCGGATAGCTTTCTCATGTCCAAATGTTTATGCAAAATATTATGTACCCGTTCAGTCGAGATGCCCACAGCACTAGCAATCTCACGCACCTTAACTTTTCTGTCATCCATCATCATATCATGGATTTGATCAATGATTTCTGGAGTCGTAACGTCCACAGGCCGTCCAGAACGTTCAGCGTCACTTGTGCCCATATGGCCAGTCTGAAAATTTTGAAACCACTTATAAACTGTTCTAATCGAAGGTGCAGAGTCACCATAATGTTTATCAAGTTTTTCTTTAGTCTCCTGAGGCGTTTTGCCTTTCATAAAGTAATGTTTAATCACCACACGAAATTCTTTTTCGTCCATTTCTTGAAAATCACTCGACTTCCTTGATTCACACGAATGCCAAACACAAAGAAATAGACCAATATGGCTGAAACTTGGTGTGCGTTCATTCAAGAGATGCTACTAACTAAACATGACCTCGATACGCGCCGGTGGTGCCATCTCGCGGACTTTGCACGGACTTTTCAAACCAGCCTCGTACATGTTGTCAATATGTCAAAAAAATGACAATTTATTAATATTTTACAATGGTATTCTCAGAAATTCTTAGACCTGTAATATTTCCAATTAATAACAGTGCAGGTTTTGGAATTGATTGTTTATATTCTCTAACCTGGTACGCTGGCGTCATTTTTTTAGCCTATTACACAGGTTATAGGTATAATTTTTCCGGATTTTTTCTGAGTCAATTGACAAAGTAATGCAGACGTTTCGCGGATCATCCTGCCGGCTTCCTTAAAACTTGTTCCGAGAACTGTTTTCTTCGGAATCTAGTGAAGTGGATACCATGCGGATACTCGAAGCCAGAAAATCCAAAATAAGAATTTAAACCAAATGATTTGGTATCCCTTGTCCTTTTTATCAGAATAAATTTTATTCAAATGCTCTTGTAGCCTAGAAGGCTTCATGGCTTCATTTGAAAAAAACTTTTTGGCATCTATGAGAGTGCGTAAATCCATATTTCAATTACAGTAGAACCCCGATTAACCGAGTCTCAATTATCCAAGCTCCGGATTAACCGAGCCAATCTAAGAACCTGATTATCCGAGGTACGCGCGTCTATGCTGCGTATTAACCGAGCTTCTAAAATATGTATGTACATATTTCCATTTAAAATCGTCGGGGCCTTCGGGGAATCCCCTGGCCCGTGTGAGGGGTTCCCCTATTTATGTTTTTGGACTCTTTCAGCTTGTAAATTTGCGTGAATACAGTGCGTTATAGCGTTTACTACGGAGAAGTACGAGTATACTCACATAATTTATTTGGTTGGAGTTCTGGTAGCTAAGAATAATTAATACGAACTGCTTTGTTTGAATTTTTGTTTGTCGTATTATAATGGAGCAAAACAAGCGTAAAAGAATCGTCATTTCTATTGAAGAAAAATTAAAAGCCATCAGAAGAATTGAAACAGAAGAGACAATTAAAGTTGTTGCACGAGATTATGGAGTAGGTGAGGTAACAGTTGGAGATTGGAAAAGAAACCGCACAAAAATAGAAGAGTGGTATATAAATCAAGCCTCCTCGTCCTCAGGAAGAAAATCAATGAAAATCGGCGACTATGAAAAGGTTAACGAAGCTTTATTCATGTGGTTTAACCAACAGAGATCAAAAGGTATGCCTCTGTCAGGTCCAATTTTACAACAGAAAGCAATAATGATTAGTAGGCAATTCTCAGAGATAGATCAGTTTACCGCCAGTTCTGGATGGCTTGACCGCTGGAAAAAAACAGTACGGTGTACGACAACTGACTGTATGTGGTAAAAAAGTTTCTGCTGCTGTGTCATTAATTGAGAGGTTTAAGCAGAACTTTAAAAAGTAAATCGAAGATTGTGGATACACATGTGATCAAATTTACAACTGTGACGAAACTGATCTGAATTATAAAATGCTTCCATCAAAAACATTGGCATCTCGACAAGAAAAATCAGCTCCTGGGCACGAATGAAGTAAGGAAAGATTAACTATAATGGTATGTTCCAATGCATCTGGCAAGCACAAAATCCCACTGATGGTGATTGGCAAGTCTGCACGTCCAAGAGCTTTAAAAAAGACATCTCACCTAAAGCCCTACCAGTCTATTACAAAAGTCAGAAGAGCGCATGGATGGATGCGACCTTATTTACTAATTGGTTTGAAGAAGAGTTCGTGCCATCTGTGACGAAATTTTTGAATAGAAACCGTCTTCCTATTAAAGCAATTTTTTAATGGATAATGCCCCCTCTCACCCTGGAGAAGGACTTCATGTGGGCGAAATTGTTGTAAAATTTTTTCCTCCAAATGTAACCAGCATAATACAATAAATGGAACAAGGCATCCTTGAAAACATAAAAAAAAATTATAGGCGTTTATATCTTGAACATCTGTTAGAATACACAGAAAAGGTGGATATTATCAATGGGATGAGAAAGGTTACACTGAAAATTGTTATTTACTGGGTAAGTCAAGCTTGGGATTCTGTGCGTACTACCACGATTCAAAAATCTTGGTCAAAAGTTATTGATTTTGAGGACTATAATGACAGTGAAGATGATACTCCATTAAATGAATTAGCTTTGAAATTGAGAAGCCATGGAGAATTTTCCTGTTCAAATTTTGACAGCGAGATAGAAGAAAAAGAAAAAAGTTTATTTGAATTAATACAAAAATTAAAAGGTTGCGAAAATGTGACCACAGAAAATGTTGTTGAATGGATTACAGCAGATGATTTAGAAGAAGAAATGAGTATTGAAGAAATAACGAATGCCTTTCAGGAAACCGAAAAATCAGATGACGATGACGAAGCGGCGGTGGATGAACAGTCTCCCACTAAGATCTCTCATCAAGAAGGTTTTGCTTCTTTGGAAAAAGCTTTGAGGTATATCGAACAACAACCAGAGGCAACCCCAGCGGATTTGCTTCTTCTTAATAGATGGAGTAAAAAGAAGATGCAATATGAAACAGAAGCGCATAGATACCTATTTCACTGTTTTATAATGTATGTACCTATTTATATGTTAAAAACGTTAATACATCAGTTTAAAGTATTGGTGTTTATTTTTTGAATGAATAAAACACAAATCCGGATTATCCGAGTTTTCAGTTATCCGAGGAGGGTGCCCCCCACGTTACCTCGGATAACCGGGGTTCTACTATACTTAATACTGTACTGCCGGGATTTCTTCTGAGATTCAGACATTTTGAAATACAAAATTTGCCACATTTTAAATAAATTAACTTTTCGACAGATTTATAGATAGTTATAAATATAAGGGCTATAATAACTTCTATCATTTTCACTCACGAATATGGATTATTAGCGAAGCATACAAAAATAATAAGACATTCTCAGAGCTATCCCTGCCTTTTATAGATTTGACTTCGTGCACGCATCAACTTGTATGCCTTTGCTTGTTTGCGATGCCAGTGCACTTGGTCTGTAAATAAGTGATTACAAGCTCTCATATTTTTGTCGAAACCTGCTCGATTACGTGAATCGCGTCTTTGCTTACAAACTTGTTGTACTCGAAAATACTAAACCGAATTAGGTATACGTATACCTAATGCTAATTTAAATTTTTTAATGCTTATTTACGCGATAACAATAAGATAAAAATTTTAGATAGCTAGATAAAATATTTATTCACGGAAACAGTAGGTATTTTCAAAGTATTTTATTATATTAATTTTCTTAACAGGTAGGTACGCTACGGCCGCCCCCCTTGACTGTCTTAACGCCCCTCATTCTGGACCCACTATCGCCCCCATGAAAGGTTCCAGCACCCACTGGGGGGACGGTACCGAACCCGTTGGGAATCTATGACATAATCGGTGTTGTTACATCCGAGCGAACTCGAAACAGAAAAAAAAGGTTACGAGACCAGCATAAAGTTCCCTGCTATCTGGTACAATGAACGTAGATAACTTCTAGGGTAATTTACATTTGAAATTCAAAGAGTGTCCGTTTTAGTATTTACAAAAAAATCATAAATTTTTAGACAAAATTTGTAGGTTTTTAGAGAGATGGGTAGGCCCAAATGGACCAATATCTTGGTCATTAAAACCACCAGAATGCCATCCCTATGATTCTTATTTTTGCCGTAACATGGGAGATTGTTATCGATAATAACACGACACCCACCAATCTTGGATGAATTAGCAACAGTAGAAACTTAAAAAAATATATATTTTTAAGACCTTTTGCACTTTTTAATGACTTTATTTAGTGAGTATTATAACCTAAAAAGACCTAAACTTAAAAATATCCCGAAAAAGATAGAGATACAACTATAATAGAGTGAAAAAGAAATCGGCTTTGTTACTTGAACTCACAATCTCGGGGTTTACGCTCTTTCAGGTTCCATTGGATATAACCAAGATGACAAGATGGGACGCCTCTCTTAACGCTAGTGTAAAAAACTGATTATTATGGCAGTTAATATTCTCTGTTTTTCTAAAAAAGGAGTTTTGGATCCATTTAACACATGGGCTGAAAAGTCCCGGGCCTAACAAAGAAAACACAGTTTTTTTGGTTCAAAATTAGCTTTATTCATCAACGTAATCTCCATCAAGAGCAACGCAATCATTCCAGCGCCGCTCTAACATTTCAATACCACTTTTGTAGAACGATTTATCTTTTGCCTCAAAATAGGCCTCAGTTTCAGCGATAACCTCTTCATTCGTGCGAAATTTCTTACCGGCGAGCATTTTTTTCAGGTCTGCGAACAGCCAGTAGTCGCTGGGAGCCAAATCTGGCGAATACGGTGGATGTGGGAGCAATTCGAAGTTCAATTCATGTAGTTTTGCCATTGTTTTGATTGACTTGTGACCCGGTGCGTTGTCTTGATGAAACAAAATTTTTTTCTTTGCCATATGCGGTCGTTTCTTTGCAATTTCGGCCTTCAAACGCTCCAATAACGCTATATAATATTCACTGTTGATGGTATTTCCTTTCTCAAGATAGTCGATGAATATTACACCACGCACATCCCAAAATACCGAGGCCATAACCTTTCCAGCCGATTGTTGTGCTTTCGGGCGCTTTGGACGAGGTTCACCAGTTGCTGTCCACTCAGGTGACGATCGTTTTGATTCCGAAGTGAAGTGATGGATCCATGTTTCATCCATTGTCACATATCGACGCAAAAATTCCGGTTTGTTACGTTTAACCATGGCCAAACACTGCTCAGAATCATCAACACGTTCTTGTTTTTGATCAACAGTGAGCTAACGCGGCACCCACTTTGAACAGAGCTTTCTCATAGTCAAATGCTCATGCAATATAAAGCCAACACGTTCTTTTGATATCTTTACGATGTCAGCTAACTCACGCAACTTCACTTTTCGATCATTCAAAACGATTTTATGGATTTTTTTGATGTTTTCTGGTGTTACCGCCTCATTTGGACGTCCACTGCGTTCTGCATCATCGGTGTCTCTACGACCACGTTTGAAGTCAGCAAACCAACGTTTTATTGTTGTTTCTGATGGAGCGGAGTCCCCATAACACTTTTCAAGCCATTGCTTCGCTTGAACGGTATTTTTTCCCATCAAGAAGCAGTGTAAAATTAAAACACGAAATTGTTTTTGATCCATTGTTTTGAAAATAACAAAAGTAGCGTCACTCTTAGCACAATAACTCACAAACTAATGAATAGAATATCATGAAATTTTAACAGCTGTCTTTTGAAGGTTAGTATTAACTGAAAAAAAGGTGACTGCAATAAAACTAGCGCCATCTATGTGTTAGGCCCGGGACTTTTCAGCCCATCTGTTACTAGTGGACAAAATTTCATTATGGCAACAACCATTATTCAAATTTTTGCGTTTAAAAATTTGCAGAAAAACTTGCAAAAACTTTCTAGCACAAAAAGCCCAAACCTTAAAAATTTTATGATAAAACTTCTCTTATTTTCAGGTGTTATAAATAGTCTTAACAAACCACCGTACGGAACTCAACAATCACAATCCTATGGATCAAGTTCATCCCAAACATACAACCAAAATCAAGCACCTTACAAACAAGGCCAACAAACCTATCCATCAAACCAAGGATCTTACAATGGACCTCCCTCAAATGCTTATGCTCCCCCTAATCCAAACACCTACGCTCCAAATGGACCACCTCAAACCACCAGTGGTCCAGAATTTAGTCCATATCAGGCTTCTTATCCAAGTTCAAATGTAGCACCACAACCATCCTCTTACGGAGTAAGTTCTCAACCCCAGAATCAATATGCAAAATCCTCTCCTCCTCAAGCATCGAATCCTCAAACCTATCATCCAGAAAGCCAATCAAATTATGTCTCCAACCAACCAAGTAGTCCGAACTATATCCCAAACCAAGTAAGCCAACAATCAAACATTTCCCCACAACCATACCAAGTAAATGCTCAAGTCGATCAACAGCCAAGTCAACCGTCAAGTGGTCAGTCGTATCAACCTAAATCAGCTTCAGGAGAGGACAGAAATATTTCAGATGTAATAAGAAAGGAAATGGCTAGGCTTAGGAATAAATTAGGTGAAAAACGTAGGAGAAAGAGACAGACTGATGATATGGGGGCTTCGCGAGTTGCTCCGCAGGTTGTTCCGCAGGTTCTTCCGCAGGTAGATAATCAGCCTGATCTGAGTATAAATATGAGGCAGAGTTACGTGGGGCAGGAAAACAGGCCTATAGGATATAATAGTAAGTAATGTTTTCTATTACATAGATGACGTTTCATTTAAAACTATATATATATATATATATATATATATATATATATATATATATATATATATATATATATATATATAGGGTTTAACTGTTTATATATACACAAGTAATATATAACAATTATACAACTAAGTGTTGTGTTCCCATTCGCCTTCTCCAAACCTCTCTATCGTCCGCCATCTCTTCGTCCATTCCTCGCGACCTCATGGCTTATCTCATATCTTCATTCCAGGATCTACGTGATCGTCCTTTTTTATTTCTTCCTGTGGTTTCCATGTCAAGAGCCTTTTGGGTCATCTTGTATCGTTCATTCTGAGTAGGTGTCCAAACCATTTTAATCCTCTATTTTCTATTCATTGTATAATTGTTTCTGTTGCTGCTGTTCTGTTGCGTATTTCTTGGTTTGTTATGTGTTGGAATTTGGACGCTCCGGCGCTTCTTCTCAGGTAATCCATCTCTATCGTCGTTATTTTTCTTTTATCCTCTTCTTTCATTACCCACAGTTCACTACCATGACTTAAAACCATTCCTTTAGAGCGTTGTCTACAAATATATTAAATAAAATTGGTGAAAGGTAACACCCTTGTCTTAGACCTTTTATAATGTGGATAGCTACCGAGAGATAGCGTCCCTGTTTTACATATCCTATATTTTCGTTATATAATATAAATATTGTTGTTATCATCCCTTATTTTATCCCTACTGTTCTCAAGACATGCCAAAGTTTATTTTTCGGTACACTATCGTATGCCTTCTTAAGATCTATAAAGGTCATACGTATTTCGGCCCGGAATAAATCCGCTTTGGTTTTCGGATATCTTTCTTTTAATTGTTTCTCTTATTCTATTCTGCAATATTTTACCGTACATTCTGCTCATAGGGCTTGTAACGCATATACCTCTATAATTATTAGGGTATTTTCTATTTCCTTGCTTATAGATTGAAGAAATGTAACTTTTTTTCCATTCGGTAGGTGTTCTTCCTTGTGATATACAATTATTAATTAAGCTAGTTATTGTTCTCCACATGGTTTATACCTCCATTTTTTTAATCATTTCTGCAGAGATATCACCTGATCCAGCCGCTCTTCCATTCTTTATCGTTTTTAGATTTGCTTGTACTTCCTCCATGTATATTTCGTCTCAGTTCTTTCCCTCTGTGTCTTTTGATTCATTCTTTCCAGGGGTATTAAATTTACGGCCCTCTGTTTGTTGTTCGTTTTCATATTTTTGATGGTTTGCCACACTTCTGTCGATTGTGCTCCTCCAATATACGTGTTAATCTGTGCACATTTTCGTTCCCAGTATTCTTTTTTTCTTTTTTTATTTTCTTACGTACATCTCTATTTTTTTCTTTGTAGTCTGCCCGGGTAGTTTCTGACTTGTATGTTAAATATTTTTGGTGTAATCTATTTTTTTCCTCTATTGGTTCTTTTAATTCTTCTGTTATGTAATATCTGCATGTTTTTTTTTTTCTACTTATACTCTCCTAAAGTTTCTTGTGCCACCTTGTGAATCACTTTTTTAATGCGTTCATATTCTTGCTCTATATCTTCAGTTGGTTCCAGTGTAAGTAATTCATTGTGTAATCTTCTTTGATAAAGCTCTTTAATACTTTCGTGTTGAAATAGATAAGTTTTGTATCTTTTCATGTTTATTTCTATCTTGTCTTCGTCTGTGGGATAAGTTTGTAAATTTTTATTGTTTTTTAATGAAAAAGGGCACACTATTTTAGTAGTCAATAGATGGTGATCTGTGTCACAGTTGGCTCCTCTCTTAACTCTGGTGTCGTATAATTTATTTATAACTACTAAAATTGAACAGAGCTGATATTTTGACAAATAGTTTTTTGAGAAAATTTCCACGTGGTTGTGCCTCTTTCATGAAAGAACTGTTCGCGAATATGGAACGAAAGTAGTGTATCTTGAAAGTAATAATTTATTTTAGTTGAGGAAGATCCTCTTGCCCATGTAGCAGACATTTTTAAAAATTACCTGGAAGAAAGCCTCACTCAAAATGATGGTGAAAACCAACCTAACCAATACAAACCGCCCGCCATTCCAGCAAACAGAAACAGCGCCATGGACAATCTCCAGGAGAGACTAAATTTCCTAAAAAAACAGTTAGGTATGCTCAATATTACCAAAGACTTATTTTAACTTAAAAAAATATTTTTTTAGAATCGCAGAAACCATCAGGAAGGTCATTGAGTAATATTTTTGGACCCACACCCGCAATACCATCCAATTATCAACCAGCACCATTTTACGGAATAAATAACTACCAAAACAACCCAACATATCAAAATCCTGGAATAAGTATAACCACTTTGGATAAGCCTATCAGCGACAAAAAACAAGACATATTTACTCAAATCGTACTTAAAATTTTAGAAAAAATATTGGGAGCGTTACCATCAGTACTACACAGACTATTCGGTAACTTGGTAACTTCTGTCGGTAACTCTTACGGTGATAGTTACAGCCCTCTACAAAATGTTCTTAAAAACTTGGGGGGTATAGGATTCGGGCCTCTTATTTTAATACGATTTTTAGACACCGCAGGAATAATAGTGCAACATTTAAGTAAAAATAAGTTATTCAAAAACGTCCTACTACCGGGAGTTGCAGTGGCTGCAGCTGCTTTGTATATTTTCTTTATTACATTTTTTTTTCAACAAAATGAACCATACGGGTACATAGACTATCAGAAAAATGACTACAATAATAAATATCCGAATTATGGGCCCAGTTACTATGGCTCTAACAATTACGGTTATTCTCCTAAATATAAATCAAACATGGAACCACCAATGGAAAATTTCAATGGTAACTTTTATGACAATAATATAAGACAAATTTCATATGATGGAAATGACGTAAGGAGCTACAATAGACCGCCTGACTTTAGTATGGACGACAGGGTCAATAATAATAATATGGGTACATATAAACATAATGGCGGTGATGTACCTTTTCAGTATAGTAGAGGATATTATGACTATTTTGGGCCTTATAGAAATCATAGAAATATTGACAGGTAATACTGAAATAAAATTTATTGCATACTAAGAAATAAAATACTTTTAATGTAAATACCATTGAAAGGGTAGTTGGCGAGTATCTTGCTAATAACTGGTAGTTAATAGACTACTAAAATATATTCTACACAAGTGTTAAAAAATAATAATACGGTGTACCTGTATGAGTTTTATAGAGTTTTATATCTTCATGTATAATTGAAACAAATATATGAGTTTGGCGGATTTGATCAATGAGTTTGAAGTCTGAAAAACATTTATGTTAGGAGGAGTTTAGTTTTATTGTAACTATTTAGTAACTAAATAACCAATCTTCGTAACATGTAAGGAGATAGTTCTAGACCCCTATAAAATATATTTTAGAAGTTAGATGAAATGGTGTACTGGAGGGTCAGAGAGACATATGCCCTCTATGCCCCTATCGATATAGAAAATTCGACTCTCTTAGCGACAGGGTTTTTTTTTATTGGGGGAAGATTTATAGTTGCGTTGTATCAAACGGTCATTTTGTAAAAAATATTCACCTTCTGGTCATCGATTTCCAACTAGAGTTTAGGGTTTTAACGTTGGGTATAAGTTTTGTCAAATGCACTGTATGTAAGGATTCCTTTTTGTGAAACACCTCTTCTCCCCCCTTCTCCAGTCATGGATTTTGGAAAAACCTAAACTTTTATTTACTTATTTATACATTCAATTCTAACAGGTCAGGGCCCTATTACAGGAATAACGTTTTATACTAATGAGCTACATATAAAAGAAGAACATGATACAATTAAAATAAAATTAAAATGTTTGAACAATCTCCAAATTAAAAAAAATAAAAATAGTAATAATAAAAAACTACAAATTTGAGCAACCTCTAAACACTGAGCAGAGAACCAATAAGTACCGACAGCCTACTGCAATGGAAATCACCGGAGTTTCCAATGACATTGCCGTTCTTGCACATTATATAAATAGGGCTGTGGAATAATATATTTGACCTAGCCCGGCCGAGGCTAAAAATAGGTGAGCGCCTTGTCCCAAGGCTTGGTACATGGAAAGATACATTGCTTAATAGAAAAGGGCAATCGATATGGTGATTTAACAGCTTATATAAGAATTTGATGGAGTGAATGTCCCTTCTCTTTGCAAGAGGCAACTCATTGAACCTTGACAAGATTAGTCCGTGATCAACACCGCGGTCCGGATAGACACCATCCCTCTTGAAAATAAGATATTTAATGAAGAGCCTCTGTATCGATTCGATTGAGTTGTTATGGCAATTGTATATTGGATACCAATCAATAGATGCATAATCAAACTTAGACCTAACGAAGGAATAATAGAGAAGCTTGATTGCAGATATGTTAGTAAAGTCTCTACAATTTCTAATCAGGAAACCCAGCATCCTTGATGCACCAGCAACCATTTGTTCAATATGGTCAGCAAAAGAGAATTTCTCGTCAAAGATAATACCCAAATCTCTAACTGAACGAAGATTCTGTAGAGCAGTACCACCTACGGAATAATAGAAAAAATATAGGGTTGTTACGATAGGAATATCGGACGACATTGCATTTGGAAACGTTTAAGGTGAGCCTGTTAGTAGAGCACCAGTTGGTGAGAGCATTAATGCTGCTCTGTAATTCGTGGCAGTCAGAAACCGAGTATATGCGTTCGGCATAAGCAAGCTTCCGGCAATCCATCTCACTCAGCAAGTCGTTAACAAACATATTGAAAAGAAAAAGTCCCAGATTGGAACCCTGAGGAACACCTGAAGTGAGAATATAGAGACGCGATCTAAACCCATTGATTTCTACAAAAAACCTGCGATCTAGGAGGTATGAATTTAAAAGATCAATCAGGTTATTTGAGAGCCCGAAACGAGATCCGACCTTATCCAACAGTAAGTAGTGATAAAGTCGATCAAAGGCTTTGCGAAAATCCGTAGAGACCACGTCAATCTGGCTCCCATCATTGATACCGTCGCACACAAACTGCGAGAATGAGGCAAGATTTGTGGTGGTGGATTTTAAAATTCTAGTATCAGGGATTTATTTATCTTCTTCGAGGTTGCGCCCACGTTGTTGTCGATTGACGCCTCTTGCTCTATAAGCAACTTCACCTTTAATGTCATATTTTCTTCTATAAAGAAACGCCCTTTGTATCCATCTCCTCCCTGCCGCGTGCTCCTGCCCCTTGCATATACCCCTTATTTTAATACATTCTTTAAGCAGCTACGTCGCTGATTTTGTTATCAGTATATTTTTATCAACAAAATATACCATATAAGTACTGCGTGGCCACAAAAAGGGTACATGTAGATCACAGTGCAAACGCTAAGCCATGTTATAAATCCATAAAAGTACGGCTAGACTGTGCAATACATGTAGAATTCCTTTGCCTCAGCTTTACATAGAGTACCAAGGGAATGATTATTATAATAAATATCAAAAATATGAGTAGAGTTACTATAGATATATAGCATATTCAACGAGAAAATGACCACGATTTCTTGTAAAGCACAAAAGATATTTATTTCTGATCTTTTTTTACATAAAAGTACATTGAAGATGTGGATAAATAAGTACTCGAAATAAACAAGACCAAAATTAAAGTTATGATCATCGACAGACCTACCAATAACCAACCACAGAGGCGAGTGGTAGCTGGGAGCAAAGTCGCCGAACGCTGGAGGATGCTCGGATGAGATTAAGAGGAAGATAGCGATGGCCAAAACAGCGACCAAAAAATTGGCAAAAAATCTAGAAGGATGATATAATAACGAAGACAACCAAACTACAACTCGATAGTGACCTCATTTCCATCGAAATGTTTGTAGCCGAAACCTGGACACTAAAACAAACTGACAAAACAAGATTCGAAAGTTTCGAGATGTGGGTGTACAGACAAGTTCTTCAGGAGAAAGCACCGGACTAATGCGTCAGTATTAGAGGAGATGAACATGAAGACTAGGTTACTTAAATATGTAAACCACATATTTTGGTCACATCGTCAGAAGAAGAGACACTATGAAAAAACTGGTGGTCGAAGGAAAAGATAACAGCAAAAGTTCAAGAGGCAGATCTCGTATAAGATGGATAGACCAACTGAGGGACATAGAAAATATTATGGCGCTTTTTATTAATAGACGGTAAAATCATCTCCCATAGTCGAAAATAGCCTGCCATCGTCTGCGCATACTTTCCACCAGCTTTTAACATAGTCTGTGGAAAGAGAAAACGTCATAGCTTCCGAATAACTTTTTGAAGCCGCCTCAAATTGTAGAGACAGACTTCTCCGCAAGCTTGGCGTTCATGATGCCACACTTATTTTCAATAAGGTTGACATCTGGAGATTTGGAGATCCAATTCATCGTAATGATGTCGTTTTCCTCCTCCTACCTTCAGTTTGCTGCGATGTTTTAGATCATTATCCTCTTGCAAGACCCAATCTTCTTTATTGTTTCCAAACATCTTATTAGTTCATTTAAGGAGGCTACGCTTGTAAAATTTGACAGACATTGACTTTTACTGACTGTTTGACTGTGTGTTGTTACGCAGATAAACAAAGTACGGTTCACCCAAATTCACACTCAGAAACTTGCTTCATCAGAAAAAAAATAACATTGAATAAATCGGGATTGTTATTATCGATTACACAGAGTATGTGCTTTTAGATAAGAGGTTCTGCGAGTAGCGAACTCGAGCTCATAGAACTGTACGTCATGTTTGCCTTATATAAACGCAGCCTGATCGTGTTTAAACCGATGACGATTCCTTCTATAATCAATTTAATTCTAACTTCGTGGAGGTTAGAGGAGTTGCAAGAATTTTCTTATGTTTGCTTCGATCTTTGATACTTTCAAAGTGTGCATACTATGTCACAGAAAAACAGCCTCCGACAAACGTCCGTCACTATCACGTTTCGAGCGACACTTAAATGAATAAACGTTGGTGTCGTAGTCGATTGATGGTCTTATCACACCGAGAAACAAACAGGGGAAATATCTTTTGTCTTTTATAAATTGCTGGTTGCTTTCTTGTTCAACATTACTTACGGATTAGATTGTTCCTTATGATGACCACAAAGTATAGAGCTATATTAGACCGCCCGAGTCCAATAGGAAATATGTGGAAGATATTGTTGATAAAAATAATACGACTAATTTTTTAATTGAAATGAGGGTGACGCTCCTTCCTCTGTAACTATGTTGCGGTTTATAGAAAGTATAAAATTCCTAATAGTTCTGAAATAAAATTGATTATACATATATAGTAAGCATCAATATGCCTTTTTTAATGTAAATACCATTGAAAAAATTTTGCAAGTATCTTGCTGGTAACTAGGCACTAGGATTAGAATCAATAAGAAAGAAAAACGTATTATCTAGTACAGTAGGTCAAAACTTTTGTTGAAATATAATAGAGTGTACCTGTATTAATGTTATAAATTTTTGTATCTTTATGTATAGCTATAAGTTGGAATAAATTTTGGGAACAAGAATGATATTTATTTATTTTGAACCAGACTTATTACAATTCAATACAAAATATGCAATACCTATAAAGATAACACACGTTATCTGCACAATAGGACTGGTGGACAAATAATCCTTAAGAACTACACAAAATTATACTAAACTATACTAAAATACACAAACTTAAATTTGACAAAAGAATAAAAAATGAAAATTTATTGGTTGCTCAACTGTGGCAGTAGATACAGTTAAACTCAGAAAACAAAAACAATAAGAAAAAAAAACGTATTTTCCATTAATTATATTGTGGCCACACTTATATCCGATGATCCAATCCAACCTTCAAACTTTTTTTTCAGAGTCTTACTTCTTAATTCATTAAATGAAATGATTAAGTACGGGTCTAATAAATTACATCGAATGCTGAGAAACATGTTCCACAGAGCGATAAATGGAGAAAAAATACCAGAGGAATGGTCAAAAGCTTATATAGTATCTATATTTAAAAGGGAGACCGCAGAAAATGCACAAACTATAGAGGCCTAAGCATAATAACGAGTATGAGACGTTTGTATGGAAAAATTATTAAAAATATCATGGAGGAAAATATAAAAGGAAAAATTGGAGAAGACCAAGCAGGCTTTACGGCCGGAAAATAATGTATAGACCACATATACACTATAAAACAAACAATGGAAAAAAAAACTGGCAAAGAATAGAGAAGTTCATCTAGCCTTCATAGACATAAGAAAGGCCTATGACTCAGTACCAAGACAAATATTATGGAACGCAATGAAACAAATAGGCATTGACAAAGAACTAATATACGCAGTAAAAGCTCTCTACGAAAACAACACAGTGAACATAAAAATAGAACATAAAATAGGGAAGAGACTCCAAGCATCAAAAGGCCTATTACAAGGATGCTCTACATCCCCAACACTATTCAAAATATACCTCGAACAAACATTAAAAAAATGCAAGCAAAAATGTAGTGGAATGGGAGTCCCAATACGAGAAGATTACTTATATACTCTAAGTTTCGCAGACGACCAAGTAATCATAGCGCAAGATGAGGAAGACCTCAGTTATATGGTAAGAAAACTGAAAGAAGAATACACTAAAGCAGGATTAGCAATAAACTTTGATAAAACGGAATATCTAACAACAAAGGAGGGAAACGTGGAGAATCTAGAAGTAGATAACGAAACAATAATCAAAGGAACCGATAGATTTAAATATCTAGGAACCATCATTTTAAAAAACGCAACATCAAAGAAGAGATTAAAGCTAGATTAGGACAAACGCGAACATGCATAAGACAATTAAATTCGTTCCTGTGGGACAAGCACATTACAAAGAGAATACTCTCTTTCTCATTTACATTAACGATCTGCTGGAAAAGACCGAGAATCCAATCTACAGCTTTGCAGATGACAGTACACTTATCTCTTCATTCACTTTGAACGCTCGGACATCGGCTACTCAGACGGATATCCGCAGACAGCAGGAAGTCATTCAACTTAACAAAGACCTGGAATAAATTCTATCTTGGGGTGACAGTAACCAAGTGGAATTTAACGCTACAAAAACCCAGGCGACAGTTTTTTTTCTAAAAAAGTTAACGTTGCTGAACCCGACATAGCTATGTCGGGGCACTCGATTCCTCTAACATCGTCACTCAATTTGTTGGGCGTTAATTTGGGAGCAAATATGTCCTGGCATGAACATGTTGCAGGCATAGCAAGGAGAGCTTCTCAAAAGTTGAGAATATTATTTCGAACCAGAAAGCTTTCCACTCCACAACAACTGTCAATTCTTTACAAAGCTCAAATTCGACCAACTATGGAATACTGCTCCCATGTTTGGAGCTCCGCTCCCAAACATACACTGCATTTGTTGGATTCTATTCAGAGAAGAGCTGTTCGTCTGATTGGAGACCCGGAAATGACCGTCGGCCTTGATTCGCTGGAACATCGAAGAACGGTTGGCGACTTGAGCCTATTCTACAAGTACTTTCATGGAAAGTGTTCGAAGGATGTGGCCCGCTTAATTCCTCCCAGAGCGGTGCATGTTAGAAGTACACGTCGCGCTAATTCTTCACATCAGTATGAGGTTCAGCTTGTTACTCCTCGTACAACGCTTTTCAAGCAGTCTTTTATATGGAGAACATCATCCCTTTGGAACGTATAAAGGTAATAGTTTTGGTTTTTCCTAAA
Organism: Pachyrhynchus sulphureomaculatus; assembly: GCA_019049505.1. NCBI lineage: Eukaryota > Metazoa > Arthropoda > Insecta > Coleoptera > Curculionidae > Pachyrhynchus > Pachyrhynchus sulphureomaculatus. The sequence goes on along the minus strand of CM032455.1, from coordinate 5,835,274 downwards.
AATGAATTGATATGGTTTATATACTGGGAGAGGCGGGAAAAAATTGTCTTTTGGCATTAAAGCTTTACGGAGCGAAGTACCCTAATAGACGTATACCATCTAGAAAATCTTTTCAGTGCTTAATGGAACGGTTTGATGGTAGATGTAACGTTGAGTATACGAAATGGAAAGTAGTAAATCAGAATGCTACCAATGTGGAAAAAGAAATGGAAAATTTACTTCATGTTGAAGATAATCCCCAGGTCAGCAATCCTCAATTAGCTGACTTATCTGACACATCCCAATCTACGGCTAATCGCACCACGAGAAAATACAAGCATCATCCCTTTCATATGGATCTACACCAATAATTTCAAGACAGTGATTTTAAAAGGCGAGTAAACTTTTGTACCACCATGAAGGAGCAATAGAGGCCGATCCAAATTTTTTATCCAAAATAATGTTTTCTAATGAAGCTACTTTTCGCAGTAATGGATTAGTTAACAGCCATAACATGCATTACACAACTCTACAAAAATTTTTTGTTTTTGTCCTAAAATTTATTTTATGATTTTTCTTTTCATTATGCTCCAAAATAAAGGAAAAGTACCCATATTCCATATAAAGTTTGCTTTTCTGATAGTTATGATAATAATACATTTTTTTGAGTTATCGTAGATATATTAAATAGTTCTGGTATATTTAAAAATACTGCGAAAAAATAAACGGGTCGTAAGTTCACACAGTGTCTACAGATGTCACTTAAGTGATTTGACTGTTTTGTAGAAGACTTAAATAGGTTAAAATGTCGTCGAGAAAGTGTAAATATAATGCTGATGCATTTTGTTATATATGTGGTATATTTATTAAAGTACGAGATATAAAATTTTATTTAAACGCATGTGAAAAGCTTTGTGAAGCCTACAAAGCCTATTTCAACTGCCCTGTTCGGAATCTAGACAAGCCCTGGGCTCCACATGTTGCTTGTAGTAATTGCAAAAGATGTTTAGAAGGTAAACAATTTTTAGTAAAAAAAATATAAATATGTTTATTTTTATCTTTATTCATTTCAGGTTGGTATCGAGGTGAGAAACGGAGTATGAAATTCGCAGTACCGAGAATTTGGCGCGAGCCAAGAGACCACGTTAATGACTGTTATTTTTGCGTAGTAAATCTATCTAGACGTAGAGGTAAAAAATGCGAAACCCATCGAATATCCTGACCTTGCTTCATCTTCTGCTCCAATCTCACATAGCCCACAACTTCCAGTACCTGAACCTCCTAAAAAATTGTCTCAGTCAAGCTCATCTCAGGGTTCAAATAAAAATATTGAAAATGAAAAATTTGTACAGTCGCAGGAACTACCGAAACCCCATTTTCTTACCTCAGAAGACTTTAATGACTTAATAAGAGATTTGAATTTGCCGAAGAGTAAGGCAGAGCTTTTGGGTTCTCGTTTGAAGCAATGGAATTTGCTTGTTGATGTCAAAATAACAGATCAACGAAGTCGGCATGAGACATTTGCTTCGTTCTTCACCAAAGAAGATGGACTTTGTTATTGCAACGATATAAGAGGTTTGTTTGAAGCAATCAGGATGCCCTCTGTTCCCAGTGAATGGCGTTTATTTATTGACAGCTCGACGAAAAACTTGAAACCCGTTTTATTACATAACGGAAATAAATTTCCATCTCTTCCAGTCGCTCATTCTGTACATCTAAAAGAAAACTATGAAAGTGTTAAAATTGTACTCGAAACTTTAAAATATCAAGAGTATAAGTGGCAGTTTATATTGCTGAACCTGAAAATGTATTAATGCCGCCTTTACACATCAAGTTAGGGCTTATGAAACAATACGTAAAAAAGCTAGATGAAAAATCTGAAGTTTTTACATTTTTAAAAAACTTTTTTCCAAAGTTGTCAGAAGCAAAGGTTAAAGCTGGAATCTTGTTGGTCCACAAATTAAAAAAATGTTTGCCAGTGAAGAATTTCCAAAATTACTTACTAGTGCTCAAGAAAAAAGTTGGAATAGTTTTAAAGCAGTAGTCTCTGGATTTTTAGGGAATAACAAAGTTGAAAATTACCAAGAGCTAGTTGAAAACATTTTAGAAAACTTTAAAACCATGGGTTGCAGAATGTCTCTAAAAGTACATATGCTGCATGCTCATTTAGATAAATTTGAAAACAATATGGGGACGTACTCAGAAGAACAAGGAGAACGTTTTCATCAAGATATTATGAACTTCGAACAACGTTATCAGGGCCAATACAACGAAAATATGATGGGGGACTACATTTGAGGTTTAGTGAGAACATGAAAGAAAAAGTAAGTAAACTTTTTTCCACTATTTTGTAATTTGATATGATAGTAAAAGTTGATAAAAATCATATATAAATACATTTGTTTCGATTTGTCAATAAATAAAAATTTAAACTATAGATTTTCTAAAATACTGTTCAACCGTTCTCCTGGATACAAAAGCAAACTTTTTCAGGCCATATATATTTTTTTCGTCTAACTGTCGATAAATCTATCGAAATTTCATACCCTCTTATTAAAGTCAAAATTCATGTTAACCTGTGTTATTATTCAACAGTTAATCCATTTTGGGTCCGGGAAGTTTAAAACCAAAACCATTGGTCGCTTAATGTACGGTGTGGAATATTAAATTTTCGAATTATCGGTCCATATTTTTTTTCCGCGAACCGCTTAACGGACCTAGATATCTAATTTTTTTGCCAAACAAATTACCCCAGCTTCTTGAAGAAGTTGATAACTATAAAAGGGAACAAATGTGGATTCAACAAAACGGAGCTCCTGCTCATTACCACCGGGAAGTTCAGGAATTTTTAAACGATCGTTACCCACAAAAATGGATCGGAAGGGATGGATTCACTCAGCGGCTCCCTTGATCATGTGACACCTTTAGACTTCTTTTGTGGGGCTACATTAAAGATCGTGTTTACGATTACGTCATAATAATTAACCATTAGATAAGATAAACTATATTAAAATTATTATTAACTATTTGTTTATGTGTTCACAATAGCGTAAGTGTATTAAAAGCAAGGGTAAAAATTGAAACATTCAAGATAAATCGAAAACTATTAGAAATAGGTATATGTCATACTTAATAAAAGTTGAAGGGTTTTGTAAATTTATTTTAAACACCCTGTAGCATCTAACTCTAATTTCTTTACATATATATTTTTTTTCATCTCTATAGAACGCTCGTACCACTTATGAGTACTCCACCTTGAGAAACAATGGCGCTACTGGCAATTTTTTACAAAACTGAAAACTAGTATTTTTTAAAAAAAAATCGAAATATTAGAAAAACTACTAGGTTTACGTATATAACATCTATTATATATATATATATATACATATATATATATATATATATATATATATATATATATATATATATATATATATATATATATATATATATATATATACATACATATATATAAAATGCAACGTCTCTCTGTCTGCCTGTCTGTCTGTCAGTCCGTTAGTGCGCTTATCACTGGAGAACCACTTATCCGACTTACGTACTTTTTTTTTAAAACATACATATGTTCTCTGACCACGTTATAGGATATATTTTATTACGATAGGTAGCGTAAGGAATGAGTAGTGACGATAATAGTGAATGAAGTAGGAAAAAAGTTCGCCGCTAGCGCGTTCCCTTGCAATACACAGCCTAAACCATTAAATATGGAACAATATTATATAGCAGAGAATATCTATAATCTATAATATATATAAAATACAATGTCTCTCTGTCTGTCTGTCCGTTAGTGCGCTTATCCTTCGAGAACCACTTATCCGATTTACGTGATTTTTTAAATTCATACATATGTTCTCTGACCAGATTATAGATATATATTTTATTACATCTATAATATACATAAAATGCAACGTATCTCTGTCTGTCTGTCTGTCCGTTAGTGCGCTTATCACTGGAGAACCACTTATTCGATTTAGATACTTTTTTTTAAAACATACATATGTTCTCTGGCCAGGTTATAGGCTATATTTTATTACGATAGATAGCATAAAGAATGAGCTGTGACGATAATAGTGAATGAAGTCGGGAAAAAGTTTGCCGCTAGCGAGTTCTCTTGCAATACACAGCCTAAATCATTAAATATGGAACAATTTTATGTATCAGAGAATATCTATAATCTATAATATATATAAAATGCAATGTTTCTCTGTCTGTCCATTAGTGCGTTTATCACGCGAGAACCACTTAGCCGATTTACGTATCTTTTTTTAAATTCATACATATATTCTTTGGCCAGGTTATATAATAACAATAATCTATATCTATAATATATAAAATGCAGCGTCTCTCTGTTTGTCTGTCTGTCCGTTAGTGAGCTTATCACTGGAGAACCACTTATCCGATTTACGTGCTTTTTTTTAAACATACGTATATTCTCTGGCCAGGTTATCTATCTATAATATATATAAAATGCAACGTCTCTCTGTCTGTCCGTTAGTGCGTTACGTGTTTTTTTTTTAAAACATACATATGTTCTCTAGCCAGGTTATAGGATATATTTTATTGCGTTAGGTAACATAAAGAATAAGCAGTGACGATAATAGTGAATCAAGTAGGAAAAAAGTTACCGTTAGCGCGTTCTCTTGCAATACACTGCCTAAACTATTAAATATGGAACAATATCATGTTGCAAAGAATATAATATATATAAAATGCAACGTCTCTCTGTCTATCTGTCCGTTAGTGTGCTTATCACTTGAGAACCACTTATCCGATTTACGTGTTTTTATAAATTTATACATATGTTCTATATAATTCGATATGAGCCTAGATAATGGGAGATAAGGTGAGATAATGAGAGATAAGTATAAATAATGAGAGATAAGGAGAAACAATGGAAGATAAGCAGAGATAAGTCTAGATAATGGGTGTTATGGTGAGATAATGGGCGGTAAGGAGAAATAATGGGAGATAAGTCGAGATAAGCCTAGATAATGGTAGATAAGGTGAGATAATGGGAGATAAGGTGAGATAATGGGAGAAATAATGGGAGGTGAGCAGAGATAAGCCTAGATAATGGAAATTATGTAGAGAAAATGGGAGATAAGGAGAAATAATGTTGAGATAAGGGAAAATAATAACAGATATTTTATTACGTTAGGTAACATAAGGAATAAGCAGTGACGATAGTAGAGAATAAAGTCCACGCGAGCGGAGCCGCGGGCACGGCTAGTTACTAATAAAAAAGTTAGAAAATGTTCAATTTAAGAAAACATATGTTATATCCGCCACACTTTTTTGAAGTACCCTGTATACTCAAAAATAATTTTAAACTGTGCACCTTAACATTCCCTAAAACTATTTTATTTAATATTTTTTCGTCATTCCCGAAACAAATGAGATAATGAACTTTACTCTATCGTTGACTCACCCTGTACGTCTCACTATATTTAAAAACGTACACGTTTGCATTGACAATCTCATTCCTATTTTTTACAGCACAAACAATAATATGTATTATTTCCTTATATTGTTTAAAAATATGCACATAACTAATACGTAGTTCAGGGTACGTTACGATACTTACAATAACGGAGACCCTATATTACATTAAAACAAACCATATATAAAATAAATTATTATTTATTTACAGAATAAAAAAATTTAATAATCAGCATGTTTTCATGGCGAAATAAAATCGAGCTGCAGTATTGTTTTCCGTCTTTATGAATCTCTCTCGTTCCCAGTTCGTCAACGTGTAAACAAATCTCTCAATAGAACATCCTCATAAGAAGTCAGTGGAGTTCACTAGCCTTCACCAAGCACTTTTTTCTTTGCCACAAGGAGATGAAACTGAAAAATCAACTGTCAACCGCGTATCCCCTTGATTTTTAAAAGTATATTCGGATCGATTTCAGTACTCCATGAAAACATGGTAACTAATTTCGTGTATAATAAAAATATCTAAAATCTTTTGAAACCTCAACTAACATTAGCATTATCAAATAACCTAACAACTTCGGGCATATTTTCCAATTTTTTCATTAACTTTTCATATATTTCTAAATCTGTAGGTCCCAATTCTTGCATTTTTGACGGTATATAATCAACAGAAGCATTTACTATTGTATAACCTATTTTTTCCAGTAAATTTTGTGTTTCCTGGAAAGTCTGCTTACTACATATAAATTGAAATACACTATCATCCATAGTTGCTACCTCCTCGGCCTTACTTTCTATAGCATGCTCCGTTGCCAGGTCTAGTTGCTCTTCTTCAGTCTTGGAAGACACATTGGAATTTTCAGCTTCTATGATTCCTTTTTCTTCAAACAGGTGAATGGCGCCTCCATCAGAATATTTTGATCTATAATTTAAAGATTGTGAGAATGTAATAAATTCAATCTGTTTAACAATTTAATAAAATAAATAACTGGTCAAGTGCAAGTTGAACTTGCGCAATTAGTGTTCCGTACGTTGATTACCTTTAAAATAAAAAACTTTGTAACGGAAGTATAAAATGATCAGTGACTTCACAAAACACACCCCAAATGAATTTTCAACAAAGTTTGTTTCCAATCTTTACTGAAAATTGATGACCTTAAAATTTTTGTTTTTTTTATATACCAGATAAATTACACAGGTCTGCAACAAAAATGCTGTCTGGATGTTTTCAACTGATTTCTATGTATTTAGGTGTTCTGAAAACTAAAAAAATACTTAAAAAATCCCAGAACGTCAGGTTATTTTGCAAAACGCAAAATTTTATTATAAAAAAGGGTTTTTTGGGCTAACTTGAAGTCATAAATAAATAGGTACAATTTTATTTTGATTACCGTTTTTAAATGTATACAGGCCATAACTATCATTACTTTCTAAATAAAGAACGCCCTGTGTGAGCTAAATTAACAAACATAAACGTTGTAACCAGAACGTGCGCGCTCCGATAGTGTAGAAAGTGGCGCGGTACAATTACGTGTTAACCCGTCATTGTTTTATAGATTTTGGTTTAATATAGTGCAATGTCATCTGTGCGGAAGTGTGTGAATTCGTCTGACAGTTTCTGTTATATTTGTGGCGAATATATGGTATTAAAGCAACAACTTAATATTACGGACTTTGTAAAAAAAGTATACTTCACGTATTTTGGCTTAAAACTTGGAGATCAGGATAAAGTTTGGGCCCCTCATAAAGTCTGCAAACGATGTGTTGAAGACCTTCGAAATTGGTTTAAGGGCAAGAAAAAAGCTTTCCGATATGCGATTCCTATGGTATGGCGCGAGCAAAAGAACCATAGTGATGATTGTTACTTTTGTTCGTGTAATGTGAAAGGGTATAATTCAAAATGGAAACAGTCCATTTCGTACCCCAATCTGCAATCAGCTATTCGTCCCATCCCTCATGGGACCGAAATACCAGGCCCAAGGAAGAGATTCCAAGTTCTGACGAAGATGGTGCTGTACCTGAACCCGATGACAAGTCAAGTTTTCAATTTGAAGATGACGGCAGTCCGAAATTGTTTTCCCAGGGCGAGCTAAATGATTTGGTAAGAGACTTGAATCTTCCCAAAAACGCTGCTGAGTTGCTTGGATCAAGGCTCAAAAGCAGGAACTTACTTTTGCCGGGAGTGCGTTCCTCCTGGTTTAGATATCGTGAGAAGCAGTTCACTTCCTACTTTGCCCAAGTGGACGAGTTGGTACCAATATTGAAGGTTTGATGGATACATTTAAGATCTCATACGACCCAGCACAGTGGCGTATTTTCATAGATTCTTCAAAAAGAAGCCTTAAAGCGGTTCTGCTTCACAATGGCGGTTTCTATGCTTCCATTCCTGTCGGTCATTCCGTACACCTCAAGGAAACCTACAAGAACTTGAAATTGGTTCTTTGCAAATTAAAATATAAAGACCACGGTTGGCAAGTGTGTGGTGATTTAAAAATCTTGGGCATGTTGCTCGGACAACAATCTGGGTTTACTAAATTCCCTTGCTTTTTGTGTCTATGGGATAGTAGAGACCGAGCAAATCACTGGACCAAAAAGTGTTGACCTCCGAGGGAGCTTAAAGTTGACGAAAAGAACGTCCTGCATGAAACTTTGGTGCCTCCTCATAAAGTTCTTCTACCACCGCTTCACATAAAGCTGGGACTGATGAAGCAATTTGTAAAGTCACTTCCAAGAGATGGAAATTGCTTCAAATACTTAATATCAAAGTTTCCAGGCCTCTCGGAGGCAAAGTTGAAGGAAGGTGTTTTCGTTGGACCAGATATTAGACGGCTTATGGCTGATCCACAATTCATAACAACCATGATGGATCCTCAAAGAGAAGGGTGGATTGCCTTTAAAGAGGTCATAGAGAAATTTTTAGGCAATAACAAAGACCCTAACTACAAACAAATCGTCAAAAGAATGTTAAAAGCATTTCAAGCTTTAGGTTGCCTCTCTCTCTATTCGTTTCCTCAGTCTTGAGGGTCGTGATCTTTCTGGAATGACTTCACTGTTCTGTTCACTATTTCTTTCCATTTCTCTCGATCTTCTGCCAAGTGCAACGATACATGGAGTGGTTGATCCATAACTTGTTTTATTTGATCTGACCATCTTGTTGGCGAACGGCCTCTACTCCTTTTACCCTGGACCTCTCCCATTATTATTAGCCGGTCTACATTATTGCCTGGCCTTCTAGCTACATGTCCAAAATACTGAAGAATTCTTTTCATGCATAGTGATGATAACCTTACAGTTACATTTAGTTCATTCAGTATAGATTGATTAGTTCTTCTGGCGGTCCAGGATATTCTCAACATCCTCCTATAGCACCACATTTCAAAGGAATCAATAGATTTACGTTCCTTCACTCTAAGTGTCCAGGATTCTACACCATACGAAAATATTGGAAATACTAAGGTCTGTACGAGATTTAATTTCGTTCTTTTAGCTATGTACGGACTTTTCCATATCTTAGTAAGTCTCGTCATAGCATTTCTTGCTAGGGATATTCTTCTTTTTATTTCATTCTCGCATCCTCCCATACTACTTACGGATGATCCTAGATATACAAAGGTTGTTACTCTCTCAATGCCATTGAGTAAGTCGGATCTTACTATTTGGTCAGACTTATCGACTATCATCAGCTTCGTTTTGTCCCTATTTATGGTCAGACCTAGTTTCTCACTTTCTTGCTCTATCCGATTTAAAAGTGTAGCCATCTCTTCCTCAGTCGCTGCAAATATGGTGGTATCATCAGCGTAACGCAAGTTGTTTATTCGCTCACCTCCTATTAGGATTCCACCATCCCATTCATTCAACGCATTTCTCATTATAAATTCACCATAAACATTAAATAATGTAGGAGACAGAACACAGCCCTGTCTTACACCTCGGCGAGGATGAAACTGATCGGATATTGTATTGTCTATTCTCACCACTGCAGTGCTGTCCAAGTAGAGGTTTTTAATCAGTTTAATCAGATGGTAAGGAACACCCATTTGCTCTAGTACCTCCCAAAGCTTTTTCCAGTTGACAAAATCAAAAGCCTTATTATAGTCTATGAAGCACATTACCATAGACACATTATACTCTCTACATTTCTCTATCAATTGTCTTATGTTAACAATCTGATTTCTTGTGCCTCGTCCTTTAACGAATCCCGCTTGTTCTCTAGAGATTTGTTGGTCAACATAATATCTTAAACGATTATTTATGATATGTAGCATTACCTTACTTGGATGTGATAATAGAGATAATGTACGATAATTACTACATTTACGGGTAGAGCCTTTCTTATGTAGTGGTATTATTATAGAGGTCGTCCAATCTTTCGGCCATATTCCAGTTTTCCAGATATTATTACATATTTTATAGATCATCCCCACTGTGTCATGATCTAGTTCCTTAAGAATATCTCCCGTGATGTCATCGTAGCCAGGTGCCTTATTGCTTTTCAGTTTCTTAACAGCATCCTCTACTTCACTCCTCATTATTTCAGGTTCTTGCTGCGTGGTATTGATCTGTTGGTGTATGTCTTGTTCTTGTGCATCATAATAAAGATCTTCACAATATTCTCTCCATCTGTCTATTATTCTCTCTTTCTCTGTAAGCAGTGTTCCATTTTTATCCTCGATTGCCCAAGTTTTAGGTTTGAAATCCTTATCTATCTCTTTAATTTTTTTAAAGAGATCTTTAACTTGATTTTTCTCTGCATATGCTTGTACTTCTTTACATTGGTTATTGAGATATGTATTCTTATCTTGTCTGCAGTTCTTCTGTATAAGTCGGTTTAAATCTTGGTACTCTTTTATCTGCTGATCATCGTTTAGTCCAGTTTTCTTTACGTTTTTCCTTTTCCTTTCCTTTCCTTTTTTAGGTTGCCTAATGAGTTTAAAAGTACATTTTCTTCATTCCCACCTCGACTACTTTCCAGAAAATTTAGGAGATCTGAGTGAAGAGCAAGGCGAACAATTTCACCAAGATATTAAGGAGATGGAAAAAAGATACCAGGGAAGATGGAGCGTCTCAATAATGGGAAACTACTGTTGGACGCTTCAGAGAGACCTTCCAGATGCTTCCTACAAGCGAAAATGTACCAAAAGGAGTCTCACTGGGAAAAAGAAATGTGTTTAGTGCTTACTAATGAATGTATTTTAGATAAAAAAATAAGTTTTGTTACGCAATTATAAATTTGAAAAAATTTTTTAGTCTTTTATCTTTTATTTTAAGATGATAACTTGTTTAACATAGATACCTACACCTTGTCAGAAAAAGTGACGTTCTATGACAAAATGAAAGTCATTTTCGGATTCAGGACACCCAAAAACATAAGAATTACGCAAAAAAAAAAAAAACCCAAAACAGCTCTCAATTTTTTTTTTGCAGACTTGTGTTATTAAATATAATGCACTCGTGATAATTTCCGTTCAATCTACACCCCTTGGAGAATATTCCAGAATTTTTTCAAAATTTTTTGATAAGTACTTTTCCAGATATGGCGGGTGAACAGCAATTTTTTAAAAATAATATAAAGAAAAGTGCGCGCAAGTATTACATTATTATATATTTTTTACTCGTGTTTTCACAAGCTTTCATTTGACACCACACTCGATTACCTAGTAAAAAAAATTTTTTTTCACTTCCGATTTCTCCCCCCAAAACTAACCCCTTAAGTCAAAATTTAACTTTCAAAACTACATGGCTCTGATGAGGCCATCAATTCCTATATTATTACCAAATTTCAACTTTCTATAACAAATAGTTTCGGAGAAAATCGGGTGTGACAGACGGACAGGCAGACACCGAAGTCATCTTATAAGTGTTCCGTACGGAACAGTAAAAACAACATACTCAGATGAAGATTGTCTATAGCTTTTTCTACTACGTAAAGAGTACGAAAGCTCTAAAAATAGTGGACCTCCCTCGGGTGATCATACTACCCAAGTGCCCAAGCACAGTTAGATACATGCAAGTTACAGTTGCATCACTTAATAAAAATGATATTTATCCCAAACTGAACATTGATTCACACTTCTGATGATTTTAACAAATGATGTGCCAAGGAAAACTATAAATAACCGCTATTGGAGGCAAAAAAATAGACATGAAAAATAATAAATCTCTAAAAGTATTGGTGATTAAGGAAATACTTCCATTTTTCACGGAAGTAAAAAAGAACTCGGGAGAAAACACATAAAAAATATTTTTTAAACACTTTTTCCTTGTCTAGTAGTTCAGTGAGTCTCCTTTGGTCTATCATTGATACAATTCTGGTTGCCATCGAGTCAACCAGATTTTTTGATTTCATCACTGATCTCTTGATTCCACACGTTCTCAATTGTTTGCTTTAGCTCATCTTTACTTTTCGGCTCACCTGCATTAGTTTTTTTTTTTCATAATCATCCACAATTTCTATATGGAGTTTAAATCAGAGCTGTTTCCTGGTCATGGTAATTCTGAGATCCCATTTTCTTTTAAAAACTGCCTTACCTGTCCAAAAACACGACCATACAGAAAACAAACATGCATAACTTCAATTAATAAATATGAGTACTTGCAGATTTGGCTCTGTGGCATGGCGCAGAATCATCTTGAAAAACGAAGTCTTCACAGTGCAAAAGATGGTTTCTCTTTGAGGAAATCAAACTCTCTTCCAAAATTTTTATATATTTTTCTGCATTAACTGTGCCATCTATAAAGTTTATTTGGTCGATCACAAAGTAGGAAAAATATCCCCAGATCATTACATTTTCCGCATGTTTCACTGTTTTTAATGTGCACGATTCGTGAAATCTTTCACGTGCACGACTTACATAGGGAGCACCATCAGAACTCAAAATGTTGAATTTGCTTTCATATGAAAACGTCACTTTTCTCCAGTCTTCTGATGTCCAATTTTCATATTGTTTCGCCCAATTCAGGCGTGATTCCTTTATTTTTTAGTGTTCCGTACGGAACACTTATAAGATCACTTCGATGTCTATCTATCTGTCCGTCTGTCACACTCGATTTTTTCCAATATTATTTGACAGAGAAAGTTGAAATTTGGCACTAATATAGGAACTGATGGTCCCATCAGAGCCCGGTAGTTTTAAAGTTAAATTAAAAAGAGGTGGGGTGTCAAATGAAAGCTTGTGAAAAAACGGTGCATTTGTTGTTAATTTGGGGTCGTTTCTTTGCGATTTTTGCCTTCAAACGCACCAACAACTTTATATCATATTCGCTATTGATGGTTTTTCTCTTCTCAACATATTCGATGAAAACTATTCCATGCGCGTCCCAAAATACAGAGGCCAAAACCTTCCCCGCCGACTGTTGTGTGTTTGGTCGTTTCGGACGGCTATCAGCGGCTGCTGTCCACTCAGCTGACTGCCAATTTGATTCCGGTGTAAAGTGGTGGATCCATGTTTCATCCATTGTCACATATCGCATGAAAAAATCCTTCTTATTGCGCTTAAACAGGTCCAAATAGCGCTCAGAATCATCAACACATTGTTGTTTTTGGTCCACCGTGAGCAAACGCTGTACCCATTTCAAACAGAGCTTTCTCATATCTAAATGTTCATGCAAAATATGACCATCACGTTCTTTTGATATCTTTAGGGTGTCAGCTATCATACGCAATTTCACTTTACGGTCATCCAAAACAATTTTGTGGATTTTTTTGATGTTTTGATATTCATTTTATACCTCATTTGGGCGCCCAGAGCGTTCAGCAGCGTTTGTGTCTGTACGACTGCGTTTAAATTCAGCATACCAGTAAATGATGAATGATTTTCCAGGGGCAGAATCCCTGTAACACTTATCAAGGCATTGCTTTGCTTGAACGGTATTTTTTCCCATCAAAAAACAGTATTTAATGAACACACGAAATTTGATTTTTTCCAGTGTTTTGAAAACATCACGTCACTAAAACCACTGTAACTTGTAAACTAATCGTCGAAAAGTCATGAAATTTTGATACATATCGTTTGAAGGTTGGTACTTCCTAAAAATCATATGGATTTTTTGAAAAGGGCGACAGCCTACGGGTTACTTGCGCACACTTTTCTTTGTATTATTTTTAAAAAATTGCCAAAAATCGCTGTCCCCCCTTATCTCGAAAAGTATTAATCAAAAAATTTTGAAAAAATTCTGGAATATTCTCTACAGGGCGAAAGTTGAACCAAAAATTATCAAGAGTACATATTACCTTTAATAAATAATTTATCTGCTATATATATATATATATATATATATATATATATATATATATATATATATATATATATATATATATATATATATATATAAAAATTCTAGGTCATCAGTTTTCAATAAAGATTGGATGTTGAAAACTTATTTGGGGTATCTTTTGTGAAGTTATTGATCATTTTAGACCCTTGTAACAAATTTTTTCATTTTAAAAGCAATCAACATATGGAACACGCAATTCCAACTTGAACTTGACCGGTTATTTTATTGAGAAATGTTTTTTTGGCTGGTTTTTTTCTCATAAACCTTTTTCTCTTAACAGTTTGCCGGCAGGTTCTCGACTTATATTAGCTAAATTCCTATCTGCTAAATCCCTTGATATTATCTTAGCAGTTTTGAAGCGATTTTCTAAAGAGAATCGCATCATCGAGCAGTTTAATTGCTCATCTGTCTTTCTTTTCCTTCCAATACCTTTCTTCTGCTCTGTGCTGCTCTGAGAATGCATTTTCTCTAAAACTCTTGCCACAATGAATTGGTGGCACTTTACCCGCTACGCTATTTCTCGTGAAGAAAACTCTACTTCAGCAAATGTTACAATTTTAACTTTTCCTGTCGAAGACAGCTGTTCAAAATTCGACATGATAAGGAATAATAAATTGTACTAGCCGTTTCAGTGGTTAAAACGAAACTGTGAGTTATTATTTGAGTTTGCTCTAATCCTAATATGTAAACAAAAAGAATACCGTTCAATTATACCAACGTTTAGGATTAAAACTTCAAAAATAATAGGTGATGCAATTTCTATGACCGCGACTGTAGTATCGAGGGTGAAAATAAAATTATTTATACTTACTGATGTTTCCTTAGAACAGTGGCTAGATTTTGTCTAAATATATGAAGATTATTTGTGAATATTTCACACAAAATTATGCAACCTCCTGGTCCCCTAAAAAATAAATATTAGTCAGAAATATTTAAAAATATCTCTAAGGAAATATTTAATAAAAGACTGTTTTTAGCCAATTTCCACTAATTTATTAATAATTGTGATGACGCGTTTCGCTGTCGATGCAGCTTCTTCAGATCTACATTTTACACTGTCAAGTTAGGTTTCAATAAACCTCTACCTAACTTGACAGTGTAAACTATAGATCTGAAGAAGCTGCATAGACAGCGAAACGCGTCATCACAATTATTAATAAATTAGTGGAAATTGACTAAAAACAGTCTTTTATTATATATCTATAATGAAATTTCATCAAGTAGAAGCTACAACCATCCGAAATTTATCTCTAAGTAGTATCAAAGGTATTTTAACAGCAGAAAATCTTCTACCATACGTCTTTGGTAGATCCCTTGCAAGCAATAGTTATGGTTAATCATATCTCGGTTCGTCCTACCCACTTTTTCAGTTTAGAAATTTAGATATACAGTCTGTCAAGTAAGTATGTGTCCACGACAATTCATTTTTGGTCTACGACTTGCGAAAACGTGGCTCGGTAAGCAGTCACTCCGAAAGTCGATAAACGATTCGTGTCTGTTTACACGGGACCGGAAATTAACGCTGCATTAAGGAGTGGCAAAATTAAGAAAATCGGGTTTGAATGTGTCCCAGGAGATCATTCGAGAACAAATTCCGAAGCACGTTGAAGAAACCTTTGCGGGGCGAAAATCGTCTTGCAAAAACAGCACCCCTTAAGACACTCTTCTTCAGCGTTTTTTCACAATTTTTGGCGGAGATTAGTTAACTCGATTTTTGGTAGAGGCGTAGGAAGGGCATTGTTCTTTCATTATAGGGGACAGTCTTTTCGAGAAGAGGTAAAGTTCGTCCATATATATAGTGAAATGAGAGCTTAATCCTTAAAGCAGGGGTGCTCAAACGGTCGATCGCGATCGACAAGTCGATCGCGAGTGCTTTTTGAGTCGATCTCGAGAAAAAAATTCCGATATAGAACTATTCACAGATTTTGTTTTAGGGAACTAAAACAAAATGTAATGAATAAACTACTAAAATTTATTCGATCCACAATTAGGCCAGAATAACCCCCTCATCACTTTCTTTTATCGTAATAACCCCCTGCTAGCGGCAAAAGGCGGCTTTATCAAAGGAACGCGCGGTACTTGTCAAAGAAAAGCCGCGTTTTTGATTCCCGCCGATTTTTCTAGAAACTTCGGGCGGCGTGTTTGACGGGAACATTCGAGACTTCGTTCGCGCCGATATCAATGTTGCGCCTGCAGGAATAGGAGTCAGTCTGAGTTGTAACTTGAAGGCGATACATCGATACAAAGTTTATTAATAAATAGTCCAAAATGAGTGCAGCGAAGAAAAGTAAAACTTATCATTTTAATAACGATTAGGAGGAAGAATTTTTCTTTTGTATGGTAAAGGATAAGTGCATTTGTCTCATTTGCCGTGCGTCAGTTGCAATACCTAAGCGTGGGAACTTAGAGAGGCATCATAAAACGGTTCATAAAAAGGATTTTCCGTCACAGAGTGAATTAAGAAAACGAAAAGTACGTGATTTGATAACTCGTTTAAAAAAAAGAACAAACCATGTTCACAAGACCAGCCAAACAATCAAAAGCTGCAACTATCGCGTCATTTAAAATATCTCATATATTGGCGAAACACAAGAAACCATTTGATGATGGATTGGTTGTGAAGGAAGCATTTATTGAAGCGGGTGAGACTTTATTTGGAGATTTTAAAAATAAACAGAGATTATGTCTGCTATTAGAGAACTTCAGTTATCTCGTCCGACTGTCACAAGGCGTGTTGAAGTCATGAGTCAGGACATGGCAGATAAACTAAAACATGATATCATGGAATGTACATACTTTTCTTTACAGTTCGACGAATCTACCGATATGACAGACACTGCCCAGCTGTGTATTTTTATTCGAATGGTATTCAATGACATGTCGGCTAAGGAAGAGTTTTTGACAATGATTCCTCTGAAAGAAAAGACCCGTGGCGAAGATATATATGACGTTTTCTTCAATTTCAAACTACAAGCTACCAATATATAAACTAGTGTGCATTACAACCGATGGAGCACCAGCAATGACTGGAAACAAAAACGGTTTTGTGGCATTGTGTCGAGCTAATGATGATTTCCCTTCATTTTTCTCCTTCCATTGCATTATACATCAACAAGTTTTGTGTTCAAAGGTTCTAAACATGGAGGAGATTATGGGCATTGCAATAAAAATTGTGAATTCTATCCGTGCACGTAGCTTGCAACGACGGCTCTTTAAATTGCAGTTGGAAGATAGTGAGTCAGCTGAACACACTGATTTAGGTCTTCACAAGGACGTCAGGTGGTTGAGTCGCGGAAAATTCCTAGAAAGGTTTCAAGAATTATTGCCCGAAATAACAGCTTTTCTGGACGAAAGAGGTGATGACACTCAGATGCTGGAAAACGGAAAATGGCTGACTGATTTGGCATTTTTGACAGACATCACATTGCATTTAAACACCATTAATTTGGAGCTTCAAGGTAAAGGAAAAACTATTATTGAGATGATTAGCGCAATAAACGCATTCAAAAGTAAATTGCAACTTACATATGATAGATCAACTGACAAGAAAGGATCTGAAAAATTTTGCGTCTTTGAAAGCAAGGATTCCTCAGTTGAATTATGATATTTATGAGGCAGAATTATCAAATATTTTGGGCCAATTCGAAATACGTTTTTATGATTTCAGTAAATTGGCAAATATCGCATCATTTATGAGTTATCCTTTTTCGTGTAAAAACATTGAGAAATTAGCTACTGAAATAGCAAGTCAGTTTAACATGGACTCATGTTCTGTTGAAAATGAGTTAGTGCAGATTATATCAGATATACATTTCAAAGCCACATCATCTGATACAAAATTCTGGTGTTTTATATCTGAAGATAAATATCCGAATCTAAGGCAAATCGCCCTTCAACTGACGGCAATGTTTGGATCAACTTACTTGTGCGAGTCTGAAATGAAGATAATTAAGTCAAAATATCGCAATCGACTAACTAACGAACATATGTCATCATGCTTGTGATTAGCACTCGGTAATTACGTACCATCTTATGAAAAGTATGCTGAGGACATGCAGCGCCACGCTTCAACATCCAAAGTCACTCTTTAGTTAAGTTTAGACACTAGAACTCGTTTGTTTTGTAAGAACCAATAAACTCGCAATTTTGAATAATTATGAGTTTTTTCATTGACATTTTAGAGCAGACCTACACTTACCTTGACTAAAAAAATGCATATTGCGCGAAAAACTAATATCTATGCCACGATACACCCTACCTAGACGACAATCCTGCATCACACTTACTTGCAGCCTCTCAGAGTCGATCGATCGTAGTCTAACAATATTGAGGTAGATCGCCAGCAGTTCAAGTTTGAGCACCCCTGCCGTAGGAGAACACAACAGGAGGTGTGTGATCTTTTTAACGCAGAATATCCGAATCGAAAACCTATTACCCAATCTGTAGTTAGCAAAACGTTAAAACGATTTAGATAATTAGGTCATGTTAAGGATCGTTCTAAATCGGGACCCCCAAAAGTTGAAACAAGCGATGATAAAGAGTTAGATGTTTTGTTGGAAATTACAGAAAATCCTCATAGAGTCACTTGTCAGCTTTGCCTAGACCACAACATAAGGGGGTAATAGGTTCTCAATTCGGATATTCTGCGTTAAAAAGATCACACACCTCCTGTTATGTTCTCCTACGAACTCCGTAACCAACCATCATTAACAAAGCGATTCTTTCAGTTTCTGTTCTATGTACCATTATGATATTACGCTCAAATTGCAATTTCACAAAATGCAGCAATAAACGTTTTCGTCAATAAATCATTTTTTGATGCGTTAAATCGTTACTTGACAGTAAATGTTTGACACAAGCCAGCTTAATTTTTTTTTTTTAATTTGATCTTAATTTCAAATATCAATAATTCCAAAACAGCTCAATTTAGACATGTGATGTTAGACAAATAACATCTAGAATTTTTAGTAGGATTCAAGAATAAAATAGTCCTCATTCCATTTTAAAAAAATCAAGATATCGTAATTTGTTTGAAGTGACAGTTCAAAAAATTTGATTGTTAACGTCAGCATGTGCGCCGTATAACATCCTATAACTTTTATTTAAACATTTTTTTGGTACACTGATTAATAAATGCTGTGGAATTATTATTCCTTACATATGGGGCACCCTCTATACGTCTCAGCACATTACTGCTGGCCAATCACAAATAAAATAAATTTCCGTAATGACTGGTGACCAACGAATAGGTACCAAGGCAAAATAATTTTATTTAATTTGTTTATAATTAAACAAATAATTAGGTAGTAAATATTTATTTTAAACTTTTACTACAAAAATGTCTTGTTTTTTATATATTCTTGGTAATTCTTATATTGAAGATGAATGTGTAACTGAATTTCATAGAATACTTCAGCAATTACGGTACAGAACACTAATTATGCAAGTCCGAATTGCACTTGGCTGTTTTTTTTTTTAGTATTAACTTTAATTAGTCCATTTTGTACTGTAAAAATTACAATTATAGTGAGACATTAAAAAACCGCAATGAAACAATAACATTTAATTTAGATTAATCAACTCCAAGAACATTAAAAACGACGTATAATAAAACATACTTGAAGGGTGGTTTTCCCACAAACAATGCTTTCAATGAGATTTGAAATGTTTAACTTAATAGCATACTTACTTAATTTCAATCATGTAAGACCTTGAATTACTTTTATCGTTCTTGCAACTATTTAGGACACTTTGCATAGTAGCTGCTGGCATGTTAAATCTCTTACATTGTTCTAACACTTGATATAGTCTCAGATTGTGATTAGGTTCTAAAGAACCCCCTTCTGCAATTTGTGAAAAATAAGTTTAATACATCCAAATATGACAGTATTTTATACGCTACCCTCCAAAAGTTTGGAAGCAGTGACTAGTTGCAACAAGCAGCTCCACAGTAAACATGAAACAAAGTAGCGACACTCAAGAAAATTTTTGGGTCCTGTTTTGTATTACGCATGCGTCCCTGATCGTACCAACAACATGGCTGCCAGTTCGGTCGCAAGTTATGTGTACATCTGGATTTCAAGGAGAATTTTTTTGAGGGTTTGGAGTTCATCAATTTGTTTGCTGATGACACCTTAATTTCATGTAGTAGAGGCAACTTGGGATATCGGATTTTGGAGATGAATCGGTTGCTTGGAGGAATTGAACAGTTTATTTCTGTTAATAAGCTTAAATTAAATACCAGCAAAACAAAAGCAATGACAATAATAATATCAATGCATCATTGTATAAATTAGGTATAGATAATGACTATATAGAAAGGGTCAATCAAACAAAATATCTTGGTTTTATGTTTGATAATACATTGTCTATGAAAAGGCATTGTGAATATATCCAGAAAAAAATTAGAAGGAAGCTGTTCTTCTTTTCTAGAGTGGTAAAAAGTTTGTCTTTGTTTTCTAGAATAATGGTGTTTAAGGCTATTATTCAACCACACTTTGACTATTGTGCAACCCCTGCCTTTCCTTGATAATGGATCGATACAATCACTGCAAGTTTTATTTAACAGAGGTATGAGAATAATTTTGAGGTGCAACCGATACATTCCAATAAACCTAATGCTTAGTACTTTGGGGTGGTTTTTTTTGAACAAAGATTATACTATCTTGCAATATTTATTTTTAAGTTGAGTAGGAAAATGCTTCCAAATTATTTTAATGAATTTGTTGAATTAACTCCTACTTTACAAGAAGCAGTAATGGTTTTGCATATTGTAAGAACGTCGGTTCTGTTGAGTCTAAAAATAGCAGTGCTAGTGATCTTTTGGTTAGCACCATGTTATTTGCTAACTGTAGTCAAGTAAATCATATAAAAAACTGCAATAATGTTTTATTAGATTTAGTGTTCACCAACAATAATTGTGAAACAAATGTTACCTGTGCCTTGTGATAAGCATCACCCAGCTCTGATGTTTGATATACTTAATATTCATAATCATAAACCCATGCAATTTGAAGAATACATATATGATTATAAACATGCAGACTACTATGCTATTAATAATTTTTTGATTAATGTAAATATTAATTAATCACATTAATATCAGTATCAGTTAATTTATAATTGCATTGATACTTTTGTACCTAAAATGCTTATAAAGAATAATTTTCGGTTTTCAATATGGTTTAGCCAGGAACTTAAAAATATTACACTTGAAAAAAAAGCAGCACATAGGCACTACAAGCTTACTAATTCAGCTAGCGCCTATGTGAAGTTCTCCAATTTACACATGTTATGTAAAACTAGAGCTGAAATAGATTATAATTTGTATATTCAAGAAACACAGAATAATTTAATTACTAATGTAAATGCTTTCTGGAAATTTATTAACACAAAAAATTACGATCAAATACCTTCAGTATTTAAATGCAATAACCAAATATTTCAAAGTGGAAAGAATATTGCCGAAGCATTTGCTAATCAATTGGCTAGCATTTATGAGAAGACATCAAATATTTCTAATACCATCACTAACAGTAAATTTGAATTTAACTTAAATGTGAGCTCGTATCATGCCAAAATTTCAGACATATATAACAAATTAGCCACTATTGATTTAACTAAGGGTCCTGGTCCTGATAAAATTTCTGGACTATTTCTTAAGAATTGTGCTTTTTCTTTGTCAAGGCCTCTATGCTATTATTTAACAAATCTCTATCGAATGGCTTGTTGCCGGAATATTGGAAGACCTCATATGTGGTGCCAATTTACAAAAATAATGGTGATAGGGACAGAGTAGAGAACTATAGACCAATTTCCCTGCTATCGCTAATACCTAAGTTATTTAAATCACTTATGTCTGATTTTTTATTATTATTACCCAACAACACGTCTTCTCGCAGGGTAGATCTATTACTACCAATCTTCTTGTGTACCGTGAGCATATTGATGAGGCCTGGGAGTCTGGCTATGTGATTGACTCTATTTACACTGACTTTGCCAAGGCTTTTGATAGGCTCAGCATTGATATTATTTTAAAGAACCTTGATGCTTATGGTAAACATGGAGATTTACTGGATTGGGTGAGGTCTTATATCTCCAATAGGAGACAAATTGTAAAGGTCAATAACTTTCTATCTAGTCCTGGGGGGGTCAACTCTGCGGTTCCTCGGGGTGATCATTTGGCACCGATTCTGTTCAATATTTTTGTCAATGATGTTACACAATCTTTTAGGTTTAGTGATTTTTTAATGTATGCTGATGACATCAAGATCTTTTCACCTATTTTGGATTCTGATTCAGCCTTAAGGCTGCAAAGTGATCTCAACAGATTTTTTGAATGGTGCACAAACAATAATTTGTCTCTAAACATCCCAAAGTGTAAATATATTCAATTTAGTAGGTTGCACAATGTTGTAATAAATAAATATCACCTTAATAATGTTTGTTTGGAAAATGTTGATGTGATTAGAGATCTTGGTGTAATATTTGATAGTAAACTTTCTTTTCTCCCACACATAGAAGTCTGCAGAAACAAAGCGATGCGAATGTTAGGCTTCATTAAGAGGCATACAGTTGATTTTAGTAATGTAAAAGCCATAAAAATTTTATATACCTCGCTGGTGAGACCACACTTGGAAAACTGTTCTAGTGTGTGGTCACCCTACTTCTTATCGCATCAGAAAATGCTTGATGAAGTCAGAACAAACTTCTCAAATACATAGCCTTTAAGAGTCATATAGTGGTAGATTCAGTTGATTATAAACGACTTGAAAATCGCCTTCTTATTCAATCTTTGAAAACTCAAAGGGACTCGGCAGATGTCATACTGGCCTATAAATTGTTGCATGGGATGTGCAACTGCCCAGAATTACTTTCTATACTCAACTTTCATGTGCCACTGAGATCACTTCGAGAGCCAAGGTGTTTTGAGTTTCATCAGCATAGAACCGTGCATAGCCAATATGGTGGTATTAATAGAAAAATGATGAACTGCAATTTGGCAAATATAGATTTATTTCACGTATCACTATATAGTTTAAAAAAATTCTTAAAGTTGGTCAATCTTTAAGGGGTGTGGAAGTGCTACCAGCTACAATATGTGTGTTTAACTATAAGTTTTAAATGTGAATGTCTAGTTTTTTAAAATTTTAATATTTTCTTCTTTTTAAATGTGTCTTTTTAGCATTGTTTGTTGTTTTTTTTTAAATAAACTTCGGGAAAGGCCTCTGTCTACTTTTAATTTTTAGGTTATAGCTGTATACTGTATTCAATTATAAGTACTACTGTAACAGATTGGGCTCTGCCCGTTTGATTAAAATAAATAAATTAAATAAAAAAAGAAGCGTTAATGATTTTTATATTGTAAGAACAAAACATATATACGCAATGATTTCCCTTTCCTACAAGGGATTTATTTAATGCCTATAATACTTTGCTGATAAATATTAGAAGTTTGAAACGGTAAATGTTTTTAAGGCAAGAGTAAGGAAGTTTATAATCTAATCAGGAGTGTGATTAGGTTAATTTCTATATGTGGTTATGTTTAGTGTGATATGCAGTTTTTTATTATTGATGGTTGTATCTGTTTTTTTTTGTTTTTTTTTTTCTTTTTATTGTTAGTAGGTGTATCTATCTATTTGTCAATAAATTTCATTTGTAGTTGTATTTAAAAAGTCCTTGTGCTTTCAAACTTCTCGGGGTAATCGATATTGTATACTTACCTTGTACTGCAACCTTAATCTGCCGGGATAATTTGGTAAATAAAACATTCCTTTCAGCATCTTTAGCTCCTTTTATATGTTTTATATTAGACCATTTGGAGTGTCCTGCGTATCTTTTTGTTACAGTGTTTAAAGGAAAATACTTTTGTATAAAACTTCTTAACATTTTTCGGAAAATATCCCAATATCTTCAGTTGACAAAATTATGTTTCCATAATTCAGAAAAGGAAAATAGTTTTTACTGTATATAAAGCCACAATTATTATTAACTAAAAACATCTATAAAAGCATAACCTTCAAATTTAAGAGGGTTATGGTCAGAGTTCTTCTCTTTTTCTGATATAAAAATGGCAAATATTTAAACTTTTCAGGGTTGTGCAAAATACTAATCGCTTAGAAATAATTTGCAACTTAGTGAACCATGCTACCTTTCAATAAAAGAAGAAAACTTTATTTCTACTACACGTCAGCTACTTATATTTCTTTCGTTAGGAGACATTAAATATTTATTTTAACAATAAATCTTAATTTTAGATACTAGAATATTTGAACTTATAAGTTTCATAATTTATGCATAAAATTATTTGTAATTTATATAAATCTTCCACTTGCTATTCCTACTTAAACCAGCCAATCATATCTCCGGAACATGAATTTATTGTTTTGATTGGTCGAATTAGCTGACAATTGTGAAATGTCTTTTTAGCCGGTTAACCGCCATTTTTATGTTTTTTGAAGGCCTGTCGTTATAATTGTTATTACGTTTTTACTGAGTTTTTAAAGATATTTGTTATATTTCGTTGTTAATTTGTTAGTTTATTGGTGAGTACTCTTTTAAAAAGCATCTGTAAATGTAGGAAATGCCGAGATTTACAATTTCGTGTAGTTTTTAGCCCATGCCTAAATGAACAATGCAAGAGGTTTTTTTTTTACACATTTTTTTTCGTCTGCCTGAAATAACGAATATTTTTGTGGATATTTTTAGATTTTTTAAAAAATTTCTTACTCTTTTACAGATAAACCATGGCGGATGAAAACAGAATTCGTTCTTTCAAGAACAAGGGAAAAGATACCGAGGTAAGTATAGGTTATAACTGAAGGGCCATAATGCTGGTACATGTTAACTATAAATCTCCGCGTTCCCAAGGCAGCTGTATATTGACGTATTTCGATTCGTGTCTTTTACACATGTGTACAATGAAGACACCAATTCCAAGTAATTACTCGAAAACTGAACAAAATCTTAAGAATCCACCCAATTGATTTAGATGTCTGTGGACTTTGTATTATTGGAATTAGCATAGAAGAAGTTTCCAAAAAAAACTTCAAGTTTTGCCTTCATAGTCCAAGGCTATAACAAACTAGTAAAGAAATTGTTTCACCTGCACTTGGAGGTGGCACAGACTGCGGCTCCCTTATTAATTGAAGCCTAGAAATTGAAAATTGGTGTGCCTTAGTGCTAACAAAACCTAAAGCGGGCCCATAAACGGTCAATATTATTGTGCAATAATTGGGTTTGTGCAATATAATTGAATGTGTGTAGACAGTATTGAAAGGTTGTGCAATAGATTGTACGAAATCAAAATCTGTCGAACTATATTGCACAACCTGGAAAATACTGTGCCGTCTGTGAGCAGGATTGTGCAATATCCCATCAGTTGGTATCAACAGGTGGTAGCCAACGCATCGTGATGGATTGGCTACCAGTTCATTTTGGAATTTATCAAAATTTACCATGGACTTCCGGCTCTATGGGATGTTAAATGTAAAGATTCTACTAATCGCATTAAAAAATGTGAGTAACATAACGTGCTGATAGAGAAATATCGTGAAAATACCCAGATGCCGAGAAGCAAGATGTTGTCAAACATCAACAAACTTCCGGAAAGAACTCAAGCGAATTCGTGATGCTGAAAAGAGTGGTGCAGGTGCAGAGGATGTTGAACCTTCACTATGGTACTTTGAAGAAATGAGGTTTCTTCAATCTCAAGAAACACCAACCGCATCAATCAGCACGATGAACATATCTGAGGACACTGGATCATAATATTGCCAAGCACATTGGACATCTGTACTGGTGTTTGCACAAAATATTGCACAACCATTAATATCACCTCCATATGGTTCTATTTATTGTACAAACCCAATTATTGCACAATAATATTGACCGTCTATGGGCCGCTTGTTCAACGTAAATCGTAAAAAAGAAAACAGATAACTTCAAAATAATACAGTAGTAACCTTACCATAAAGAAGGTAACATCTTAAATTAAAGTCTCTCGTAATGGTTAGTTTTGATGATTTTAACTAATGATGTGCCAAGGAAAACTATAAATAATAGCTGTTGGAGGCAAAAAACCTAAAGGAAACAAACATGGAAAATAATAAATCTTGAATATATTGGTAATTAAGAAAATATGAGTAGTGCCATTTTTCATGAAAATAAAAAAGAACTTATAAAAAAATATATCAAAAATATGTTTTTAAACACTTTTTTCCTCATCTAGTTTGGCCCTTATCATTGATGTATTTCTGGTTGGTATCGAGTCAACCAAATTTTTTTATAATTTCATCATTAATCTCTTGATTTCACACGTTCTCAATTGTTTGCTTTAGTTTATCTTCACTTTTAGGCTTAGTTGCATTAATTTTTTTCATCATGATCACCCACAAGTTCTTTATGGGGTTTAAATCAGGGTTGTTTCCTGGCCATGGCAATACTGAGATCCCATTTTCTGTTAAGGGAACATTACACTTTCTGGGTCGAAAATTTAAATAGTTTTTATGGGACTGATAAATTAATAAAAAAACATTTTTTGAGTCCATAATTTTTCTAACATATATTTTAAATCTTCAAATACAAGAAAAAAAATTTTACATAATCGTTTTAATGAATTTTTGTTGGGGTTTTTTACAGCCTCTGCTGGCGTGCAAGATTGTGGCTCACTGGAACATCTGAAAAAAAATAAATATATATATATATATATATATATATATATATATATATATATATATATATATATATATATAGTCCCTGGCCAAGTTATTAGACGCACTGCAAGATTTCATGTAAAATATTAATTACCGAGTGATATTGTACCGTTTTATTATTTTAAATTGATTTGTTTTTTATTTTTATATTATCCAATCAATTACCTATTTATTTGACATAAATAAAACAGCATTAATTTAGAAAAGCATAAGTTTATTAAGTTTTAAAGAAAAGTGAAATTAATGTTAGTAAAAGTCAATATTTAGTTGAGCCACCTTTAGCCGCTATCAAAGCTTTAATTCTGCGCGGCATGCTATCAATGCAAGATTGTACTGTCTTCTGCATTTGAGGATGATGATTCCACACATGAATAATCTTTTCTAGGAGCTGGGTTTTGTTGGTAATCATCTTTAGCCACTTCTCTTTTCATCAGCTCCCACACATTTTCAATGGGGCTATTACCCGGTCAATCCAACAGAGGGATATTTTTTTCTGCCAAAAAAACTTTAACAGACCGAGCAGTGTGGCAGGGAGCTCCATCTTGCATGAAAGTGAATGGTTCCCCATTTGGAAACCATTCTCTGAGCTGCGGAATCAACCGATTTTGTAATACTTCTTTGTACTGATCTTGCCTCATTATTCCTTTGACGACGTACAGACGTCCAGTGCCCTTGCCGCTGATGACTGACCAAATCATCACCTTGGTGGGATGTTTAACCGTCGGGACGACACAATCAGGATGAAACTTTTGTCCATGACGACGACGCACATACTGAGCTTTATTCTGCAAAAATTTCGAATGTGCTTTCGTCACTGAAGCAGACCTGTCAAAAATAGGAAAAATATATAAACTTCCATGTTTATTTGCTTTATTTAAAATGATAATAATGTATCAATTATTGATTAAATTGCTGTATCTTACCTATCTCCAGAAGTCCACATCTTTGTCTTGCCATTTTTTGGCCCACTTCAGGCGCTTTGCTTTCATTGCAGCTGTTAACTTGGGCTTCCTGGCGGGGCGACAGGCCTTAAAATCTAATTCTTTCATTTTTCTTCGAACAGTGCGCTCAGAAGCATTTACGCTAGCATCCTGGAGTTGTGATTTTATTACCTTTGTGGTAGCAAATCTGTTTTCTACACAAATTTTCTTCAAACATCTCTCTGACCGTGGAGTGAAAATTGGTTTTCTACCGCATCTTTTCTTTCTTTTCGGGCTTAATTCCTTCCCTGACTCAATTTTCTTTTTTATGCGTCGTACACTAGCTTCAGAAACCTCCAATCTTCGTGATTCTCGGTTTGTAAATGTTTTCGCAATCACAAGGGCCTTCACTTCAGCTTTTTTACGTGGTGAAAGATCGCCTTTTCTACCCATAATGAAAATAGTCCAATTACTTTTTTAAAACACTGCATACAAAATAAACTAATAACAGTAGTATAAAACTGTTAAACAAACAATCACAGTCCATAAAGCCACAGAAACACGTCCGTACCGGACTCGATTCCGATCGCGACTGATACAGGTTTGTACTTATTTACGTTCATGTATCACTTTGTCAACACAGTGTTGCCATATGTTAAAAATAAATACAAATATGTAGTCTACAACAATTCTTTTAAATAAAAATCAATAATATTGTAGTTTAAATATACCATTATTGCATAAAAACTCTTAAGAAACATAAAATTACTAAAAAAAATACAGTGCGTCTAATAATTTGGCCAGGGACTGTATATATATAAATATATATATAAACATATATGAATATATATATATATATATATATATATATATATATATATATATATATATATATATATATATATATAAATATATATGAATATATATGAATATATATGAAATATATATATATATATATATATATATATATATATATATATATATATATATATATATATATATATATATATATATATATATATATCCTTAGAAAAAGTATGGCTATGGCCCCAATATAGATTACGATTATTTTGTTTCAGTAAAAATTTACAAAATGGTGGACCTCCAAAATTAGTGGTCTCAAAAATAGCATTTTTTTTCATAAAAAAAAAAACATTAAAAATTGAGGAAGAAATTAACCAATCTTTTTTTATTCTCGTTTATACTGTATTGTTGTGTAAAAGAACATACTAAAATTTCAGACCGATCATTTAAATGGTTTTTAAGTAACTGGCACGCCATTTACAAAAACATTGTCTTGAGAAAAACTCATTTAAAGTTTTAACAAACGAGTTTTCACTTATAAGGGCTACTTAAGAACATATAAAATTCCTTGTTGTGTGTGTTTTTTCATCTCTTCGTAATTTTATAATAAGATGTTTTATAAAAGCCCGTTTCTAAATCCATCAGGATGCAAAAATTGTTCACTCCAGCGCGTCCAAGCCGAATAATCTCATTACAAAAATGAAACATCTGTTAATTTCATATGATTTCCCATTTTTGGGGCTAGAATCAATGAGTGTATCGCCGCATTCACATAAAACACCAAGCTTAAAACCTACTCCTCTTTCGTCTCGTTTGAAAAATTTCACGTCTCCATCACTTCAACTTTTGTTGTGGAGTTGTAAAAATTAGAATTACTTTCATCGCGTTTACTGAATGATGTTAGCACTGCGAGCGATATTTTCGAACTGAGCAGACCAGCGTACCGTTTGCTTTGGAGCTACAGTTTTGCCTGACTGAAAAGTTATACCCATTATAGTAAGCCCTCCTTTTACCTGCTTCTATCTTCCTTAGAATCATAAAAGTAGCAGCATATGTTCGGAGCAGGTAGAGCAAAACCTTTGTAAATGGACGAAAGGTAAGTTGGAACGCCGCACGGTCAATTTGGCCTGCCTTACATTTCACGCAATAATCGTCTATAACTTCGAAAGTATTCGAAATTTTCCTCTGAAATTTTCAGACAATATTATTGAAATATAATATTTTCAAAAGTCCAATATTTCTAAAAAGTCGATTTTTCCGTCCCGAGAAAGGGTAATGTTCCCTTAAAAACTGCCGTACCTATCCAAAAATACAACCATATAGAAAGCAAAAAATGCAATACTTTGTGGTGGTAACATTTTTTTCAATCAAGAAATACAAGTACTTACAGATTTGGCGCTGTGACATGGTTCAGAATCATTTTGAAAAATGAAGTTTTCACGGTGTGGAAGATGGTTTCGCTTTGGGGGAATCAAACACTCTTCCAAAGTTTTTATATATTTTTCTGCATTAACAGTGCCATTTATAAAGTTTATTTGGTCGGAAAAACATCCTCAGCTCATTACACTTACCGCATGATTCACTGTTTTTAATGTGCAGGATTCCAGAAATCTGTCATATTCACACTTACTTACGTAGCAAGCACAATATGAACTAAAGATCTAAATTTGCTTTCATCTGAAAACATCACTTTTCTCCAGTCGTCTCATGTCCACACAGGCGTGATTCCTTCATTTGTAGTTTGATGCAGTGTTATAGGAATTTATGACCTTATCGGAGTCATGTAATTTTGAAAGTTAAATTTTGACTTGATGGGTTAGTTTTGGGGGGTGAAATCGGAAGTAAAAAAAAAAATACTAGGTCACCGAGTGGGATTTCAAATGAAAGCTTGTTAAAACAGGAGTTCAAAAATATATATAATGTAATACCCGCGCACACTTTTTTTTGTATTATTTTTAAAAAAAATTGTGAAAAATCGCTATCTTCCCCCTTATCTCGAAAAGTACTTATCAAAGAATTTTGAAAAAATTCTGGAATATTCTCCACAGGGTGTAGATTGAACGAAAATTATCACAAGTGCATTAACTTTAATAATTTATCTGGTATATAAAAAAACAAAAATTTCAAGGTCATCAGTTTTCGGTAAAGATCGAAAAAAAACTTTTGGGATCTGTTTTGTGAAGTCTTTCACTAATTGCGCAAGTCCGACTTACACTTGACCGGTTATTTTTATTGAGAAATGGTTTTTTGGCTGGTTTTTTTTTACCCATAAACCGTTTTCCCTTAATTGTCTACCGACAATTATATTATATTATAGCATATTAGCTAAATTCCTATCTGCTAGATCCCTTGATATACATGGTCTTCTAAAGACAATCGCATCATCAAGCGGTCTAATCGCTCATCTGTCTTTCTTTTCCTCCCAGTACCTTTCTTCCGCTCTGTGCTACCATAAGAAAGATTTTTCTTTAAACTTCTTACCACAGTGGATTCATCGCATTTTATCCTCTTCACTGTTTACTAAGTTGGGAATGTGGAATCTTTGGCACAATGACACTACTCAGTATATATCACCACTACACCAAACACTTTATTTTTGCACTCGACGCGCGTTTCGCTAACCATGTTAGCTTCATCAGGAACGATAATTGACTAAAGCTAAACTACAAATCTACCCTACTTATACTTAGCCTAACTAACCCTTGAATTACTCAGGCGGAACTAAAGGCATAGGCAAGGCCATCAGTTCCGGTCAAATAACCAGTAGAGGGGACTATAAGGAATAGGCCCTCTGTCTTTATTTAAACTACTTTTACATTTTATAATTTCCATACTTTCATATGCGTTCAACAATCTCCTATCAGATATATTTTTAATTAATCTTAGATTATCTAATGTTACAATATGATCAGCTTCAAGCGCATGTTCGGCGATGCTAGACTTTTCTGCTCTACTGTATTTTAAGTGTGCTAAATGTTCTTTAAATCGTGTTTTAATTGACCTTTTAGTTTTCCCAACATACTTTTTGTCACAATCATTACAACTAATTTCATAAATTCCACTTTTCTCACAATTAGGAATCTTAACTTTGGGATTTCCTAAGATATTCCTCAGTTTGTCTGATGATTTATAGCAGGGGTGCTCAAACGGTCGATCGTGATCGACAAGTCGATCGCGAGTGCTTTTTGAGTCGATCTCGAGAAAAAAATTCCGATATAGAACTATTCACAGATTTCATTTTAGGTAACTAAAACAAAATGTAATGAATAAACTACTAGAATTTATTCGATCCACAATTAGGCCAGAATAACCCCCTCATCACTTTCTTTTATCGTAATAACCCCCTGCTAGCGGCAAAAGGCGGCTTTATCAAAGAAACGCGCGGTACTTGTCAAAGAAAA
This sequence comes from Pachyrhynchus sulphureomaculatus, assembly GCA_019049505.1. Taxonomy (NCBI): domain Eukaryota; kingdom Metazoa; phylum Arthropoda; class Insecta; order Coleoptera; family Curculionidae; genus Pachyrhynchus; species Pachyrhynchus sulphureomaculatus. The sequence goes on along the minus strand of CM032455.1, from coordinate 5,803,726 downwards.
GCCGCGTTTTTGATTCCCGCCGATTTTTCTATAAACTTCGGGAGGCGTGTTTGACGGGAACATTCGAGACTTCGTTCGCGCGGATATAAATGTTGCGCCTGCAGGAATAGGAGTCAGTCTGAATTGTAACTTGAAGGCGATACATCGATACAAAGTTTATTAATAAATAGTCCAAAATGAGTGCGGTGAAGAAAAGTAAAACTTATCATTTTAATAACGATTGGGAGGAAGAATTTTTCTTTTGTATGGTAAAGGATAAGTGCATTTGTCTCATTTGCCGTGCGTCAGTTGCAATACCTAAGCGTGGGAACTTAGAGAGGCATCATAAAACGGTTCATAAAAACTATGAAAAGGATTTTCCGTCACAGAGTGAATTAAGAAAACGAAAAGTACGTGATTTGATAACTTGTTTGAAAAAAGAACAAACCATGTTCACAATACCAGCCAAACAATCAAAAGCTGCAACGATCGCGTCATTTAAAATATCTCATATATTGGCGAAACACAAGAAACCATTTGATGATGGATTGGTTGTGAAGGAAGCATTTATTGAAGCGGGTGAGACTTGATTTGGAGATTTTAAAAATAAAACCGAGATTATGTCTGCTATTAGAGAACTTCAGTTATCTCGTCCGACTGTCACAAGGCGTGTTGAAGTCATGAGTCAGGACATGGCAGATAAACTAAAACATGATATCATGGAATGTACATACTTTTCTTTACAGTTCGACGAATCCACCGATATGACAGACACTGCCTAGCTGTGTATTTTTATTCGAATGGTATTCAATGACATGTCGGCTAAGGAAGAGTTTTTGACAATGATTCCTCTGAAAGGAAAGACCCGTGGCGAAGATATATATGACGTTTTCTTCAATTTTGTAACAAACTACAAGCTCCCAATATATAAACTAGTGTGCATTACAACCGATGGAGCACAAGCAATGACTGGAAACAAAAAACGGTTTTGTGGCATTGTGTCGAGCTAATGATGATTTCCCTTCATTTTTCTCCTTCCATTGCATTATACATCAACAAGTTTTGTGTTCATAAGTTCTAAACATGGAGGAGATTATGGGCATTGCAATAAAAATTGTGAATTCTATCCGTGCACGTAGCTTGCAACGACGGCTTTTTAAATTGCAGTTGGAAGATAGTGAGTCAGCTGAACACACTGATTTAGTTCTTCACACGGACGTCAGGTGGTTGAGTCGCGGAAAATTCCTAGAAAGGTTTCAAGAATTATTGCCCGAAATAACAGCTTTTCTGGACGAAAGAGGTGATGACACTGAGATGCTGAAAAACGGAAAATGGCTGACTGATTTGGCATCATCACAATGCATTTAAACACCATTAACTTGGAGCTTCAAGGTAAAGGAAAAACTATTATTGAGATGATTAGCGCAATAAACGCATTCAAAAGTAAATTGCAACTTATGATAGATCAACTGAAAAGAAAGGATCTGAAAAATTTTCCGTCTTTGAAAGCAAGGATTCCTCAGTTGAATTATGATATTTATGAGGCAGAATTATCAAATATTTTAGGCCAATTCGAAATACGTTTTTATGATTTCAGTAAATTGGCAAATATCGCATCATTTATGAGTTATTCTTTTTCGTGTAAAAACATTGAGGAATTACCTACTGAAATAGCAAGTCAGTTTAACATGGACTCATGTTCTGTTGAAAATGAGTTAGTGCAGATTATATCAGATATACATCTCAAAGCCACAGCATCTGATACAAAATTCTGGTGTTTTATATCTGAAGATAAATATCCGAATCTAAGGCAAATCGCCCTTCAACTGACGGCAATGTTTGGGTCAACTTACTTGTGCTAGTCTGCATTTTCTGAAATGAAGATAATTATAAAAATATCACAATCGACTAACTGACGAACATATGTCATCATGCTTGCGATTAGCACTCCGTAATTACGTACCATCTTATGAAAAGTATGCTGAGGACATGCAGTGCCACGCTTCAACATCCAAAGTCACTCTTTAGTGAAGTTTAGACACTAGAACTCGTTTGTTTTGTAAGAACCAATAAACTCGCAATTTTGAATAATTATGAGTTTTTTCATTGACATTTTAGAGCAGACCTACACTTACCTTGACTAAAAAAATGCATATTGTGCGGAAAACTAATATCTATGCCACGATACACCCTACCTAGATGACAATCCTGCATCATACTTACTTGCAGCCTCTCAGAGTCGATCGATCGTAGTCTAACAATATTGAGGTAGATCGCCAGCAGTTCAAGTTTGAGTACCCTGACTTGTAGACTAAGGTGAGGTCTTCCTTATTAAATACCTTATTGAGTCCCCTGCTATATTTCGGATTATATGGTATGAAAACATACTTGGAGTTATTTTCTTCTCGTGTAAAAAAGGTGGAATTCTGAATATTTAACCTGAACTTATGTCTATTTATTAGCTTGTTTACTAAGTCATCGTCATAACCATTAACTCTAGTTATATTTCTAATATGATTCCTTTCATTATTAAAGTTTACTCTATTCAGAGGAAAAGTAACCAAACGATGAACTAAAAAATGTAATGAGGCTATTTTGTATTGTTTGCAATGAAATGAATCATTAGGAATATATCTATCTGTTACTGTGTCTTTCCTATAGATATCAAATTCTAATCTATTATTATTTTTAATAATTAAATGTTATGAAATCATACCGGCTATTTAATTTGGAAACAAAGTTATCAATATTTGCTCTCTTTGTATAAAAAATTGCGAAAATATCATCCACATACCTATACCATACCCTTGGGAAATATTCAAATTCTTGACTGGCTTCGGTTTCAAACTTACTCATAAATAAATTAGCTATGAAAGATGATAACCCATAGCTGTTCCTTCTTTCTCAACATAAAATTGACTATTATATTGAAAATATTTTTGATCCATACAAAGTTTAGATAATGTTAAGTATTCAT